>CM068957.1:125741887-125752167 GCA_035128595.1 Eptatretus atami
TAATCTTTGCCGGTGGTCTTGTGGTGGAGGGGGGGACGCAATGTTATGTAAATGTGTTAGTAGTGCCACCTCCAGGTGTGGGAGGGAATTACAAATCTCCTCATTCACAGTAAAAGTCACACACATGTGCAGAGACCTTTTTTGGTGCAGCCTGTGTGCCTGCTTGGTTGAGTCCTTCTCCTTCTCCTTCTCCTTCTCCTTCTCCTTCTCCTTCTCCTTCTCCTTCTCCTTCTCCTTCTCCAAAAACCTTTAGGACTCGGCTCTTTTATATACAGGATCCGGATCTCCTGAAATACTAAACACATGTACACATCCTCACATTGAGGGTGCCTTTTGAGAGCGTTTATCATGAACTTTTAAATATATTCGGAAAATTTACTTTAAAGTTTCGAAAAGTTCACGTTACTATTTAAAGATTATTCCATTTAATGTGTTGTAATTTCATAAATACAACGATTTTTCTCGTCATGAATCAGGCAGCCTCCATGACGGGTCTCGCTATTGGCTCCGTCAAGGCACGTGACGAAATATCGGAAGTTGTTGTTGTTATTACCTTTAGGACTCGGCTCTTGGACACATTTGTCCTTGTTTTTATCATGGAATGACTATGGAAGGAATAAAAGTGTAAAACAAATCGACCCGTGGGTCAAAATGAAGGTTTTTGACAATGTTGATGTGTTTCTGCTGCTTTTTCCAAGAATTTCAACTTTATTTCACCAGGAAGTTGATCAATGTGCCTTTGATTGTCCACGTGGTTGTTGTGTTAGGGTTAGTCGACCTTGAGACACGGTGCTCACAATCAAGAGTGCTTCGTGAAGTTCCTGAATCCGTATTACACGATACGAGTTCATCGAGATGATGAACAGCATATGCATTCCATATTAATCAATCGTCATCGTCGTCTTTGCATCACACTGTAGAATCTTCACCATCCACCAACCACTGGTGCTGTAAGATGGGTCATCCGGCTTAACGTCTTTCCGAAGGATGGCACACGCATTGATGCTCTGTCCTGCATACGAAACACCGGTATGGTAGTTTAGAGGTGGGTCGGAATTTGGACCCAGGCGACAGACACAGCTCAGAGGTGAGCAGGACCGGATTTACTTGCTTGTGGGCCCTCGGCCAAACCTTATCAGTGCCCCCCCCTCCCCAATGTTTTATATATATATTAGATCGTAGATCGGTCGGAAAAAAAAATTCGAAAATTTTTTTTTTTTCGATTAAAAACTTTTTTTTGATCTATCTTTTTATTACCCTTATTTTGTTGGTCGTGGTGTCGGCCTGTTGGGTAGTCGATCTAGTCGAAATTTTTTTTTTTTTTTTTTTTGAGATTTGTACGACCCTTATCAGTATTTAAAATGGCGATTTCAGTTAATACAAATGGCGATTTCGATGAAACTTGGTTGGTAGTTCATACCATGACCTAGTTGTGTGTAAATGAGAAACGTTGCTATGGACACCACGTTGCCTAGCAACGGGACTTTGAAATTTTTGAAAAATCATTAAAAAAAATTTTTCGAAAATCAAAAAATCGGGCCACGAGCGACTGTGGGCAGTACATTCAGCCATATTGTCAAAAATGTCCAGCCGGATCCTATGAAAACTGTCGGAGAAGATAGACTTTGAATGAACCCTGGTCGAAAACAATAAAAAAAAACGAAGTTCGTTATATCTCATAGACTATGAGTCAGATATACATGAAACTGGTATGGTAGGTTCATGGTATGTCTAGTTATGTGTGAGAAGAACCGATGCTATGGACCCTCCGTTGCCTAGCAACGGCCGAAAAACCTCTAAATGTGGGGTATTTTAACAAAAAAACAATCTGCCGCATTAACCTTGAAGCTAGAATCATGAATTTTTCTTGTGCTACAGGTCATTCCCCATCGAACAGGCCCATCGCGTCAGGTTCTATTGGGTAGTCGACTACCCATGTCCGCCTACCGGCTTGTCCATGTGTGTGTTTGTCAGGATTTTTGACCCCCTTGCACGCGATTTGATGAAATTTGGGTGGTAGGACCAGTTTATGACCTCGTTGTGCACGTAGGTACTGGTTGCTAACACCCCTTTTGGTTGCCTAGCAACGGGACTTTTAAATTTTTTGAAAAATCATAAAAATTAATTTTTCGAAAATCAAAAATCGGCCCTGCGCGACTGTGGCAGTACATTCAGCCATATTGTCAAAAATTTCCAGCCGGATCCTATGAAAACTGTCGGAGAAGATAGACTTTGAATGAACCCTGGTTGAAAACAATAAAAAAAAACGAAGTTCGTTATATCTCAGAGATGATGATCAGATATACATGAAACTGGTATGGTAGGTTCATGGTATGTCCTAGTTATGTGTGAGAAAGAACCGTTGCTATGGACTCCTCCGTTCCTAGCAACGGCCGAAAAACCTCTAAATCTGGGGTATTTTAACGAAAAAAACAATCTGCAGCATTAACCCTTGAAGCTAGAATCATGAATTTTCTTGTGCTTAATCCTCAGGTCATTCCCCATCGAACGGGCCCACTCGTGTCAGGTTCTATTGGGTAGTCGACTACCCATGTCCGCCTACCGGCTTGTCCATGTGTGTGTTTCTCAGGGGTTTTTGCACCCTTTGCAGTTGTTCGATTTTGATGAAATTTGGGTGGTAGGACCAGTTCATGACCTTGTTGTGTCATGTAGGTACTGGTTGCTAACGCCCTTTTGGTTGCCTAGCAACGGGACTTTTAAATTTTTTGAAAAATCATAAAAAATTAATTATTCGAAAATCAAAAATCGGGCAATGAGCGACTGTGGCAGTACATTCAGCCATATTGTCAAAAATTTCCAGCCGGATCCTATGAAAACTGTCGGAGAAGATAGACTTTGAATGAACCCTGGTTGAAAACAATAAAAAAAACGAAGTTCGTTATATCTCAGAGACGATGAGTCAGAATATACATGAACTGGTATGGTAGGTCATGGTATGTCCTAGTTATGTGTGAGAAAGAAACCGTTGCTATGGACCCCTCCATTGCCTAGCAACGGCCGAAAAACCTCTAAATGTGGGGGTATTTTAATGAAAAAACAATCTGCAGCATTAACCCTTGAAGCTAGAATCATGAATTTTCTTGTGCTTAATCCTCAGATCATTCCCCATTGAACGGGCCCATCGTGTCAGTTCTATTGGGTAGTCGACTACCATGTCCGCCTACCGGCTTGTGTATATAATATATAATATCCGCAATATTGTATTGTAAAAAAAAAGAATTACAACATAATGTAACACATCAATAATTTTTAATCAAATTAGTTCCATATCAAGTACATCAAAGTACATCAAAGTAAATCAAGTTCCATATCATGTACATCTTCACATAGGAATAATGGAAAAATACAATGAAACTGAAGCATAATAAATTACAATGAAATACAATGCATACAATGCATAATAAAAAGCATACAATGAAACGATCAGAGAACCCACAAGTCCCCTGGTGGGCCCCCGGTTACTGGTGGGCCCTAGGCCAATGGCCTATGTTGCTTATTGGAAAATCCGGCCCTGGAGGTGAGTATGTATTCCTCTAGTCTAGGCTATCATCCAAAGCCCTTGCATCCCACCGAAACAGCTGAACTCAAAACCATTAGACGAATTAGAGAATTTGGCATGATTTATTTTTTAATAATTTTCCATAGATAACATAATAGATGTAGTTTTCAATGTGGCGGTTTCTTTTTCTCAGGCAATCCCGACTCTTTTTCAAGGTGCACAGAATCAGTATTAAGATTTTTTTTTTTGATGTGATAATATTGATTTGTAAGTACTGTTATAAACAAATAACTTAACGTGTTTTTAAATTCTAATAATTTTTTGAGGCGTTAATGTTAAAAATAAATAAATAAATATATATTTTTTAACCTGGTTGGTACCACCCCCAAAAATTCCAGAAAACCGCTACGGTCGTGACGTCATCTGCGTGACGTCATCAACGGAACAATAGTCTCAGCATGAAAGGATAATGGCCGCACAACTCGCTTCAGACTCATCAGAAAGTGAATTTGATGAAGAATTTTCTGATCAAGATCCTCAGATTATGACGACAGTCAAAATCATTGTGTCGAAGGTGCTGCTGTCAGCACCAAGCTATAAACTGTCACCCTGGTGTTTCACATGCCATTCTGGCATGTGGGCATCAATGTGCGCACATCCAATTGGGTGAACATTAAGCCGGAGGATTCGTCTACCAAGTACCGGTCCTTTATGGATGTTAAACATCCCACAATGTCTTTCACGAAGAGTAGGCAAGATTATCACCAGCAACCTGAACAAACTAGAAAACTCCTGCCAAATCACCTTCAGTGTAGTTAGTGGAGGTCTAGCCAGCCAGTTCGTGAAAGGCTTTGGCCAAAAACTTTCCCTAGCCAACCCCATAAGAAGGTGTGAATAATTGTGGTTGACACTTCCCCTTTCTTGCATTACATCATTTCAACTGAATTAAATATTTTGATTACTGTGGAACATGAATCAGAAAATGAATGAAAAATCATGAACCTGCAGTTTAGCAATACTTTGGTTCTGAATTAGGCAAAGTGTACGGAATCTTGTCCTGATCACGCATGCCCACAGAGGAGAAAGGTAATTCTTTTCATCTGTCTGCCTGTCTTGTAGTCAAACAAAATTTAAAATCATTCCAAATAGGAGACTTACTGTTTTTTAGTGACATCATAAAGGACACAAGCAACAGGCCTGAATAACTAATTTAACGGGATGAATAAGATTGTGTAAAAAACGGTGCATCAATGGTGGTGAACGTCTGAAAAAAAAATTGTTTTTTGTTGTTCCTCCAGCATTTAAAACATTTGTTTCATTTCAGGTGGATTACATACTTGAACACTAGAACACAAATCGCCTTGTTGGCACTTCCAAAAACTTCCAGTTTAGCTGTACTTGGACAAAGTATTACACCATTTTACACCATCTCGAACAATCAAATTTTCCGCTTGCGCTCTCAGTATTGGGAAATATTGAGATTCAGGCAAAATCGTGGCTCGTAGGAGACACAGATCATGCTCACAAATTCAAAGCAAGAGTTTAAAAGACCCTTCCCATGTCCTTTTTCTCAATACTGTACTTGTTTTGTACTTGTATAATACTGTACTTGTATAAAAGTGTTCTGTGAACTCAATCATGGGGGAAGTTTCAACAAAGCACACAAAGCACAATCATGGTATCATTTTCAAAGGAGGCCTTAAATAACATGGCCACTCACAAACGGAATATTAAGACATTTGTTGTTATTGCAGAGGTCAGATTTAAGATGACTTCAGAACTATAATTATACTGAAGAAGCAATCCAAAATGTTTGAAAAGTTAGTTCATTCCTCATTCCTTCAAAGATGAATTAGTATTTCTTTCAGTGGATAATACAGACAAACCTGTGTTTCATGTCACTATAACAACTATTATCAGGACCCTTCCTGTTTAATAAGGGTGGCCTCAGCAGTTTCCATTAGCTGGCAGGATAGTCTAGATCTAGAGGTATGCACACTCGCCGTTGTACTGTCTTGTGTTGGTTTGAATCCCGACCCTGTTATAAACTGTCATCCTGGTGTTTCACAGTCAGGGTGATTTATCATAATGTGTCTGCTGTCCCTCGGATGGATGATATGATACACTGGGCGTCCCATCTGATGGCATTGGTTGGTGGACGTTAAAGATCTCAGTGCCCTTTGCAAAGAATAAGCAAGCTATCTTCGGCAGCCTGAACAAATTACAAATTACAGCTCTACCGCGCAGGGGCACTGCATCAGCACACAAATGAAGCTACCCGCAGTGTTCTGCACACACAAAAGAAGAACGAGAAGAAGAAAACAGTTTCTTTAATAAACTTGAGACTCAGTTAAGTTCGTTTTTAGCTTGTAATCAGTAGGTTTTAACCTTGCTTCTCTTTTGGTTCGATTTGAACAGGCATCCTTCCGAAAATTCACGGACTGGTATTTGTTTGTGTGTTTATTTGTTTGTTGCAAGACGACTCCTATCAGTTCGAGGATGATTATATCCAGACTTGCTACATAGGATCAGCATGACCCCATAAAGTATGTAGGGGTGTGCTTATCGTTTCTGGTGGTCTTGAGGATGGGGATGGGGGGGGGGGGGACACAAATTCTCCATGTAAATGTGTATCGTGTAGCACCGCCTCTAGGTGGGGGAGGGTATTACAAGTCTCCACCATTTACAGAACAATATTCCTGTCCCCACGTTTTCCAGTGCAGTGAGGTGTTTTGAATTATAAACAGTAGGTATGTTTTTGCTTCATGCACGTAACCCGGGTTTTTGTTTTTGCCTGCACAGAGCTGTCAGTTGCCTTATACATCACCCAAATAAAGTTGTGTGTCAGAAGAACAGAAGAACGTGTTTTATGTCAGACGAACAGGGTGGGTACTCTGCTAGTAATATGATAAAAGAAGAGAATAAATATTTCAAATGTATTCACTTGTGACCGTAAACAATTTTTTTCTTTCCTAATATTCCCGCTTCAATATGAGAAGATAAAGAGACTTCAGTGATGAAGAAGCAAAAAATTAACACAATAAAAATCAAGACTGAGCATTAAACAATGCAGAGCTTCACTTTAGTATGTATGTGTATGTGTGTATATATATGAGAATGATTGATCTATATTACCGGAGATCTAAATGCGGACTCACACACTCACACATTCATTGACACACATACCGGTTACAATGGCCTCTCCGATTCCTTCGGCAATTGACGAGGCTACAATGAAGAACTAATAGGATTGGCTAAAGTAGCTTGCACTTTAGGAAGTGTTTTTACATGATTGCTTGCATTTTATAACAAACTGAGCAAGTACGTATTCAAGGAATTAGGAAACACGTTCCTCATAATTTTAGGAATTGATTAGAGTTCACGAAACAGCATCGCTGGTTGCTCTTTCAGAGTCAAAGGATCCATGGCGTTTTCATAACAGGCCTGAGCCAGTCCACTCAGGTCTGGCAGGAGAGAAGAATCCATTACAGGCTGTTGGAGAAGACAGAAAACAGGGACGTCATATGATAATAAATGAGTAAACAGGGCAGAATATTGTCCATCAACATTCATCCGGGCAGCAATTATTGAAGGAGAGAGTGAAGGTGTTTAATTCCTTGGGAATTTGGACTCTAAATGAGTTTCTGGATGTAGACAAGATGTTCTAAGAATGCATCTTTGGGTCCTTTAATGATAATCCTTTTTTGGGTTTAGTCAATCATCAGTGTGGCCATTTCGCTTCAAGGAAAATACATTTGCACTTCACATCGTTGTGAGGAAAAACAAAGTGGTATTAAACAGTAAGTCAGTGGCATTGTGACTACATTATTCTCTCTGAGTCTGGGATGTCGGCAATACATTTCTGACCCTGGATGAACCGTGCCATAGACCAACTGCTCCCTCATTTGACACTCAGGATTTGGAGTATAGAGAATGAATAAAGCCCATGGGTGAACATTTCACAAGTGGGGGAGGGGGGTGGATTTGACCTCAATCCCCATGGACTAAGGAGAGAAAATTGACGTCACAATATTGAGTCGCTGTCACCAATAGTGCACCAGGAAGTGATGTCACTTACCTCAAGGTCACTGGCTATATTTGTCTGAAGCCAAGTCTGGTGTTGTTTCATGTCTCATGTCTCTGTCTGCATGTGTGTATGTGATTTGTGTAATGGCTCCATGAGCCTTCGACCCTGTAAAAAAAACAGAAAATCGATGGAACCAGTAGATATCAAAACAAATCACTTATGTGATGTCATAGGAGTCTTTTCTCCTGGTGTTGGCTTAATGGTTATGGGGGTGGGCTTGGGTTCCTTGGATCCTGAGGTCAAATCCCACTCGGCTGTTGAATTAATCCCAGGTGGGGTTGACCGCCTGTCATCCTTCTGAGGTCGGCAAAATGAGTGCCAGCTTGCTGGGATCCTGTGTCGGAGTGGCGACCCGTCCAGGATTGTGCCCAATAGCCAAGGAGACTGATTAAGCAGCACCAACGCTCTGCATAGAATATGGTCCCAATGGATGGATGGATGGATATGAGTCTTTCACAGTCGGTCACAGGCAAAGCATTGCTGACTCGAAAGATATGATTGGGACGTTTTGTCTTGTTGTATACAAGGTTGACTGAAATGGTGTCCTCCATCAACATTGGCATTGATCAATGTTATTGGAAATCCACATGGCCAATGTTACTTTTAGTCACTAATATGGAGCAGACTGGCAAATTGGCCTAGAGGTATGCACACTTACCCAATTATAAACCCTCATCCCCAGTGTTTACAGGTAGGGTTATTCATCATGATGTGTGCTGTCCCTCGGATGGACGTTAAACTGGGCATCCCATATGCCGGCATTATAGTTGGTGGACATTAAAGATCCCAGGATGTGCTTCGCGATAAGTCGGTGAGCTATCGCCGACACCCGAAACAAATTACAAATTCCCGCCCTGATCTACAGAGGGTGCTGCATCAGTGACATTGCCACGCTCTAAGCCAATGATGCTACCCCGCAACCATGTGCTGCATATGAAAGAAGAAGACTAATGTGGAGTTGTGACCAGTAGGTATTTCTTTGGAGAGAAAACGTTTGTGGTGGTGGATTGGGGGAGAGTCGAGAGGGAAAGTGAAAAGAAAAAGTGGGGGAAAATTGGGAGGTTCCAGCTCATGCAAAAGAGAGACTTCATCGGCATTGAGTTCTAGCTAATGTTTGGAGAACATGAATTTCGTGATTATTGGCCAATCAAGTGATTATAAAAGGATGTGGATGTTATTTTCGGTGAAGGTAATGTTAAGAGTGTGGTTAATATTGGAAGATGAGTAATGTTTTGAAGGAACAAATAACCACCTTCAGAGTTAACTTCCTCATTCCACGTATGATGTTAAGGTCAATCACTCTACAGACATTTGTTATTGTTTTCTTCCTATTACCTGACTGTTATATATCTGGTGTGAGCAGTCAATCTATTGTTTTAAGTTTTGAGTCAATGACTATTGTTTTTCACAAGCATTATGATTCAGTGTGTTGTTTTAACAGGTAGTCAATCAAAACACCACACATCAATCTCACCTCTGTCAAAAGAATGTCAATAGGCCATGGCCTATCTTGAGGCACCGTGGAATGTTCTTGTACTTGCAGACTTCTCTGATCGCTAGAAGAAATGAAATCCTCGTTTTCAATATGCAGAGGGAGTGATCTGTCTCGGCTATAAGCCCCTAATGTCGTAACAGGAATTCTGGCAGAAGGACCACTTAGTTGGGGGTAAGTAAAGGCCTGTGGTATTGGAGATATAGTTGGAGGACTCTCAGGCTCTGTAGAAAGACCTCTGATGAAGGAAAGGGTTGACGTGAAGGTCTGCAGAGCAGAGGGGAAAAAATAGTTAGAGGTAAGAAATGACAAGGAAATAGATGATGATGGTACTGTGCATCACTTTGATGGTGGATAATTGGTGGAATGCCCAATTTTATTTTGAAAACCGACAAACAAATGCCAATAATATAAAAAATACGGTTATTTCGAAACAGTTCCAGACAAGCATCTGCATCGGTTTACAAATTACTTGATCTCTGCAACACAAAGCTGCAACAATATCAATAATAATTCTCCACACTCAGCTGTGATCACTCATTAGGAGAGTAATTTACTGCAACTTGAACGGTTGTGAATAATATTGCCTCATTTGTTCCACCTTAGACTTCTTTTCAACAAACATCAACATTCTTGCATCAATTTAGTCTTGCAATCGTATGCGGTGCGTTCCAAAAGTTTTACGAACAAGATACAGAAGTCCGAGACGTGCCAACGAAACTTGGTGGATGAGATGGGTAGGTGACAAGAAGAAGCCGATTCGATTTTGGTTTAGGTCTGAATGCGGATCCGGCCTATCAGTGGGATACAAACTGTAAACTGTTTAGCCTGGCCGACAGGGCCGGATTTAGGCATGGGCAAGCTTGGCAGTTGCCCAGGGGCCTCCACAACCAGGGGGCCTCCACAACCAGGGGGCCTCCACAACCAGGGGGCCTCCACATATTTCATGAAAAAAAAAATTGTAAGGAAAAATTTATTTGTGAGTGCCTGAATGGTAGTTGGTAGTTAGTGGATTAGATATAATATATTCATCTTATCTCATTCTCTATTTTATATAGAAGTCAGTTGACTTCTGTGGGAGTATGGGACTTTGCACGTCTCTTTACTATTACTATCCTCAAATTTTTCAGGTTACATTTATGGTCCTTGCATTTTTAAGGTTACTTTAATAGTAGTTAGCT
>CM068957.1:125795445-125813073 GCA_035128595.1 Eptatretus atami
GTCCATAAAGGTTAAGTAGAGGGGAGTGAACGCCAACCCTATTGTCCCGATGAGTATTATATGTGCTTTGTTTTGTCTTTCGTAATTCCTGTGAAATAAAAGAACCTAAAATCTGTTTCCCCTTTCTAAATCATATACCTTATAAGTCCAAGCAACTGTATCTATTACATCAAAAATTTAAAAAAAAAATCATTGTCCATCGGCTTTGTTATTACCTTTTCAAAATGAGATTTCCAACCTATATATTCTTACACTATATCACCAACTTGAAACTTAGGTTGATCTTGACATTATCTCTTTTTCATATTCTAATTTGTAAATGTTTCTGATGGTTCGTATTCGTTAGACGCTTGTGAATCCTGTCATGTATACTTATCTACAATATCCCTGAATAAAAGTTGGCCATTGTTGAGAACCGAGTTGTGTGAATTTTTTATATAGTCTCTCTTTTAAAGTACAATTAAATCATCAATAACAACGGCTTTTTCCTCATTAAAAGGTAGTGTTAATGTAATGCTTTAATTTTTTTTAGAAAATCATAAATTCTTTTATAATCTCTCTACCCTCATCAGTCCACAATTTTTTAGCTTTTCTCTTACTTTATTAAATATCTGTTGAAAGGCTAACATAAGAGTATACCTGCTTTAGTTTTTTAAAGGACAACCCACGCTTTTTTAAAGGACAATCCTACTCCTCAAAACAATAACGGTTAAAGCATCTTGTTACCCCTTTATCATTATTGAGTTCAATCAAATCAGCGGACCAGATATTAATCAACTTCCTTGGAATAAACCTTCATTCTATGAAACTTGTGAATATTAGTTGATGTAATTATCAGCTAATTGTTCTTCCAGTTCTTAATGACATCCATTAAAAAGAGCCTATAAGTTTTTTGAATTTCCAAGCCAAGTTTCAATTTAGCACTGATCATCTTCTTCACGATGAACCTAATCAACTTTTCTCTCAAGGTTGGATTTTGTTATCAGAGACAAACTATACAACATTTCTCTATCAGCTTCATTGCTTTTCTCCAAAGTTGTGGTATTCCCATAATCAAATCGGCCTCATGCCACACTTTCATCAACCCTAGTTTGATGGGTTTAACCCATGGTTTAGGATTGTCTGCCTCATCTAATCCTTTATCCAAGTTTGTGCCTGGACCACAGAAAAGAATACCCTGTAGATGCAATTCCCCTGGTATTCAGTAGTTGTAAAATTTACTCCTGATAAAAACTTTTGTATATCTCCTCCACGGCTTGTGTTTGGCAGATAAATTGATTCTGTTTTTTGAACCACACACAAAACATATGCCTTTTTGTATAACCCTATTATTTTTACTTTTAAAAATATGAGATTATTTTCGTAATTAGTTTCTTTTTAAATTTGAGACAATAAACTTCATTTATTTATGAGAAAAAATTCCATACAGAGTGCAAAAACCTTTTAGTTCCAACCATGCACATTTTGAATCTAATTTTAAAACATAAAGAATCCTCAGAAATGACTTCACTCTCTTCCTCCATTTATTTAAAGAGCAAAAAAATTGAAAAACTTTAATTAAAGTCAGTATCTTTCCTTGAAAACGATGTCAATAGTCTTGTCGAAAATATTTCTAATAGACTTGTCAATTCTTTGTTTTCCTCCTCGGTACTGTAGCATTTATTTATTTTTTCTGTAATAAGCTATAAAACCATTTTTGAAATCTCACTGCGTTCCATATTTTCATAAATTTTATTTATTCTCTCTTTCCTGGCCTCTTCTCTTTCTCTCCTCTTCTCTCCACTCCTCCTTCCTCTCTTCTCTCTCTCCTCCTTTCTCTCTTCTCTCTCTCTCCTCCTTCTCTCTCTTCTCCCTCTCCTCCTTCTCTCTCTTCTCTCTCTCCTCCTTGTCTCTCTCTTCTCCCTTCTCCTCCTCTCTCTCTTCTCTCTTTCCTCCTTACTCTCTTCTCCGTCCTCCTATCTTCTCTCTTCTCTCTCTCCTCTTATCTCTCTTTCCCCTCTCCTCCTTCTCCTCTTCTCTCTTCCTCTATCTCTCTCTCTCTTTCCTCCTCTCTCTCTTCTCCCTCTCCTCCTTCTCTCTCTTCTCCCTCTCCTCCTTCTCTCTTCTCCTTTCCTCCTTCTCTCTCTTCTCTCTTTCCTCCTTCTCTCTCTTCTCCCTCTCCTCCTTCTCTCTCTTCTCCTTTTCCTCCTCTTCTCTCTCTTCAACTCTTGTCCTCATCCCTTACGATCCTTGAATCGCTTACACCCCATAGAATATTCATACATAATTCATCAGGATTTCTTGTTATTTCCTTGTATTACCAAAATAATTTTTTTACAACAGGGAAACCAATAAAATTCCTTTCGAATTTTCTAAAGAGCCTTACGTTTCTTATCTTATAACTTTTTTCATTATTTAACATTTTTAATTTAAATCCCAAAGTGTTGTTATCAACATCAGTATAAAGCCAATCTTTTATTGAAAATACCTCATTTCTTATGTTGTACGAACATATTTATTAAAATACCGAATACCCTTTTCTGAAGGATGCTTGCACACAGAAATTGAAATTTCTTTTGAAGGCTTCTTGCTGTCATTAGGAATTTAGAACTATATGTTAGAATAATATTATGACATGAAACACCCCCCCCCCCCCCCATCTTCCCATAGCTAATCATTTTGTATTTCCTTACTTATTACATAAAATCCTTTTTTCTGTTTTCATGATATAAACTAAGCCGCAAAACCATTATTATATTTTACCCTTATTTAAATTATTTTATTTGTTGTTTACTAATCGTGCTTCCACAAACTCATTCTCTATACCAAGTGGATAATATTCTTTCCTATGAGACTGATTTAATTGTTCCAGGTCTTCTAGGTCAATTTTTAAATGACCAATTATACCCTAAATCATTCATATCATACCCCCCATTGTTCTATTCCTCATACAAACGATACGCCCTTCTTTATAAAAATTTATTTTTAATTGGCAAACTGTGATTCTGTAGAACCTGGAGAGAAAATCAAACACTTCTGTATCTTGGAATTTACACTGGCCGTTTTAATTAAGATATATTCTTGTGATAATCACTTAATCTCACCAAGTCATTCGCGTCAGTCGGGGTTGGATAATTTTTTTTAATTATAAGCATTTTCATGTAAATTTTTGGTTATACTATATTTCTGTTCATTCAGCCTGTGCCTTTGTGTAATAATTTGAAAATCAATATCCAGTCTGGGATACAGCAAAGATTAGAACCATCTTTTACCAACATGTCATTTATATTAGATTAAAATAATGTCATAAAAAAAATATTATTTTTGTGATGTTGAAATAACACATATAGACATAATGACCAGAACACTTGAATTTAATTACTGGACTTGAAATGTTTGATTTAACACCATCTGCTAAGAAATTTTATGCACTTCAATAGGTGGTGGAAGACCAAAAACTATCAAAATAAATTTGTCTTGACTATTAAAAATACAAAACCCAATGAGAACATTTCCCATTATGTATCTTCTAAGTTCTAATAATATTCTTGTATGTTTAGGCACCGTGTTAATTCATCCTCATACAAAAACCACATTATGATTTTTTAATTTCTTATTAATATTTTGACAGGTGTAAATTTGATGGTTGTATTCTTTCCGAATTCTTAAAAAACCACTTCATCAATGCCATTTATTATGTAGAAAGATATAATCAATACCCCTTTTAGTTAATTTTACCTACACCTAGCTTGTGCGCATAGGAAGAAAGCATACTCCAACTAAAAATCTCGCTTTATCAGCGCCAGACTTTCAAGTTTTCAGCAAAATCTACAATACACCACTTCACTAATTTGTTTCTCCAATCTTTGTTATGTTCTTTCAATTATTTTTGAGCCCGGCAGTTGAGCCTTCCTTTCGTTGGAAGCTTTCACCGCTGTTGGAAATACACCCGTCATTGCACCAACCGCAGTTTAAAACCAGCCAAATAAAGGAATTAGAAATGGGATTAATTCCTCCACTCGTCTCTCTTATTGCAATATTTTTTTCAACATTGGTTTTGTCATTTTTATTAAAGTGAGGCCATTATCGTTCAAGATTATTCACCTGTTCTCTTGTGAGCCAAAACATTCAATTCTTACTGCTCCTTTTCTCTGAATTGTATTAACGTTAATCATAAAAACAATGGCTTTTTGATTTTGAACACAAGATGATAGATTATGAAGATTGATTTGATTTAACATATACCCCAGTTGGTACTTTGCCACGCATCTTATTTAACAAAAAATTTATGTGAGCACTAATCATAACACCATTATCTGTATTAATCTGTAATTCTGTTCTTCAAAAGCAAACAATATGTATCAACTTCTTCACTCTGCCCTCTTTCAATGTAATTAGGGAAGTATCCACTCGATTAGAACTTTATGTTTTATTTTGAGCACTCAGATCAAAAAGCATAGATTGTATACAAACTTTAAATGCTGTCATATCCAAATAGTTCTTTATTCCATTTACTTTCACACACCTTTGGTAAGACTTGTATGCATCAGCATAATCATGTTTTTTTCCCAATAATTTCCAATCTAATCTCGTGGATAAAATGTTCCAATCCAGAAAACACGAAGTTGTTTCACCTTAGCATTATCACTTTCAATGCATTATTCTTATCAGTAGCAGTTATCGCCATCTGGGTTTTTTAAAAAATGATCCACAGATATCGTGGCCTTTCCTCCAGAAACACCAAATTCCACGTGTAAAGCTGGTTGGTTTAGTCTTAACGTGTTGACAATCATTCTTTTAAGTATGATACATTGAGTGGTTTCTTTGATGTTAAAGTCTTCTATTCAACATCTCTCTGTAATATTAGGGAGTATATTCACTAATATACCAACTCATTTCATCAATTACAAATTTATTCGAGCACCAAAAAGCACTAGCACACACCAAAAAGTAATCTATTTTTCATTATCATTACCTTTGTTGTTGCAAATCTAATTTAAGACCACACAGAACTTTACATGATCACAAAAGCAAATATACCTTTAAGCAGGGAACTGCCACAGTAAAAACTTGTTTAACTGCTTTTGTATCATTCATTATTGCTTCCTTTCCTTACGATATCCAAAGTCTGTGCGTTGCTTCCCGTTGACATATCAGAATAAAACTTCGAACAGCCCCCTTTCCCTTTCTAATCACTGAATGAATATAGTGGAAATTTCATCATTCAGATTACAGCAGGAGACCATAATCAACCGCTTCAACTTCTTGTGTTTCCATGTAGAACGACACTATCCAAACATTTTCCAGAAAAATCATTTTACAAGTGTAGCGTTTGTGATTATTCCCAGCACTTAGTGAATTTAACTTTACACAACAAGAAACTTTCGGATATGATTCAAATAATTTGTTGCATTATTTATTTCAAAACTTTCTTGCTACCATTTGCATTTCCAGTCTGTTCCAGGTTATTGCATTTACCTTGAAGCTAATCTTCTTTTTTAGCGGAGTTTGTGATGAATTAATAGTATAATCCAAATCATAGATACTTATCAATTGTGTCCATACTGTGTTTATTTAGGAAAAAAGATGGTTAAAACTTTTGAAACCCTGAGCCCAAGTACTTGAATTGTTTCTGTCGTTCTTGGGGAGACACTGAGTTTTGTCTTTCTTAATTTCTTTTTATTGCTTGTTAATTTATGAGGATTACCTTTTGGGCATCCGCTTTTTGTACTCTTATAGCACCTATGCTACAATTTCCTACAGCAGCAAGCCAGTTGAACCAATTAGCGTCTTTATGTTATAGAAATAGTTGAACCAATACCCATTAGAGTATCAATTATCCATCTCCTCTAAATTGATTCCGACACCCCTTTGTCTGTTAGGTTTTATAGTATTCCTCTACCAAGATACATTACCTTCACCCTTGTAGTATGGGAAAGGAACATTCCCATCCCCTGTAATATAATTTTTCCAACTCGTGTATTCCTCACAACTAACCATACATATTTATTTATTGGAAAACTTCACGTAGGTGAATTCGCAATGGACCTATAACTTTCCCATTAAAGAAATCATACGATTACTTGGTCGCCGTTATCCTAAAATTTACTCTGTATATGGTTTTTCCTTACACAGAGATTAAACCAAATTTTTGGGCTTTCCATATTGAATTTATAACCAATTGGGGTTAGTATGCGATCTGCAATTGCAAAATATTGAATTGTTTCTTATTCCATCATTATAAGCACCCATCATCTTAATAAACAGTTGAATTAATTACCGAATTTATTCCTAGGATATTTGAATGACATTATCACTGTAGTAAAATGGTCCCATTAGTTTCAATCTTTTGCAGGAGAAAACCCAATAACTCTCTAAATGAATTATCAATTGTGAAATCAACCTTGTAGTTATTTTTAAGTTTTAATTGTTTATTTGAAGTATGTTTTTGAATATCTATAATATATTTTTTGGTTCATCACCCTGTTCTTTCATAAGATCGAACAATTCGGAAGATATTTGAGGAAATCTCATATTGCCCGGGTTTGAGACTGTTATCTTTTTGTATCCACTTCCCGGATTTAACTTAACTTGTCATTTTCTCAGTTTATTAAATAAGGTATTGTAAGTTTCCCATGGGACAATAAAAGCATGCCTCATGTTTCTCTTTTGTGGGTCAATTGTAGAGGGTATGGATTGAATGTGAGTGTGTCACTTGTTTGTGAAATTAAAACTAAGGATTGTGCTTTTCTCATTTTTTTAATGAGATTAAAAAATTCTTTATATTGATATTTAATTAAATTATTTTCCAAGTTCATCAAACTGGTCTAAATGGCTTAGATGCTTCATTAAAAACATTGTTATTTCCAGCCTTCTTACTACTAACAACAATAAACAATCTATTAAACTAATTGTGATGGGTTCATTTGCGAAGAAAACTAACACCTGAACCCAAGGATACTTAAAGCCTGAATAATGTGTTCTCCTTCTCCATTCTTCTTTTTTTTACCCAGAAGACTAACCCTAATATTTAATACAGTCCAGCAGATCAATATATACTCTATCATCATTATTTTTAATTATCCAATGGTTTATCAAAATACTTTGATTCATCCCTCACAGTTGAAGCTTGTCTTCCATTCTTGTGAGAAGAAACATTAATCTTGCGAGTTAGTTTAACAGGAGGTTGAGCAGAACTCCAAAGAAGAAACCTAATTCATCATTAAAATATCAATACCTTTTCTTGAACAAGATGAAATATTGCTGCGTTTTTCTGTGGAATGAGTTCCCTTGCTTTGGTTTTGAATTCTGCTTGAATATTCATGTTTTGAAGAGCATTCACAATATAATCAGGGGGTTGATGAATCTCTTCGAGTTGTTGAGAATAATACCCTTCATCGTTCATATTCTAATTCTCCTATCTGCTCTAATTCTTCTTCCGTATTTGACTGAAATCTTTTTAATATTTGTAGTTTTTTAGGAGTATTATTCTATTGTGGGAAACTGTGGAAAACATTCTACAATTTTTTTCTTGGGAAGTTTTTTAAAAGTGAGTTTAAAAAATTTATCTTGTTTTCTTTCAAATGCTTCTTCACCCGTTAGTTTCTGTCTGACATTTCTTCTTTATGTCTTCCTGTTGTTTTACAACTTTGAAACCAACTCTTGAGTTCCTTAAATCTTTCTTGCTCTTTCTTTCGGCATCCATTTATTTCTTGGAAAATATCATTTAATATCTCATTCTTGTTCACAACAATATATTTTATATTTTTCAGTTGTGTGCTTCATGTAATCCCCAAATCCTTTTTAACTACATAATGTTTAGAACAATATCTCTCCAAAATTGTTTATATCTGCTTGAATTTAACTTGAATAAATAAAAGTATTAGCATTGTTTCTGATGAACGACGAGAAGTTGAAAGTATGATGACTAAGACAAATACAAATTACAAGAAGAATGTCTCCCTCTTGTGTACAGCTGTCCATTACCGTTTGGTTTCTCTCATTAACACAATTCATCAAAGACAACGAGGTTCTTTATGATTTACTCCAAATCTTGGGGAGGAGTATATCATCCTATATGTATTATCATGAAGAATACAAGTTATCAATTTTGATTTCTTTTATATATCTGTGTATCACAAAATAGTTGTATATATATCTCATGTTATAATCATTTTAGATTTGTTTTGGAGTTTAAATTAAACCGATTATATCTTATTTTTGAAGACCAGCATTAAAACCTTGTGGAGTAGTTGATACTCTGCGCTGAAAACTCGACTCTTGTGAAAATTATAAATTATCATAATCTAAAAAGTGGGAGTCAGGAGCATCTCAAAAGAAGCAGGTTTTTCCACATACCGCTTGAACAACTAGTGAGACATCTTTATGAATTCTGGAAGATTTTTATCATGTTAAATTTTAATCTTATTTTCCCAAATGGATAAAAAATCATTTCATTTGTAATATATTTGGAAAACAGGTTATTTAATTTATTTTGGGCTTTTTTAGAAACTCTATATTGTATCCTAAGTTCGGTAGTTTAACTTCAAGATAATCCATTATTTTATTTATACAATATACTTGTGCGTTTGATATTTCCCTTGAAGAAATGACAATCGTGGAATAATAGTTAACAAACCAATCCCCCCATTGACCATTTCTCTCATACATTCAGTTTCTTCCCTTATTAAGGAAAGCGTTGTGTATCACCCTCATACTACATTCATTTCTCGAATCAATCTTTGTAAGTAATTCATTTTTGGTGAAAATCTAAAAGAAATTTATATTCCTTTATATTTTTTCTTATCATTAATAGAAGATAATCACCAGAATATACATTGTTTATTAGGCTTTTACTCTGTGTTTAACCCACTCTTATCACATGCAGACAATTCGTCAAATTGTCATATGGAGAATCAGGGAATTCAAGAGGCTCAAATCTCTACATATTTAAAAGTAGAAAACTTTACTTTAAACTGAAATTCATCTCGGTGTCATCCTTCCGCGATACTTTTCAGAATCATCTAATAAAAACTACTTCTAACTATCGGTGAACACAAACTCCAGTAATCATAACTGTCATTTTGAACACAAACCGCGGACCGGTATCATAATCACTCTCATAATCTTCAAAATCTTCAGTGGAATAATAACTCATATTTAATTAGCCTAGAAAAAAACATTACCATCTATATCTATATACTTTTTCATACAGATCAGACTAACTACATTTTTTATATAAATGTAATTTTAAAATAATCCTTGAAATACATGAACGAAATGTTCGTTCACCTGATATATTTAACATCCTTCTATTTCATTCAGGATTTATATATTAGGGTTGCTGGAAAAAAACAAATTTCTCCTTGCATATTACAGATGGTCTTATCTTTTCTTTCTAAAGCTTCATTCCATAAGGTTTTTATTTTTTTGATACTTATTTATGTTTCATTGCTTTTCTAGTTTTGAATATATTTACCAGAAGGAGAGGAGAACTTTTGTTAGAGATTACTTTAATTGATGTTTCTTCAGATAATATAAAGCCCTTCCACAGGAACGAAATGAAGAACTCATGTATATTCCCACCATAAAAATTGATTTTATCCAATAGTTGTTATATTTATCTTTGTTCAATTTTACATCCTTGACATATTTTCTCAGTATCTTGAACAAATGAAGAGATTGACTGAAACTTGTCTTTTGTGTCTTAAAACATTGTATTTATAGTGAAAAAGTTGGAGGATAAAAATGTTTAAGCACAGATTCACCTATTAAATTAAACTAAATTTTCATCAAAGAAAATTTTTAGTTTTAAGCAAAGTTTTTATTATATAAATATGGTGAATACAACGTACTGCGATGTTATGTAATCAACGAGAGAAATATTATAAAAACACCTTAACCAACAAAACACACATTCAAATCTTTTCAAACAAATATCTCCACTTAACCAAGAAACAAAAACATTGGGCATAGATGTTTGATAATGATGTTTCTTTAAAAAAAATTATTATAAAACACCTTCAATCACGCCAAACACAAAACAATGAAGAAAGGGAAGCCTAAAATTCTCCATGGAAACACTGATGCGGGCATTTTAAAGGGCATATAAAAATAGATTGTTTCGTTTTCAAGACCCTGGACCATCTTCAATCATGCGAAGCTGTTGATATGCTTAAACAAAGTATTGAAACTACAAATTAAAAACACATTAAGCTTGAAATGAAAACTTTTAAGTTTATATATGGGAGTAAATTGAAAATGGTAGACAAGACAATGAAAACTATTCCCTATATGAGGACAAACCCTCACTTTATCTCAATTTCATTTCAAGATTTGTGTAAGATGTGATGTTTACGATGATCTCCAGGACAAGAACAAGAGGTTGATTAAACACTGTAGTAGTAGTGGATTTACTATCACAAAATAATCTTTTTAGATATACACATCTTTAAAATCAGATTCCTCTTCAAGCTTCTTCTTTATAATTATTTTCCAAAAAAAAGATAAAACTTAAGAAAGCGGTTGTTAATATTCAAAACAAAGGATAATAAATGTTTTCTTATGGTCTGTTCTTTGCTCCAAGTACATGCCTCCACAATGGAATCCCGAAAAAGCGGTTAAACATTATAAGAAATATCCGAGAATACATAAATGTTTAAAGATTTAAAGTTCCCCAATGGCTCATTGGGCAGATATTTCATAAATTTGAGAAAATGAATAATCTATCTGATAATGTATATGGCATATAGGCGGATAACAAACCAAAGTTCAGAATATTAAAATAACAAACAACTTATAAAAAGATGAAACACACATTGACCTTCTCCACTTTTACTTCAGAGGAAAAATCACCATTATGCTTTCATCAAAAATTTCTTCAGCATTAACCAAATCACAAATATATAAAGAAAAGTAAAACGTATCATGGTAAGAGATTGTCTCAACATCCTTACACACAAAAGAACGATTAAATCAACCTTCGAAATATTGTAGTAGTCATAAAAACTCAACCATAAATTCAATTTTACCAGAAGCAGGTTCAAACATATCATTCGAAGATTTCCAACAAATCTTATAAAACATCCAATTGTGATATAGTGGCGATTTTGAAAGTATCCTTGAAAAAGATAGGACACTGTTTCTCAAATCCAAATAAATCATACCACCAAATACATACCAAAACATTACTCCTTGTGCGTTTTCTGTTATTATATCAAATCATCTGTTAGGCTGATGATACAACAAGTTAGAATTTATAGCAGGCGGAAGATGCCTCAGATGAGTTGTAAGAGACGATTGGAAAAAGATTGCTATTAGACGAAGAGAAATAATGGTTGAAAAAACTATAAACCCTAATGTCATTATCAAAGGGAAGAGAAAAAAGGAATTTAGAGAGAACAGTACCTGTCATATTGTGATGAGGAAATTGAGGAGAGGTCAAGGTTAGGATCACTGTCATCTTACTTGCGTAAATATAAGTTCCAGGCTCATTCCCAATGCTAATCTTAAGTTACAAGCCTCCAAATTTTATTCCTGCTTTCTTCACAACAACGCTCACTATGACACCAACAATTATTTATAAATGGAACTTTCAAAGACATCGAAATATTTTCGCCATTCCAAACACAGATCAAAAATACATCTCATTCACAAAAACAATTTTTTTCTCCCCCGATAACCATATCAGATTTAATTGAGGACATACAAGTTTATGCGGAGAGATTCATTATCTGAGTTAGCATCAAATATTAAAAACTTCCCGAGTCTAAAATCATAATTACTCAAATCAAGAAGCAGATTGATCTCCTATTCACAAAAGAATATTTATCTCGTGATAGACTATATGCGATTCTATTTGAAAGGTTTAAAGAAACACAACTTCCTTCAAGCGAGAGTTTCTATTGTAAGTTGAAATAATTCTCATATTCTGATGAAGGATGTTATACACAGCTAAAAAGGTTTGGGAGAAGTTTAATATAAAGAATCTTGGCGGAATATCATGATTTATATCTTAAAACTGATGTACTTGTTATTAATTGATGTGTTTGAGACTTTTAGAACAGTCTGTTCATAATAAAAATTATTATGGAATTAGACCCTGCCTCACTATTACACGGCCCCCGCCGGTTTGGCTTGCGAGTGCGTTGTCATTAAAATGTCAAAACAAAATTTGGAATTAAATCAGTGATATAGATATGCTTTTAATGATAGGAAGGCTAAAAGAGGAGGAATATCTCAAGTATGTTCAAGAGATATGCGAAAGCAAATAACAAATATCTTCCTGATTATAATAAGAATGAGGACAACTCTTACCTGATGTATATGATGCTAAAACAATTTGTATGCGGTGGGCCATGTCTCAACTTTACCTGATGGGGTAAACTTAAATGGACGTTTAAAGAAAACACATTATGAAACAAGTTTTACTTGAATATTGTCCTCTCCTTTTCAAAAAGATTGGATGAGGCGAGTTGGATATTATTTAGAGTTGATTTAAAATACCCTGAAGAACTTCATAATAAACATAAAACCTACCTATTGCCTCCGATAAAGAAAGTCCAAGAAAAGAATGCGTAAGTGATTACGGCAACAGTCATTTTAAATAAAGGGTAAATCTTCAGAAAAAACTACTTACTACATTAAATGACTAAAGAAAGTGATGTTTTACATCAAGGAACTTGAGACAATATTTATCTGGCTGGGTTTGAGAGTGAGGAAAATTTAATAGGATTTTGAAATTTAAAACAAAGTGGCATGTGTTAAAGGACTTATTGATTTTAATACAAAAAGTAAGAAAAAATGCAGAAACAGATTTGAGAAGGACTTTATAAATTTAATGGAATAATGCTGTATTTGGAAAGACTATGGAAAATGTTAGGAATCGAGGAAACATAAGACTTGCTTTACATCTGGAACAAGTTCCAAAGTTAATAACAAACCAAGTTGGAACGGGTTGTGAGGTATTTCAGAGAACTTTTGTGCTATTCATTTGAAAAAAGAGAGGAATTGAAATGGATAAAACCTATGTATTATAGGAACATCAAAACTTGATTTCGTCAAAGTTGTTTATGTAATGACTATTACTATAATAATTTAAAATATAAAGTATAAGGATAATGTGTCATTGTTATATATGGAAATACAGATAGTTTGTATATTAGAGAAAATAAAGACTGAGATTGTAATTTGCAGGGATATGAATTGATAATTATTGATATATATGATACAATTAATTATAAACCTGGCTGATGTGTGTTTTCATCAAATAACGAAAAGGTTATTGGTAAGTTTAAAGATGAATTGCGGTGGGAAGGTATATGTGAATTTATAGGATTGAGATCAAAGGCTTATGCCTTTTACCTATATTGACAAAATATTGAAAGGTTGTAAAAGAAGTTAAGCGAATAAAGAAAAAAATAAAGAAATGAAAACCAATAAACTTTAAACATTATACAATTGTTTAATCTTAAAAGAGCGAAGAGTATTAGGAAAAATGAATAAAATAAGAAGCTTATAAACATCAATTATTATTAGGAAGCAGATAAATAAGAAAGCATTAGGAGCTTTGCATGCATTAAAAAAGATATATTTTAGAGAATTGGAATTAATAGTCTCCCTTATGGTTATAAGTATAGCTGAACGCAAAAGAAACTTACCACTTAAACATTCAAATGATCAAACAATAACACTGCGTGTAGTAAATGTGCTGAACTTATTTGTGGACAATAGTGTCTCACTGTCAGACAAAATGGCTCCACGGATAGGTCACTTAACCTTCACATGGTCATTCATAGCCACAGGCTGTTGAACAGCCGCTTTTGACTGTCAAGTGAATTAGCCAAAGGGTTCGGGATGATTTAGGAGCTGCCGTATGTCGTGATATTGGCTTTTAAAAGGCCAGCTGCCAAAATTAGGCCATTTCAATCAACATGCCACGATTATCAAGGATCAACGGCAGTCTCCTTTGGGCATGCTGCAAGTTGGCCTGAGCTACCGTGAGTGGCACGTCGCCTTGGCTCGTTCACACCATACGATATCGGCCCTTGGTGGACAGAGACACCCTCCCACAAACTCTGCCAGATGCACAGACCTCGCATCAGGTGAGGCCAAGATCACCACTGCAAGGCAGGACTAGCAGATAGCGGTCCTAATGTCAGATTGGCTTCCAGACATTGAGGAATCTGAGTTGGGACAGAATTCCAGCGAGCAATCCATCCAAAGAATGGTAGGCAGTATGCGCCGACAATGCACTGCCTGTATCCAAACACAATTGATGGCCACACACGCTATGAAAAGCGGACTGACATTGCACCCTGTGCTGTTCTGTATGCAGAACAAACTTATGAGCATGGTGTATCTTGGTCAAAAACTTGACATGTCATCAATAAAATGCAACAATGTTTCAATAAGCAATTGTTGGTTTGTTTTTATTTTAAACTTACAATTTTATTTTACATTTCAAAACAAGTGGTAATTTGCTTTTGCGTTTCAGTATATAAGTGCTGAGGGACTACTACCGTCTTTTTACTGATTTATAAATGATAGAACCAAACAATATAGTCCAGCACCCTGTGGAATATACCCGAAACAAATTGCAATAGTTTTTGCGACATTAATTTTTCCACAGTTCCTTATACATACCTGGAGATTCATATTGAAAATCTTACCAAATAAAAAATAGTGGAACATATTTTTAGGGAGGACAGTTTAGCCGCTACCACCTTAAATTCCAGAAATATGTATTGCGGCTGAAAATACAAAATAACAGAAAACAATCCAAATTGCTTTTTCAAAATGAGTAAAAATGTTATGATGAATCCATGTAGTCATATTAAATGTCACTATTAGTCCAGTTATACAAACAACAAGAGTTCAGTAAGCAGTGGCAAACCCATTCTCCGGCCAAAAAACGCGGATCGCATTTAACCTTCAATACCGACTGTACTTGTATTGTTGTCATGTAAAGCACAAAATAGGCCAATCTGCTACTACCTATTTATGTTATAATTTATGATCTACATACAAATATCCCATGACCATGATTAAATTAAAAATGTGTAGCTTCTGCAAGTTTTACACTGCTGTGAGATCGTTTAGTAATGAATTTATTGAGATTTTTTTTGCAGAAAAGTCTGAAGTGAAACATTCAAGAAATGGATGACTGTGTAATTTGCCAAAAAACAGTGTCAGGTGGAGAGCGACTGTTACATTAACACAAAAGGGATGTGATGGTTATCCTGAAAGCCAGTGAAGCCAGAGGCAAAGATATAACAGTCGCAGGCTGCGCCAGTCTGTCCATGTGAAGTGCAGAGTGACTAATACCAACCTAGATCAATCCTGTATCACAAAAACAAACGCAAACTTTCTGCAGTGAACAGGATCACATCTCAGCACAACACTTAGATCCGAAAGAAACTACCATTCAGTTATGCACGAGGATTGTGTATTGCTCTGGTTGTCCAGATTGTATACAAAGTAAGAAATCAAACATAAACTTATTCCTGTTAGAACAATGGATTTCCAGAACAAAATACTGAAGGCATGTGAATGCAGTTTCAAGGAGAATGGGCTGACATTGTAAGAGGTAGTGTGCTTTTTGCATATCAAGACCTGCCTGCCTGCAGATGCAGGTATATCACAACATTTGAGTGTTAACCTTTAGAAACAGGGGAAAAACAAGTGCCAATCGTTTGTTCCAGCCAAGCCATAGAGCAGCAGAGCTGCAAAATGCCAAGAAACATCAGTGCGAAGTGGCAGACCCAAGGACTCGAAAAAAATCCGAAGCTTTTCAAGCAGTGGTAGAGTATCTTGATAAGCAATGATGACGAGCAGGTGCCCATTCAACAATTTGATAAGCAAGATGAAAGGAATATCTCCAAATACTGACATAGAGCCGTTACAGCTTCCACATATGAAATCTGAACTAAAAAAAACATTTCAGTGACAGAATAATCATCACAGAGATCAATGGCAAACAAAATGTAGTAACATTTTCACACCACCGCTTCCAAGATCCTACAGAAATTTTCATCAACAAAGATGCAGACAAAAAGGATCAGAAGACCCACATAATTGCAGAGCAAGCAGCTAAGCTTCATAAAACAAGGACATTAAAGACCTTGCATCAGCACAGGCAACACCTATCCCACTGCTGCCAAAATATTCAAACAGAAACAGCATTGGAGTTCGCTTGCCCCCATCCGTGCAGCAGTTGTTAAACACAATATTCTTGGGAAAAGATACGAAGCACCAAAATTGCTCAATAGGACAAGCGATCATGCAGGCAACGCGGCCTCATATCCTTCTGGCACCATTACAACATTGCGTTTGGGTGTTCAAATGCACCACCACTTCCAATCCAAAAATTTTTGGTGGATTCTTTATATCACCATGGGTTTTCCTGCTCCTACAGTGAAGTGAAGAAGTACGAAGAAGTTCTTCAAGTTGCACATGGCACAGAGATCAAAACTTCAGTGCAAACAATTTTTATTACAATATTCTGCTGACAATGTTGACCACAATGCTGCAGAAGTTTGACGGCTAAGGGTACGTCCCACCGGGTATGGGAATTATTGCTGTAGGTGACACCCGGCGACAAAATCATCAAGAAACCATTCCAAGAGTGAAAGTCACATCTGCCGTGATATTGCTTCTGTTGGACGGATAAATTGTTCAGCACTTCTTCTCAGAAAGAGATAGCCCTCCAGTCTCTCACATCTACACAGCCAATAACAACCCCAATGCGATAAGAACCATGTGCAAGATATGGTAGAAATCTACTTTGGAAGTCATCGGCAAAGCTGCTGAAAGTCCAAGACCCAGTGCTGGGTTCATGCACTCATCCACAAAGGCAGAACATCCTGCATGTGTCGTCGGTCAAGTTTCTCCCCATGATTGATTTGGATCCAAACGATCTCATCTGCATTTATTCTTAAACATAAATTCATATCTTCCCATGCAAGTCAGTACCAAAGCATAACCCAGTGGCTGACATTTGATCAACATTTGGTGGGAAGGCACAACATAATGGCTAGATAATCTTCCTGCAATTGCAACAACTGTCGTTCGTTTGGGAGGCTTCCATACAAAAATGAGCTTCCTGGAGATCCATTGGCCACCTGATGAGTGGATCAGGCATTCAGGAGCTGTTGGAAAGTAGTGTTATGCTGCCAACACAGATGGTACATATGTTCTCAGGCAAAGGCCAGTCAGCCGCTGCAGTTCGAGGGTCATTTGCTTGTTGATTCTGGCCACAAGAATACACTTGGACATCAACGCACTTGAACGCTACCTCTTCCGTATCATCTAGAACGTGCCGTAACCAGACAGGAAATTTCCTCCCCTGATGATGACAATGTGATAGAGTGTGACAAACCACCCCACAGTTACAGGTGATTAATCTATTACTATACCCCTCAATATCTTCTAAATATGTTTCATCTCTTCTTCTTCGCTTAAGATATCACCAACTTTGAACTTAGGTTGTCTGACATTAATCTCTTTTTCATATTCTAATTTTGTAATTGTTTACCGGGCGTAGTGGCGTGCGCCTGTAATCCGGCTACTCGGAGGGTTGGGTAGGAGGATCGCTTGAGGATGGGAGCTCTGCGCTGGGCCGCGCTATGAGAGGGTGTAGGGCAGCCCGGA
>CM068957.1:125815406-125826280 GCA_035128595.1 Eptatretus atami
TTCATTTGTTCATCTCCTTTTTGTTCATTCGCTGTTCTTGATCTCCTCTTCGCCACTCCAGCCTCGCCTTTCTTTCAATGGTAAACCTCAGCTCATTTCTTTTGTTCCTATCCCATTTTCCGCTCGCTCTTCCCTCTCAAATTCTTTGTCCTTCAATCCCATGCTCCTTCCTGCTTCTTCCTGCTCTTCCACCTCTCTCCCGTATTCCAACCTATTTTTTTCCTTTGTGTCAGTTTCAAATTCATACTCTTTCAATTTTCATTCCACTGTCTTCTTGTTCCTCGTTCTCATCTCATTATTCTCTTATTGACGATTTCTTCTCCTGTTTCATTCCTTTCTTTGTACTTCCTATTCCCTGTCTTCCTTGTTCCTCATTCTGCATCTCTTTATTTCTTTCAATGACTGACTGTCTTTCTCCTGTCTCATTCCTTTTCTTTCATACTTTTTGTTCCTCATTTGCAATCTCGTTTCCTTTCCATTATCATTTCTTCTTCTTCTCATTCTTCTTCTCTACTCTTCTGCATCTATCTTTAATCTGCCTTTTCACTCGATCTGTACAGCGTGTCCTTACGTTCATTCCATTCTCTTCCTTTCCTCTTTAACACCTAGTCGTTTTTGTAGTTCCGTCCTTTGTTTGGTGTTTCTGTACCATTTTCGTTTCTAATGCTTCTCATCTCCCACCCTCCGACCTTGCTTGCTTCTACTTTCTCCGCTTGCCCTTTGTTTCTATCCGTCTTCCCAGTTCCTCTGTTCTTTTTTATCTCCGTCCCAGCTTATCACTCTCTTCGTCATGTCTTGAAGTTTTTCTCACACTCCGCTATTTATTCCTTGTGAACTCTCCTCACCCCATTAATTTCCTCACCCCTTCCCGGCCTGACAACCGTTGCACCCCCTCCCAGCTCGTTCCTCCCACACGTGCCGCATTACGCACTTCATTTTTCCTTCATCCCTGGCAGCTCCGGCCCTATTGCTGCGTTTCACCCGTATTTCGATCACATTTTGTTTTCCATGCCGTTCTCACCTAGTTGTAAGTTCGATTCATTTATTGTTCATCCTGCCACATTGTTTTTATTTCTTCGTTTGTTTCCATTATGAGGCGTTTCAATCCTTTTTGCTTCTCGTGCATCCCCCCCACCCTCGCTTGTTGATCATCTCCATCATTTGTGTATACTAATGCGAACAGGACCGATCCGTCCACCATCGTCCCGGTTTGCTGGAGCTGGGAGGATTGACGGAGTGGGAGGATATGCATCGCCGCGGCCTCTGCCGCTGCCCGCCCATTACGGTTCTGGATTCTGTGGGGGAAACTGTTCCTCACCAATGTCCTCATGGAGATTCCATCCTGAGCCATGGAGTCTAACACTCTAATCCATTATCTATTACCCCCGCTTCCGCTCGCCTTGAACGCCTCTATTCCGTAAGGGTTAATTTGTTCGCTCGTAATTTCAGAGGAATCGGGCGCTCCTCTACCCTGGACCGATCCCTATGATTTACTGGAACAAGAGGCCGTTTCCCGCTCTCTGACACCAGTGTTCGAATCGCCCCCCCTGCAGATCGAACACGTAACCCAATGCGGTACGTCGCCACCGACGACAATTCAGTCATACCCTCTCGACTACGCCGATCTAGCCGGTGGCCTTGCGCCTCACCACGTCTGCCATCGCACCCGGTGGATAGCGTGTCCAACACTCACCTACCCTAAGTACCACCGGATGTAACGGCATGCCACCTCCCGCAGTCGACTTCGGACAGGCGCTTTTATAACATCCGTTCCTGCATCGGGATAACCGAGCGGTTTACGATCGGGCCACGACGGTCCTGATTAATCATCGGCTCCGCCCCACTAACCTTTACGTAAAGCAAGATGGAGCCCACAAGGAAAGGACGCCAAAGGGAACAATTCAACAAGAAAGCACATATTCACCCACATAACACACACTATAGCACGTATTACAGCCAAATTAGCAAATGCACATATATCAAAACAAACAACACCATGAACAACGCAGAGCTACGCCGACTAAACGCAAACACTCGCGCAACACTTAATACAATTTTACTTTACAACATGGCGCCAACACACACACGTCACACAAAACCCAAAAAAATGAGGAAGTCGCGACTTCCCTGCTCCGATCCTTGGCGACCGTCCTCGGCCGTGGTCCCGTCTGCGTGACTCCTCTCGCGTGGTCGGCGAGTCTCTCCGCGTGCCTCGTGCCTTCCCTGCTCCCCCGACGCACGACGAGCACAGACTGTAGACCGAACCAGGAGAACCCCAAAGAAACCCAAGAGAACACCAAGAAGAGACGGAATGCCGAACCAAGAGAGCGCTCAAAACAAGACGAGCACGAGCCGAAAGCTCACCGAACAGAGAAACCGATAGACGAGCACGAGCCAAGCTACCGAACAGAAGAGGCCACCAAGAGAGGAAACCTCCGCGCCCGACTCTTATACCCCGGGCCCCCCCGTTCTGCTCCACCCTCCTTCGAGCGCTCGAGAAGGGGACTCCTCTCTTCCCCTCCCTCCATGCGGGCGAGAAATCCTCTGGCGCCGGCCCAGGAAAAACAGCGGAAAACGCCCGCCCTCGCGTTGGTGTTCTTCTTTCCCTCTCGCGTTCGACGTTTCCAACGCGGAAACCGTCGTACTGACGGAGTGCGTTCGGGATGTGGAGTTGGCGAAATGTGGTGGTGTTTTATTGTGAGATCGTCTGCGTTGGGAGTAGTGGCGTGGTTGAGGTTGAAGTTGGTTTTGTTCAAATAATAAAGAACAGAAAAACGATAACTCAAAGTGTCGCAGCCGAATGATCACAATTAATTCCCTCTAAACAAGGGTTGTAACTATACATTACTTCAGAAATCCTCACCTCGGACCTGAATGTGTTTGCGAAATTTCCACAGCCGTAACTATATATATATAATATGTATATCTGTATATAGATATACATAGATATATATTATGTTGTCATATAGAATATGTAGATATATAATATATATGAACATATATGTTTTATGCTATATAAATATAATATAATATACATATATATATATATATTATAATACATATTATTTATAATATACCCACACTAAGTGGTCTGGCGCAGTGGTTAGGCAAGTGGCTGGATCCAAAATGTCCTGAGTTCAACCCCGTTGGCCAACTGATTAATTACACCAGCGGGTGACTCCGCTGTCTCCTTCCGACGCGCGAAGTGATAACAGTGTACGGCCGTGTATACCCCGTTAGTAGTGTACAGATCCCTTTCTAAGAGGTGACCAGGTGCGTCAGAAAGGCATCGCGTAAACTTAGCAAATCATGATGCGATTACGGTATGATCCGCTGTGGCGACCCCTAACTGACAGCAAGAGAAAGAAGAAGAATTAATACAACATATTAATAATATCTATATATACATATATATAAATATACACTATACATTAATATGTGTAATATATATATATTTATAATATGATATATTATTATATACATAACATACATATATACAAATATTCATATGTATATAGATCGATTATATACATGTAATATATATATATATATTTAATATATATATATATCTATCTATGATGTATGTATGTATATATGTATATATTATATGTATAATATTTTATATGTATATAAGATATATGTATTGTTACGGTCTGTGAATCGCAATACACCATAAGGTCTCAGTGAATATATCGATAAGTTCATTTCGTTAGCCCACACCGTTGTTTAGAGGAAACGTTATCCATTCGGCTGCGACGCTTTAGTTAGCCGTTTTTCTTTATCTCGTTATTTTGAGTCCACCCTGCCCAACAAACCTACCGCAACTACCGGCCACCCAACTACCCACAACGCCACCACAGCTCACACACCCCACAACTCACACCATCTTCCCACTAACGCCCGCTTACGAACCATCCTCGCGGACCACGGTAAACGTTCCGCACACGTGAACGTCCAAAGGGATTGCAGAACAAACACTCTGTGAAAACTCTGAGTTTTTTTCCCGCCATTTTTCCCCGCGCTTGGTGTAAGGAGGGTGGGCGAGCTCCTCCGATTGTAGACCTGCGGTGTACTGGATCGGGAGTGAGGAACGACCCTTTTGGAGGCTCCAGAAGGGGGACCGAAATGGTCGGAAGCGACCCCGCTCCATAAAGAACGACCACGGGCGAGCGCGCCTCTTCTCTTCTCTCTCTGCTCGTCTCTTCTTTCTCTTCTCTTTCTTCGCCCTTGTGAATGCTTCCTTCCCTTGATCTCTTTGTCTCCCGTATGCTCTCTCCTCGTAGACGGTTGATCCCAAACCAACTCGCTTCCCTACTCCTCGTTCTTCCCGCGCTCTGGCCCGGCAGACCTATTGTGGGAGCGCGGAGCGGAGCGCGCAACGCCTGAGGTGACTGCAACGGACACTGAGATCCGGAACGTCACCGGCCAACAGGGAGCTTCTCTTCTTGCCTTGTATTTGTTTGCGCCAGTCCACATAGTAAAACTATTAATGCTTGTACATTGCTTTAGTTCGTCGTACTTATTTGCCTTCTATTTCCTGTACATACGTGCTATTAATTTTGCTGACTGAATAGTGCTTCCGTGTGCCGCCGCATTAAATTTGCTGTCCAATGTTTCCCCCGTTCGCTATCGTCCTTTCCTTGTGATACTCCATCTTGCATCACGTAGATCGAGAGTGGTTTACAACCCGATAAACTAATCGTGAACTCGTCAAGGTCGACATAACTTCCGCTCGGTTATCCTGTACACGAACGAGCCGCTAAGCGGTCGTTCCGAGCACCTGTGAGTGTGGTAAAACCCTCCGTAGGTTACCCGTGCGATGACTTGGTATATCGACTCTTCGGCGACTTCACCCTATTTCGCGCGGTAGACGCGACTGGTTAGTTTGAGTTAAACCCCCCTACTAGCTCCTTGCTATAGTTCCAAGGGTCCGATAGAATTGTCCGTTCCGGTGGGCGACGCGTCAGGATTAGAGTTACGTGGCCGATCGCACGCCACGGCCAGAATTGCACTAGTATTATATATATATATATATTATATATATGATATATATGTTATTAATATATATATATATAATTATATTATTATATATAACAATGTATATTGGGATTTGGAAGCTAGCGCACTCAACATTAGTCCTTTAGCTTAGTTTATATCGTAAGTACATGTTGCCATTAGGTCCGACCCTGTCTAATGGGTAATTAAATGTTCTGCGCTTGTGAGTTTTTTTAATATTAGATTTTCTGTAGTATTTTTACACCACCAACTTACATATTCGACTCCACGCCGCCACACCCCATTTCCTCGCCTTCCTTCACTCCACGATTGTACCACGCACCGTTGGCCGATTCAGCTGGGAGCTGGCGCCTTCCGCGCTCCGCCTCCGACCAGCGCCATCGCCATACGACCACGCGTCTGAGAGAGGCCATAGGCAGCCATGAACGCCCCCCACTGGGACTCCGCCCAGAGGAGTGCCCCGCTCCCGCGCGCTCTGTTCAATCGGGCGGCGGCACGCAGAGTCAATGGGCCTCCGTCAATGGAGGCGAGTGGAGAAGACAGCGTTCGTTGAGTGTGGAAGGGGAGAGATAAGGTGTGTTTCTGAGGAGGGGAAGTGGTTCCATCGATCGGCTGGGGTTCATCCTTACGGACTGAGGAGAGTTTTAAACAGAGGGTACATGATTAGTGTGCATTACTGATTCATGGCTCACTTTTCCCCTGTAATGAGCCATGATCGAGGGATATTCACGCGATTCAGACTTGTTTGTCCCCTTAACTTACTACCCCCTTTTATCCCCAGTGCGGTCACTATTATTCGTTCCTTAAACCTAGGGACCATCTTTCAAAAATAACCCAATGATATTGTTCTAGTCCACTCACATTGACCATATTCTCAAAATTGTTCCATGCTGCATTATTCCTTTAATGTTCATTTTCTCTCTTGCACACATAAACTCCCCATCCTAAAATATTTAAAAACAAATTTGAATCTTTATTATTTTTCAATATCCTCTTCAGTCCATACGAATGATTTATTAATTCCTCATTAATGAGTTTCGTCATCTGACCACTCCTCGCTGATCTCAGTATATTTTTCTGCCATAGCCCGCCACACTTTTTTAAGCCCCGCCACTTTTTCTCAAAGCCCGCCCACTTTTGCTAAGTCCCGCCGCACTTTTTCCCAGATATTTTGACATAGCCCGCTCGCATCAGTTCTATAGCCCCCCACTTTTGTAAGCCCCGCCTTACTCTACATCATTTCCAGTTCATCCTGTACTCACAAGGAAATCACAAAATGGTAAAATTTGAAGCCTACCTAGTTGCTCAGGGAGCTTCCAAAGGAAACCACACCCACCAGTCCTTTCCCTATAAAGCCTCAGCCCAGCTCCATTTTAGAACTATTTGTTTACTTTTATGAGATGGACTACTGTGCTGAGCTTGCTGAACTCTATGACTTAGTATCGGACTAAACTACAAGTGAAGTTGGATTCAAATATTATCTGTTGACCCGTAGATCTAATTCCCCTATTTCTTTATCCCCCCCCTGCCCAATCTTTTTTTTCAGTTCTTTTGTTTTCTCCTTTTAAACGATCAAAGTCATATTAAATTATGCTAATTCCATATCATTATTATTTTCACTCACAGGAAATTGTATTCTGAAATACCGATTTTCCAACAACTTTGGCGCAAATTAGCATGATTGGTGAAGACCGTGATGACGACAAGACCACAGAACGAGGCGAGACCTTGATGGGTGACTTGGGGTCCTGGAGATTGACTCTTGTATTGAACTAAAACCTACAACTGATCAATGGGATTACCCAAAATCTTATCTGTTGACGGTAAATTTTATTTTCCTATTTCATTTGATTTAGCATAACTCATTAAATAGAATCATTAATTAATACTATTATTTTCTTCACGGAAATTGTATCTGAAATACGAAATGAAAATATGCTTTTGCCACAACTTTGAGCAAATGACATGACTGTTGACGCCTGGTGAGCGACCAAGACCCACAGACGAGCGAGACTTGAGTTGGGAAGACTTTCGTTCTTGAAGATTGACACTTGTAGAACTCCATAAAACTTAGTCAACTTGGATTCAAAACTCTTATCTCTGACGTAAGATTTTCTTTTCCTATTTCAGTTTGAATTAGCATAGGACTTCATTTTAAATATAAAATCACTTAATTATACATTATTATTTTCCTCACAGAATTGTATCTGAATACGAATATGAAATACTGCTTTTGCACAACTTTGGCGAAAATTGTTGCTGGTTGAAGACCTCATGAAGCGACAAACCCACGAACAGTCGTCCTTGATGACCCAACCCAAATTATACCTTGAGACCAGCAAATCCTGCAAAAGAGTTTTACACCAACTATACTCATTGGAGTTATCAAGATAATACCCACTGAACAGTTATCCTTGATGACCAGGGAATACAAGTTTTGCCCTTGGAACTTCACCAAATTTTGACAAATCCAGTAAATGCAAGTTCTTGCCTTGATGGTTTAAATAACACTGGAGACTCCAGGTTCTGCCAAGATGGGCTTCTAATATGGGTCCACCTTGGAGACTACAAATTTTTTGAAAAAATCAGTAAATGAGTTCGCCTTTGTTTAAAAACTTACCTTGAGACCAAGAAAAGGTTCTCCAAGATGATTCTAAATATGACCTACCTTGGCAGACTTGAAAAGTTGGGTTATTTTGGAGACTTGAAATGCTCATCACTCATTGGATCTTAACCTTTCGATGTAGTTCTTCTGTTGGTGGTGCTTGGGGAGCAAGATCAAGAAAGTGCTGGAAGAAAGCTGCAGCTTACTCCCCTCTCTACTGTCATCAAACCTGAAGCCTTAAAGCGATTGTGGAAGAGCAGAAAAAAAGTCAAAAAATATTAGGTGGAAATTCATTTAAAAGACATTTGTTGGGCGAGGATTGAGTGGTTGAATTTTAAGGTAGGGTTGGGACAACACACACACCACCACACACGACACAACACACACACACACCAGCATACAACGCACACAACACACGCCACAACACAACATACGCACACACGCACACACACATAATACGCACCACGCCACGCAACAACACAACATCCAACACAAACTTAAGCCCTTGACTAGTCAGTTGAGATTCTGTGTTTGGGGTTCAAGATCTAGAACGTCCCCCCTTGACACATATATACTGTATACACCTCGCGGAACTTGGCCTTCGGTGTCCACAACGTGTATAGCGGAGGGAGTGAACCTCCAACCCATTGCTCCATTGCAACACACACACCCACACACATACAACATGCAACACACACGCATACCACACACGCGCACACCACGCACACACACTAACACACACACACACATACACACCACGCACACATCAGCATACAACAACACCGCAACACACACCGCACACCACACCACACACATCAACAAACAAATTAAGCCGTGACTATGTTGTCAGGATTCTGTGTTGGGGTTCACAAGATCAAAACGTCCCCGACAACACAATTATATCTTTATACACCTCGGACTTGTCTCTCGAGTAGTCCCAACGGTGTATAGTAGGAGAGTGAAGCCCAACCCATTGCTCCCATGGTTTATCTCCTTGTTTGTCTTTTGTAATTCCTGTGATATAACACTGAACCTAAAACATCTCTTCCCTCCAAATCATATATTTCTTCAAGTCCAAGACCGTATTTCTAACAGAAACAATTTTAAAAAGTCGTTATTCCATCTTACGAACCTTTTCAAAATAGATTTCCACCTGTTATCATTCTTAAGATATCACCACTTTGAACAGTTTTCTACATAATCTCTTTTTCATATTTTTAATTTTGTAAATGTTTCTGATATTTACATGTTGGACTGTATGTACATCGTGTATTCTACTTAATCACACATATCATGATAAATAGATAACCATTGTCTGTGAACGACGTTGTGTGAATTCTTTATATGTCCTCTCTTTTAAGTACTCGTATTAAACGTTCATCAACAACGCCTTCCTTCATTCAGATTACTGTATTAAAATGTAATACTGTTTATTCTAGAAAATTCATATATGTCTTCTTAAAAACTCTCTACCCTATCAGTCTACCTTTTTCGTTTTCTTACTCTTATTTCATGTTGACAAGCCTAACATAGAGTCATATTACCTTGTTTTGTTTTTTAATGGGACAATCCACGCATATCTACTCCTCAAATCAATAAGGTTAGATACGTGCTACCCGCTATCATTATTGGTTCAGTTTCAATATCACGACCAGATATAATCAACTCCTTGGATAAACTTCCTTCTCTCTGAACTTGTGATGTATTGGTGAATTAAAGTGCGTATCGTAGATTGCCTCTCTCCAATCTGAATACATCATTTAAGTCTATAAGTTTTTTGAATTTCCAAGTCAATTTCAATTTTAATGATCTCTCTTACACGATGAACCTGGATCAACTTTTTCGTCTCACAGTTTGGTTTGATCAAGACATGGTACTTAAACATTTCTCCTTCGCTTCATGCTTTTCTTCTAAGGTGGTGGTTATTCCCCTAACTCAATTCGTGCCTTCGCTATGCACACTTCTCACCCTATTTATAGGTTCTACTCCATTTGTTTAGGATTGTGCTGCCTCACTAATGTCAGTCCAAGTTTGTGCGGACCACCAGAAATACATGGTAGATTAATTCCCCCGTTTTCCGTCGTTGATTAAATTTACTCCTATAATAAACTTTTGTATATTCCCTCCGAGTTTGTGTTTGGAGATATAGATTGATTTTTTTTTTAACTTCAACACCGAACTATACCTTTTTGTATAACCCTTTTTTATTTTAATATATGAAATATTTTAGATAGTTTTCTTTTTACATTTGAGACAATAACTCATTTATTTATGAAAATTACTTGCAGAGCTCTCAAAACCTTTTTTAGTTTCCAACATGCACTTATTTAATCTTATTTTTAAAACAAAATACTCCTCAGGAAATGCGTTCACTCTTCTCTCATTTATTTCAAGAAATAAAAGAAACTTTAAATTCCCACACCTATTCAGAATCCTTCTCCCTGCAAACCTGTCAATAAGTACTTTGTCGAAAGTTTCAAATAGCACTGTCAATCTTTGTTTTCCTCCCTCGGTCGGTTGAGTTTATTTTCTAATACAACCAATCTTTTTTAATCTCACCGTTCCATATTTGATATATCATTCTCTCTCTTTCCCCCATCTCCTCCCTCTCTCTTTCTTCTCGTCCTCCCCTCTCTCTTCTCTTCTTCTCCTCTCCTCCTTCTCTCTCTTCTCTTCTTCTCTCCTCTCTCCTTCTCTCTCTTCTCCTCTCCTTTTCTCCTCTTCTTCCTCTTCAACTCCTTCCTCATCCCTTACATCCCTTGAATCACTTCACCCCATTAGATACATAGCTTATTCTCAGATTTCTTGTTAGTCCTGTATCCAAAATTATTTTTTTTTACACAGGAAACACATAAATTTCTTGATTCTAAAAGACCTTACTTTGTCTAACTTGATAATTTCTTCATTATTTAACATTTTATTAATTCCAAAGTGATCGTTTACACTCTAGCATGAAACCACATCTCTATTGAAAATATCATCCTTCTTTGTTGTAAAATATTTATTAAAATACCGAACCCTTCTGGAGGTATGCTTGACACAGAAATGATCTCTCGCCTTTATGCTGTATTTTATGCATTAGAAATATATGTTAGAATAATATAATATTATGACACGAAACACCTCCCCATCTTCCCATAGTTAAATCATTTTGGATTTCCTTACTTATTATAAATAATCCTGTTTTTTTCTGTTTTCCTGATATAAACTAGGGCAAAACCATTATTATATTTACCCTTATTAAATTCTTTTA
>CM068957.1:125827112-125837270 GCA_035128595.1 Eptatretus atami
ATCGGAAGAGAGTTGAGCTGGTTGCTCGGCTCAGAGTTCTTGGTTCGTGTTGTGAGAGGCTTTGTTCATCAGATGAGAGTTGAGCTGGTTGCTCGGCTGGCTCTTCTTGGTTCGTGGAGCTCTTTGTTCTCTGCTTTGTTCCCGGCTTGGTGCGACTCATCGGCCTCATCTTGGAGGTGGTTCTTCGAGATAGCGACGCATCAGTTTAAACCAAAGAAGCTCTATTGGTCTCATATGACCACAACATGACCCTCTCCCATATCCTCGCTCTGGCTCATCCAGATGGTCATGGCAAACTTCAGACCAGGCATTGGACAATCGCGCTGGCCTTCGAGCCAGCAGGGGACCTTGCCACGCCTCCCATCTTGCTAGATGGCCAAGGTTTCCCACATTAACAGGAGCGTGTTTTGAAAGAATGACACAGGTGGGTAGTGCCTCCCCACAAACGCCAACATGGTTCTACTTGCTGGAGACAACCGGGACGCGATCACTTTTGCTCTGGCTCTTTTCGGGCGCACAGACAGAAGCCTGGTCATTATTGCAAAGCGTGATTGTGTTTTGTGAGCAGCATTCGCTGGTTGAAATTGAGGGGAGTGGATTTAGCTGGGATTTCCACTCAGCTTGGAATGGAATATCAAGCTCACCATGGAGTTTGTTCACATCGCCTTACGATTGACGACTTTGCTGGGAGTCTCGCTCTTCGCTTGCTTTATAGCAACCTGGCGAATGCACCCCATCCGTTAGTTCATGTGGCGTGGGCTCACTTAGTGTTGATGTGAAATTATTCAGCTTTTTTGTCAGGCTTCGAGAATCAGAACACTAGATGTTCCTACCACAACTCTTCCACGGCTCATGGGTCATTCCGTTTATTCTCCTTATTGATGCTATTCAATGAACGAAACATGCGTGCGTCAGGAATTCTCACACTCCTACGTCCCGGCCAAAAGCTTGTGGGCGTATCTTGAAAGGATTTGCAGGTGAAAGGCCAGACAACCATATAAAAATTCTCCAGTAGGAGCGCGTGCACACTGCGCCTATGGCGTCGTTCGTTCTGGGGTAGGTTTTATACGTGAACATGACAAGTTCTCCCCGTCATCTCCTTTTTACTCCAGGTCCCTGTTTTAAAGACATTGCCGGGGATGCTTGAAGGTTTGAATGTAGAAGGAAATGGCGGGTAAAAAGAACAACCTGTAACAGTTCGGCTTTTAGACACCCGGGCTTAGGAAAGGAAATGGGTCCGAACCTGAACATCAAGACCGTCGTGTTGTTGAACGAATAGTCTAAGACCAAGATGAGAGGAAGAGTGGTGAATCTATCTGAATACAATACGGGACACCACGTTGTTGTGCGGGACAGGCGGAAAGTGTGAACACCATTGTGTTTAAGGGATCTACACTTATTTTATTTTATTTTTTGATTTAATCTGACTTAAGTGGTATTTGGAATTAATCAGTTACATAACAGGATAATTAGGCTTGATAGAACATAGAGTAAATCAGATCGGCAAGGTGCGATATGGTGATGTAGATCGGCGGAAAGTGACAAGGTAAAGTATGGCCGTAAGGGGTTCGTACAGTTTACAGGAAGAGGAAGCTAGGCGATGGGTTGGATATTTCACGTGGTTACGGGAGGATGTAGGGTGAGAAGTGAAAAGGTTGGAAAGACGTTTTTTTTTCTTTTTTTTCGTCGTAACAACATGTATATTAAAAGTAGATAAATAGCCGCCCATGATTCAGGTTGAATGGACGGCAATTTTTCCGTATTAGTGCGTTGGAGAGTGAAATGGAACGGTATTCATGGGGGAGAAGGGGCCATGGGCCTCCCTTTCCTGAAGTGATACATTCATTTGCACGGAAGACAACATTAAAGTTTTTAACGACATACCTTTAACTATCTTCTTGGGGGAAGATAAGAAAATATTCAGAGCAAATAACTATTTCGGGGGGCCCCTTTCGCCATAAGCGCATCTACCCCTTTCTGATGGGCATAACGCTTTTTTATCAATGCGTGAAACATCCTTGTACTCACAATTACAGCGTGAATGGGGAAGGTTGTGGCACCGTCTTCATTAGTGAAACGGTGTGTGTTGTAGTTTCCGAGTGAGAAAAAGGCCAAGTCCTCACTTTTTGAAATGGGTTCAAAGAACCTTGACACCCCACTATGCCCTTAGTTTCCCGTCCCACAGGCCCCCATTGTGGCGAGATAGGAACCAGTTAGACCCGCGATACTTTGGTCCTTTTTGTTGTGTTTGTTAGGGTCTTGTTTTCCTTTGATGGCTTCTGGTGAAAAACTAGCTATAAGGTGTTCGCAACTAATAACTTACAGTACATATCCGTATTTCCAAGGCGCAGTTCTTCTGATCCAACTCAGATCGCTACAATCACTTACAGTGTTTCAGAGAAGTTGTAAGTGTTGGACACGACGGCGGACCGATAGCCCGCCATTTTTCTGATAATGCTCCATTGACCCTACGTTCCAGGTCGGTTGAAAAATGAATTCAGGACATCGAATGAAGAGTGAAGATAAAGGCCATGGAGGAGTAAGAAAAGGTGGCAAGCATACAAAAGGAGGCTATACGGAGGCAAAGTAAAAGGTAGGTGGTGCGCTGTTTGATTATGACAGCGCTACTCGCTATACTAAGGGCGGGGACAGAACACATGGGCGGAGGAGTATTTATGGTTATAGAAAGTTGTTATTACTTTGTAGGTTAATTCTCAAAAATATGCTTTATAGATCGGTGGGGTCCTGAGTGGTCGGCCGTCTCCCGGCCTATGTAGTAGTGGTTACATGTTTGACTTATTAAAATCATCTTTACTCTCTCACTACGATCTTTCCGTAATCACGTGTTTATTCATGGGAACCCAAATTTGGAACGATTGAATCATAGGACCAGGAACTTTATCATGGGGTTGTGTCCTCCAATCCAAGATCCCACCTCTAAGGAATGCCTCTTCTAGAAAAACGAAGGAGTGTTCTCGCTTTCAAATTCAGGTCATTTTTTTTTTGACCAAATTCATGAAACGAAATGGACCCCATTGCCATTAAACGTTAAGTTGTGCTCCCAATGGAACTGTTCACTTTAGGTGAGGAGCGAAGCCCATGTAGCCCCTTTGCCTTAAAATTTCTCCTCTATATTATCACCACCGTCACTGTTGAGGGGGGAAGTGAAAATAGTAATCAGTTCTCCCACGGGGGCTATTTTCTTTGTTTTGGTTGGTCCCACTAAGATGGTTTTAAATTTTTTGGTTCCAGCAAAACGGTATATGAAGGATGTGTTAATTGGATTAATATTGGGCCGTTTTTTTAGGACACAAATGCTCTCTCATAAGACGTTTTTGATGTATCTGGTCGGACGCGATGAGGGGGGCGGGACAGGAGAAGGGGAGGAGTAGGAGGGACAGGAGGGACGAGGGAGGAGGAGGGGGGTCAAAAGTTGGAGGGATGGTACAGGGGTTTCATTATTTGGGGATGTTAGTTATTTATTATTTACTAACAAAAAGTACAGCGACTGAAAACGGAGGGAAGATTGAAGGGGGTCCCATTAACTTAAAGACATGGGTCAAGACCATAACAGGCTCGCATTTATTTTTTTCATGTTGGTCGACCTGGGAGCCGGAGATATATTAAAGGTTTCAGTGTCGAAGTTAACTTTTTTCCTTTACCTATAGTATAATTAACAATGACGTGTGTGCATCGGAATGTGCAGATCCGGAGGTATTATTGGTGTAGATTGGGTCTAGGTGGACGGTGTAGTTAGCCCAATCAAATGTTTTTAATAGAGGGTGACAATGGTTTCGTACTTAAGCATCATTCTTGTTTGAATGTGACACTCAAAACAGGGAGATCACTTGGTGAGGTACTCATGTTAATTAGGAGTCGATTTATGTGAGTTATAAGTCCGGAAATTTGTTGTTGTTAATTAAACTCGCAATGGAAACACTTAACTGCAGTGGCTCCGTCAGGAGACTTTTCTAAAACGGTTAAATGAGAGAAGAGAAAAAAGGGCCATAGGACTGCGACGCAATTATCCCTGTCTGGCGATTCAGCCAAGTCTAAGAGAACACCACGGAAGCCGCCGCTGTATCCTCCGCTGGTTCAGATATTTTTCTCCCCTTGCTTAATGTGTTCAAGGATTTAAACCCGGTTGGTTGGGAAAAGATTGATTAAGGTTCTTCAGTTGTCCTTGTTTCTACTTTTTTTTGTTTTTCACAAACCGTGCCGCATAGTCGCGGCATTATTTGGGACGCCTTCATACATGTATCGTTTCACAATGATTCTGACTTTACGTGGCTGGGATTTTATATCCTTCCCGTTCCGCACAGCTGCACGTTACTTTGAAGTCCGTTTATGAGCGCCTCATATACTTCTAAAAAACTTTTTGTGCGTAATAAATTGATATTTGTTGGACCTTAATGGATGAATTCCAATATTATTAATAAATATAAACGTTGGTTTATAAGGGTAAGATTTTACTTATTTGATGATCATTAGAGTGTATTTGATTGGCTTTCTTCAAGTTAAAAGTGAATGAACGTAAATAAGTCAGTCAAGTGGGTAGTTTCCTCCCCCTCTCCCTTCCTCTCAGAGTCAATTCAGTATGTTCAGAAGGCAGACGGAGTCCATCCACCCTTGTGCCAATCCCGTTCACCCCTAACCTATACTCCTCCGATCCTGTCCCCTGCCCCATTTTCCCTTGTGCTGTGTGCACGATGAGGGGGGAGGAATAGTGGAAGCGGGGTTGAAGAGAGGTGCAGGCGCGGAAATTTGGACGAGATAGTTTTGAAAGTCGCAAATTTTTACTAACGTGGAAATTACAGCATTACGCAACGTATTTCACGTGTGCCATGACATGTTACATATTATGCGAAGGAAATAAGTTGTGTAATTACATAATTTTCTGGATCGGATGGATTGCCAGGGGGGCCGAGTTTTGTAAAGTCTATGTACCAGTATCTCATCAACATTGTCAAATGTCTGCATGTCTTCCTGTGGGTTTTTTATCATGAGGTGGCCCCTGTTAGTTACTATATAATAATTAATATGCTTTGGGAGTCTGTCATCATTTCATGTGACAATATGGTGTGTTGATATGAACAGTGGCAATGTGTAATCACCTTGTTCTGGGTATTGTGGAATTTAGTTGATATTAATCCAAGGAGATGTGGGTGAGCAAAGACACGACAGATCTAACGTGGCGGTAGGATGCGAGGAAGAGGCTCATTCTGGGCACTTTCGTATAAACTGATACATGTGCCACCCACAATCCCAGATATAAAATAAAGTCTGTCAATACAATTATTCAAACATTGTATGTAACAGGTCAGGGTATATCACCAAGTTGCACTAAAACAATAATAAAGCAGGGTATTTTAACAAACAAAAAACACAAAACTAATTGGGCGGGGGGAGAGGGCGTTTGGTTATATACGCGACAATAGACACAAACCATGCACTTCTTCCCCTTGACGAGACTTCACAGGACATCACACTCAGCAGTATACCATCACCAATCTATACTCAGCAAGCTTAAGATCTGATATATTCATTACCGGTCTATCTCCAGTGCTTTAGGGTGAATTACCTATGCTAATTCCCAATATTTAAACCTACTACTGTTGTTCTGCCACATTGCCTTTCCGGGAGCATTCCGATGCTTTATATGAAAACGAGTCACTGAGAGCGCATAAACTCCAAACCACGTTATTATGATTCAGACATATCAGGGCCATACATTTTTGCGATATGATATATTATCGTTTTTGGCCCAATCTCCTCAATGTGAAATAATACTTTTGAAAATTAAAATAATCTTCGTATCCAGGAGTGCCAGCGATTTCGGGATCTGTCACCAAATTAAGCTTTCGTTGTCCTCACGACAACAACCCTAACACGCAAGTTTCTCATCCGAAATCGTTCCACACTTCTGACCGATAATCTGTGCCACCAAAGGTGGAGAGATTAATGTTTTATAAGACCACCGTCTGTGTGTCTATTTTGTTATTATGAAATTCTAAAGATTTTGTCGTAAAGTATATTGATGCCTCCGTCCTCTGGTTTGTGGTTTTGTTTTGAGTGCGCCAAGTTCGGTGGTGGTGTTTGATTGTGTTGTTTGTTAGGCGCGGTAACTTCGAAAACTGACAAGGTAATACATGTCAAATTCCCCCTACGTGATTCAGGAGGGGTGGCTAGCGCTGATTAGCTTTTTGGTTCCAATCGGTATCAAAGGTCAAGTACCAGTGAGGATCAACACAACTTCCGAAATTCATGTTGGGAATTGGAGTATTTTTGCTTCCCGGTTCGACCCGTTAACAAGTTCGTTTTAAATTTCCCGATGGTTCAATTTTGGTTTCCCGGTTTTTGAGTGTTCTAGGATGCCCTTTAAAATCGGTTGTCCCGAAATTACTGGTGGTTAAAAATTGATGTTTGTGGAGACGTTTAAAGCTTTCTGTATAAAAAATATTTCAATAGCCAGGTCAACGGGTCGTTAACGTGGTTGAGGAGACTCACCGAGCAGAGACTCGGCGCGTCGTTTGATACGTAAGTTTTTTTTGGGTGGTTACCCGCTGGACGCGTGCTTGTTAGTAAAAGTGGGTTTTACTACAAGTGCCTTTTTGTATACCATAAAGGTTTGTCGCATCGATGACTGGCTCAGCGCGCGTCGGATTATTGTAAGATTGTTTGGTGGATGGGCACCCGAGATTACCGGTTTTGGACTTTGATACAAATTCATATTAATTAATTGCGTGGAAGATATGAGAGATTTTTGCTCTTGTGGCTCCGACCCCCCGTTGACCGATTTTTTGGATTGGTTTGGTTAAGACTATGCAGTTACGGACAGATTCTTGGTTTGCCGCGTACGCTTACGTTATCTAACGAACCAGCTGTTCTATTACGTGAACAATGTGGAGGTCAGGTTGACCCGATTTGCTAATAACGCCCAGTATAATGCTCGGTGTTTGTTTTTGTTTTTCTTTTCTGTGTTGCGAGGATATCTCAACCCAGGTTTATGGCTGTCCCGGCTTTGAATTAAACTTTTGTGGACAGGTTGACCCCGGTGCTTGTGAACTGAAGGGATGAGATTGATTATTTTTTTGTGTGAGCTTCGTTTGAATGGATCTTGAATCCACCCCTACGACTCGTTTTAAGTGATTATTTACACAATTGAGAGAGAGGGAAAAAATGAGGCATAAAGAGCTAAAAGTTAGAGAATTTGTGGGATTACGGAAGAAGGACATTGTTGGATGTTGAGTGGGCGGCGGACCAGGGGAATTTTTATTAAATTTTTCTCCTCTGGTTTTTGAAGATCCAGTTTAAGGGATTTTCCACGCGATCTATTCTCCGAACCCTTTAAAGTTGGATGACTTACCATTGAGAATCAGGGAACAATAACACTACAGCATAGTTCCACCTGCCAAGATATATACAAAATTGTGGGACCCGGGATTCGGACGTGGAGCATAATCTGGTGCCAACTACGTGGTGGAATGGTTGGTGTGAGCAGGATGATGTGATTACTGTTTTGTTGAAGATACCGAGGTCAGGATTACGGATTATTTTATATGAAATCTGTCCGATCGCATTTCCTTCGCGCTGCTGCTCGAGCACAGAATGGGGCTAAAAACGGTATATAAAGAATGATATTTTCAAAATATTGGGACAGATTATAGTTTTTCCGTGGTTAAGGGATGAGTCCGCTTGGACCAGCGATCCCCGGTTTGTATGCGGCTTTAACGAGGTGAAACTAGTTTTTTTTTGTTTTTAACATTTCCTCACTTCAAATGAATCAAATGTAAAGCACTTCTCCTTTCTTGATTAGATCTTTATTATATTTGGTATTTTGAAGATGAATAATTAGAGGATTCCTTTACAAAATTACTCTTTTAGGATTGATTCAACCAGTCAATTGTGGCGAGTCAAGAAATGTACATGGAAGTTTCATGTGTTAGATTTGTGATTGAGATGTTGTTTCTGGGGAAATAATTGTTTGACGGACAAGTAGTTGTCTGGAAGGATTGCAAACGGGAATAATGCTCAAAATGGGTCCGTGATGCGGACAGAAAGTAATGTCTAGGGCGTGTTAATAGGACAAAAAATATTGTTTGAGTCAAATTTAATGAAGTGGAAATATACGAAGGTACCTGTACGTCTTATTGATTACATAGACGACCTGTGAAGGTTGGTGTCCAGTTTTGAAAGAGTTTGGTGATTAAAATAATTTACAAAAAGAAGAAAAGAAAAAAGAAGGACTCTATCCGTGGTTGGTTTGTAATATCCGAAAAACGGACATAGTACCAGGAATTCTTTATGCCCTTTACAGATGTAGTCAGGGAACAACTAAGAGGTAGATCCCCCTCTGGTCCGCGAGGTGTGGACCGGATACAGATGGGAGTCTATTACTCCTACTGGTTATGTATCTATTATTATTCTTGGCACTGGCATTCATGAATTGAAGGTTAAAACCATCTTGATCGTGATTGAGATTTCGATATGGCCATCATTGGAAGGCTGTCTACCGAACCGAGACGTGTCATGGCGCGGCACAAATATATGCTGACAAACTCATGGTCTGAAGAAGAAATGTTCATTATAGCAGGAAATAGGCCGGCGGCACATGGCTGTGGACTCTTCCCGTGAATACCCAAACTTACAAAAAGCAGTCTTCCTGTTCCATTTTTTTTATGTTTGAAACAAGGCAGACGCAGGTTTCTATTTTTCGCATTAAAAACATTTAACAGGCGCATTTCTACTACTTTATGCTGGTTGTGTTGCTTTAATGGTGGGGTGGTGGGGTTGGAATTTTCATAGGCGTTATTCTCGAGTGTTTTAAAATGAATTTCTCCATCTACGGGTGGTTGAATTAATGTGACGCAGGGTGGGGATTGGCACTTTCTGCTTCGTTCAGACTTACAGATTGTAGGGAAAGATTGTGGAAAGCTTGCGTGGGTAGTACCGTGTGTCGGAGTGGTGAATACAGGGAATTGTCGCACATAGACCGAAGGGAAATGGCTTAGGACAGACCAACTTGATCTCTGAAAAGCGTTTGTTGGATGGATGGAGTTCTATTCTTTCGTATGACTCTGAGTAGATGTGCCTAACATTGCATACTCCTGTCTTTATACCGCTATCTCGTACATGAAACACTGTATGTTATATTTACACGAGGGACAAGGTTTGATGTGACAGATCAAGAGCACTAAAAATCCAATTATCTGAAGGTTCCACAATCATGTCTCACGCCCACACAAAAATTAGCCGTTAAAGCTTACGTTTATTTGTTCTTCAATGAGAACCCTGTTGAACTGTACACCCATACCGATTATGGATCCAGGCTTCACACATCATAATCATTTATCTTGTTGTTTGATTTTCTACATTGTCAAATTCGGTGTTATGTCACGCAGGGTACTTGATGGTCTTATTATCTTTTGATTTTAACATAGGTGAGCTACTAGCACAAAGTCGAAAGCAGAGATGCCCAACAAAACAAATCACCACAATGAACACTGAAACCTGATGACGATTGGTTTATTTGCAGATTTCACTTTTATTTTTACTCTCGCTTGATATGCTAATTCTGCCAATGGTGTGTACGTATATGCATTGCAACGGTGCGTGCTCTGCGGAGGTGCGTTTGTATTTCAGACAGAAGGTTCTGATTATATAAAGTCGATCTGAAAAACAAGTAAACGAGGATATGAGGAAAGGTACGGTTTAGAATTGGGTTGGCAATGTGAGAAAAGAGAGTGGGTACAATGTATGGCGCATCAGGATGAAGGTTACGTGGAAAAATGACTTCGGGAATTGGCCCAATTGTGGAAATAAACCTTTCAAGTTGATCGGCGAAGCTGTTCTGTTCCATCACGCGAAATGTTATAGTGACGTAACAAAGTCATTTCTTGATCTTTTAAATCGTGGCGGCACGGTGACGCTTGTGCAACCTGTTTGTTATATGGACTGCCACGTGTTGTTATTTGCTTTGCGTTGAGGCGAGCTGGATCCAATCGCCGTTGGATTAGCCGCTGCTCCTGGCGTTCCCCGAGCGGTCTCTATTCCTGCGATTTCTCTCTGGCTGCGCTTTGTTTTCTACTTCCGCACAGGCGTGCTCCGGTGAAGCGAGGCGCCAGATTCTATGCTTCTGTTCTGTTATGGCTGTCGCCG
>CM068957.1:125854620-125867524 GCA_035128595.1 Eptatretus atami
CCCCCCCCCCCCTTTTGGAAATTCAATTTTCTTGATGGCCCAAACTGGGGAGGGGGTAGTTTTGCTAAGATGAAAATGCTCTTGAAGAAGTCATTGCGTACAATGACCGAGACAGGTCAGAATATGGAATAGTGGTGGTGAAACTTGCATTCTCCATGTACTCGGATCGAGTGTGCAAGTCTCTGGGATCGAGGCTCAGATGACATATGTTAAAAGCAAGTTGGCTGACCCTGCTATGAGTAAAGGATGTGTTTTTCGTTTGCTTCGGATTACGTAGATGGCCATGTGCGCCATTGTTGGTTTCCGTGTAGTTTCCAGTATGTCTAACGTCTCAAGATAGTTCAACAGGCGAATGTAATGGATGAGAGGAGCTTGCTTCGGGGGTGAGGCGGGAGATGCTGAAGCACATAGAGGCATGCTGGTTTCGAGGTCAAGTACAAGCAGTGCCAATTATGACCTATCAGAGTTTACACAGGCCAACACAATCAAGAGCAGAATTTAACTCTTTAGACCCAAGTTTAGTTGATAGTTGGATTTTGAGACCTCTGGTCTCGGTGGTAAAAGTGACCGGGTCTTTAAAGAAATCATCTGAAGCCTGAGTCACAGTCAATTAGAGTCCTCATTACAGGATATCGTAGAGTTTAGACGAGAACAGTTAAGGAACTAGGTCCGTTTCAAACTGTTTTGCACCGGCAGCAAGTTTTCCGACTTCTCAACCCCTTCATGAGCATGGTTTCACGGACCTCAGAGTAACGGAATGAGGCCCTGAGATTCCGAAAATTGGCCGCTAATTTACTAACATAAGGTGGCAATGTAAGCAGAGTTTCCTAACACTCACCAAGTTCATCTCTTACATGGGGTTGTGGTCTAGTAACCGTCGGCGCCATCTTGTTCGCGTGGTTTGACAACTTCGAGTTCCTGGTATTGGACTAAACCCCTGGTGCGACGCACTACCATGTCCTCTCACATGAATTCCAGCAACACTCATCTCCGCAGGTAGCTGGAGTAATGGCCCGCTGGGATAACAGCGGATGCGACCAATTAATTGAGCATAAATCTGCATGGACTCTAGTCATGGCCCAAGACTGTATAAACCCTATTTTATGGGAAAACCTTCACGAAAAAAAGGGTATGGGTTGGTGAAATTAAGAGATCCGGTCACTTGTTTCCATACCAAGCATACCTCTGGGGACGATTCAGCCAACCCAGACCCCAAGATCCTCATCGGATGAGTGCAGTGGCGGCTGTAGGCAACGCGTGGAAGGCGTGCAGCACTGAACGTTGCAGCTGTCACCAAAGTTTCAGGATGGAAAGATATCTTGCACTGCCTGTATACTTTGCGCCTTGTGTTTGTCTTGACGCCTGCGCTTCAATCAAACCCGTTCAAGGGAGAGACTAGGTAGAACAGAAGATCTTCTAAGATGTAATATTGACAGTGAAGTTTAGAAGGCAAGATGTTGCGAAGACTTGACGAGGTAAACACTCAATTCATATTGCTTTAGATCATTGCTTTTTTGAGAACTTGCTAAGAAGCTCGATGAATGCGGAGTGGAATCGACGTTACTCGGCTTATTTGTCTTTTGAAATCAAACGCGTGACCAAACATCCTTCTACGCTCTGAAAAAATTTCATTATTATTTATTATTCTCATTTTTGGCCGAAAATGACTTCGAACTTGCCTTTGACTGAATTGACCCAAATCAAACAAATTTGACGCTCCAGAAATCGATTCCTGCACAGGTCAAAATTATACAGAAAAGAGGTATCACCGGTGATTGTAAGTTAATTGTTGAAGTTAATATTCCAACCACCGTCCGTGGTGGCCAATCTTGGATTATGCAATTAGTGGAGTTCCCCAAGGTTGCGCAATCGAGTTAACCCAAGCCAAATTTTTCTTATAGACCCATGTGAGTCGAAAAACCATCACAAAACAATTCAACGTTCTCATTTACTAATTTCATTCCTTCAACAAGGTTGAGCTAACAAGATATCATATACGAGTGGCAAACAGACTTATGAAAGACACTTCAATTTGATAATTCAAGTTAGGCAGTATGCTCCTCAGTAGGACGTTTTGTAAGAGCATTGGAAAAAGATTGTACATAATTCTTTTTGAGACTTGAAGTTTCAGACAATAGTATTGGTTGAAGGAATAAACCCTATAAACCACATGTTAATTAACAAAAGAAGGAAAAAGGAAAGTTAGAAAGAACGGATAAATTGGTCATATTGTGAGTGATGGTAGAGCAATTAAGAGTACGACTAACATAGGTTATGGGATCACTTGCTCATACTTACTGGTAAATATAGATTGTGTCTTTCTTCAGCTCAGGTGTCCCTCATTGTTTATGGTTTATATTTATACATGAGCTCCTCCAAATTTTATTCCTGTCTTTTTTCGACAACAACCTTCACTATTTATTGCACACATACATCTATTTTAATTAAAAATTGAACTTTTCAAGGACTTGGAATATTTTTTAGAGTACCATTATGCCTAAACACAGGATTATAAAAATACGATTCTATTCCCCAAAAATACAATTTAATCATCCCCCCAGTTAAACCCATAATCAAGAATTTCTTGACACATACAGTTTATGGCGACTTATACTTATAGATTCAATATTTGAGTTAGCATAAAATATTAAACCAATACCTTCAAGTCTTAATATATTTCTAGTTCTCAAATGTGCCACAGGAAAGAGCATTGATTGAAACCTCTCTATCACAAACAGCGGAATAATATGTATGACATATGGACTTCATTGAAAAGGGTTTAACAGAAACACAACTTTCCTTCAGGGAAAGTTTCTATGTAAGCTCCTTGAATCAACTTAATCATATTTCTGATGAATATTATACTCCACAAGCTAAAAAAGAGATATTGGAGAGATAAATCAGTTTATATATTTAATTCATAAGAATCTTGAGCGATATCAAAATGAAGTTAACTATTCTTAAAACTATGATGTAAAGAAAACTGTTATGACATGTGGTGTATGAACAACTTTTTAGGAACAGCTTCTGTCATAAATAAAAATTATTTTATATGGAATTTAGATCCTCACTTTGCTTCACTCAATTTACACTGTTATACAGCCATTCGAAAGGATATTGGCTTGAGTGTTTATTGTAAAAGTTGGCAAATTAAATATATTTGAATTAAATCATTGTATCATATGTATATGCTTTTAAATGATAAGAGAAGGCTAATTAACGATGTAGAGGAAATTCTATCTTCAGTATGTTCCAAAGAGATTGCTAAAGCAAATACAAAATATTTCCTGCAATTATAAATAGATTATTTTTTGAGATCATTACTCTATATGTATTTATTTATGCTAAAAATTCTGTATGGTGGGCTCTGTCTCAAGCTTTACCTCTCCTGATTGTGGTAAATCATAGATATAATGAGGGCTTAAAGAAAAAACATTATGAAAAAGTTTCTATGACTTGATATTTGTTATCTGTATCATCTCAATGTTATCATTAAAGTATTGGAAAAGTAATTTGGATTGAGGCTTGAATGCTATTGATATTATTTTTGAGGGTTTGATTTAAAATACATTTTTTTTCTTTATCTCTAGAATGAAAATCTTCATAATACAACACCTAAAGACCTTTAAATATATTCCTTTCTATACAATGCCATCCGACATAAGAAGACAGTCAAAGAAAAGAATCGTTAAAGTGATTACAACAGTAGTTCAAAATTAATATTAAAGGAAGTTAATAATCTTCAGAGAATCTACTTACTAGTCAAACTATTTAATGTAGTTAAAAAGAAAGTATATGTTTTTAATCAAAGGAACTTATAGACAAAAAGCCTTTTATATTTGGACATGCTGTGGTTTGATGTAAGTGAGGAAAAATTTCAGAGAGAATTGAAATTTAAACCAGAGTCTCACTGGTTAAAGGAACTAATTGATTATTTAATATCAAAAGTAGAAGAAACACCCTAACAGATTGAGATAGATACGCAGAAGGATTATTTATACAGATTAATCTGAATATGCTCGTATCTTTGGAAAGACTAATGGAAATGTTCAGGCCAATCGAGAAAACTATAAGACTTGTCTACTCATCTGGAAAACAGGTCCTCTTCACACGTTAATTAACAACAAATTTTGAATCAGGTGGACTGCGGTTTCTTATTCAGAGAACCTTTGTGTGCGTATTCATCCTTAGAAACAATGACAACCGGAGTAGATATTTAGATATAATGGTGAAACTATTTTATACTAGTGAAATAATTTCTTTGATTTTGTCAAAGCTTGTTTAGTTCGTATGTATTTATAAGTAAAACTTCTATAAAATTAAAAGTATAAAGGAATATATGGTCATCTGATTATAGTATGGACTAAACGCACACGTGTATTTCACATATAATCGAAAAAGTACCTTGGAGAAGATATAATGAGATACTGTAATAGACAATTTGCACTAATAAATTGTATCTGATACAAGTAAATCATTAAGAGCCTGGTGTATGGTGTTGTTTTCAATCAAATCAACGCAAAAGGTTATTTGGTAAGTTATGTAAGGATGATGTATGGTTGGGTGGAAGGTATTTGAAGGTTCTAATATAGTGAGGATATCAAAAGGCATTATGGCTTCTACCTATTGCAAAATTAATTATGATAGCAATAGGTGTAATCAGAATTAAAGGGACATAAAGAAAGAAAATAAGAAATGAAACAATAAACTTTAAACATTATTACAACTAGTGTAATCTTAAGGAAAGAGTATGAAAAATGAATAAAATAGAGAATTTATAAACATCAATTATTATAGAGACACTAATAAATAAGCAATAGCCATTAGGAGCTTGATGATAGACTAAGTAATTTAGAGAGGGAATTCATAGTCTCCTTATGGTTGCAGATTACAAGATGTCTATTCGGAACGCGGCATGCGTACTTAACCACTTATCTGAATGTTATAATATGAAGAATACCAAGCTACTAACCAAACTAAAATGCAAGGTCGAGACCGATGTGATCGATAACCTGGTACTATAATTCGAAAGACACAAAGAATTGTGAAAATATCAAATAAGTTCTTAATGAAGAAATAACCGGGTACAAGCTAGAGTAAAACAAATAGCGGATAAATTTTAATTACAAGTAAGTTAGAGGCAAATGTTATAGAAAAAAAACTTGAATATCCTTGATGGACTAGAAAACTTTGATGGTTATCAATGAACAATAGAAAAACATTTACTTATAAATCAAAATGATTTGTGTGGCTCAAGCTGAGGTAGATACAAACAAGACTTATTAAGAGAAGTTTTATCATCTTATTCTCTGCTCACAACAAGATTATTTAAGACGCAAGAACTAAAGTTACTAAAATACAATAATTTGTGAGACATTGACTCGATGGTGATGACATTATAGGTAAAGATCTAACTTTATTATTACACGTCAGATAACCGGCTAATGACAGGTCGAAACAAAGATTTACGGTTTGGATCACTCTCGAGTGCGATGTATGCTGGTATTCTTATACTGGCAACTGGACTAAGAGAAGGTGGGATGGACTTGAGCATACCTTCCTAATTACCCATAGTTGATGACATTACCTTTGGCAGTCAGAGGGTTCAGAGAATTAAGTCATTGTCATCTTGTAGGACAAAACTTCATATAAATCTACCTGAGTTTTGCTCTGAACTCATTTAGGTTTGGCATGAAATCATTCTCTTGTGATGGTCTGAGTCAGAGTTCTCCCTAACATTTGTATGGGGGGGGGGGAGGGGGGTGGGGAGGAATCAGTCCTCCTGTTTAGCGGAGTTTTCGGTGGTTCAATTCATGGAGAGTTTTCACCATTTTCCCCATTTCATTTATCATGGGATGTCTCAGAAAACCTCCACTTAGTCTACTAACTTGTTATCTGGCAGGAGATGAATACGTTTGCTCATGCAGCAAGAACGCAACGAACCATCTTCAGGTGAGACATATTGTCAGCTCGATATTCCCTGCTGTGTTGCCTGTGGATGCGCCTAATTCGTAATTAGCTGATCATCAACGTGATCGGCCTCCTCATGTTATCTCGCTCAAATTGAGACCCCTGTCTGCTCGACGTTGCGCGCAGATATGCCGAAACAAGACTCCCCAATCTTGTTAGAATTCGCCGGTTGTATTCTAGAGTTTTCTCTGCAATGTTACTACAGTCCGCATCAGCGCTTGGGCTTTTGATCACTGGACAGAAATCGACTCATCATGATGTGTTTGATACTGGTAATCATTCCTTGATCTGATATTGGACTGGTGCCTTTCTTGACGTCATTCTGTTCCTGGTTTGTGCTCTTGAGGATGGCTTTGCTTTGTATGTATCAAAAACAAGAATTATATGGTCGAAGCCTCTGGTCAGGACTCATCACCACCTATCCATGAACGCCACATTCACTGAGGATCCTTCATCTGTCACGACCATTTGCTGGTTCTTGTCATGTTTCGTGGAAACTTCCATTCCGGAGGTCCACACTGACGTAAGCGCTTTCATCGACTCAGTACCTGACATCAATTACAGCATCAGCGTGACGCTGCTGGTTCATGTTGGTGGCATCAAGACTCATCTTCTGGTAAGAGACGGTCTTGTTGGCAAAACTTTTCCCAAGTTTGCCTTGGCATTTGCATTTTTCTAGACTTGTCGTGTGAAATGACAGTCAAATGCTACCGTTGTGGTGCAACAGGGCCCGGTGTCACAGGTGAATTTCAAGATTGCGAATTGCATCTGTCGGGTCGAAACGTCCCTGCTGCGCATCTGGAGAGTACATCGAGTCCTACTCATAAGAATTACCTTGTTATCCTTTAGATCTACTGCTCTTGTCCCTGATCTTGATTGGCTAGTGTTGTAATTGCCAAGACATGTTACAATTCTGTTCTTCTCTCTTCACTGCGCTCCATCAGGCTGACATCACATTGATCCAGTCCATTAAAGCACAAAGACTTCTTCATAGAGATTCTTCCTGTGTTTCATCAATGTTTCAGTTATTGTGGTACAAATTCTTCTGGCACGTAAGCAGTGGTGAGCCACATTGAGAGCTGGTTAGCCCTACAACTTCAAATGGATTTTTTTTCATGACTAAGTATGGCCTAACTTAGGTGTTGTATGTCCTAAGTATGGCTCTACCAACCGATTCCAAGCTCCTAAGCTCTATACAGGAAACGCAATTAAAAGCCTCCAACCACCGTGGCCATTCAAACCATAATCCTACCCATACATGAAATGAACATTAAAAACTCGACAAGAGAAAGGTACAAGTACGCTTCAAAAGGCTAATCACAACTTATCAAAAAAATGGGAAGAAATGCTGTTAACTAACGAAATATGATGAAACGAAGCTCTTCGTGAATAGCTGTCCATGCAGAGATCTTGAAGAATTAACGACAGCGAAACTGAAAAAACGTCATGTACGTCGGAGCACGTGCTTGGAACACGTGCCGCGCACACATCATCGACGTCATAACGCCCAGCCACACCAGTAAACCTGACGGCGATGGGCAATGGCGTACGCGACGTGGCGTCACCTAGTCGTTCCCTTACCAAGGATCCACATCTCACATCACGTTCCAAATACACAAAAATTAAATCAAACGCGTTATACTAGACTGACGGTGGCTGAGCAAGTTCTGAATATTGAACAACAGACACATCCACTGTTTCCATTGGCAGCAGCATGCATTTCCATGGCAACCAACTGTCCTAATATGTTTGAAAATCATAATCTATGTGTAGTTATGCTCATGGTCACTATTTTCATTTGATGTATTTTAATGCCATCGCTGATGTAGAAATATAATCTGTTTTAAAAAATACTATTAAAAAAATGTGACAATTCATCCAAAAATGCTGTTTCAATGGAAACGACCAGTCAAAATGCAACTTTTATTATCTTATAAAATCCATTGTTAGGCCTTAATTAACAGTAATCCATCATCAGTTGGTTATTTTGTAGTTTCAGATTTTTTTAAATTGGAATTCAAAAAAGCAATTTTCACGCCAAAACAACCTTTCCAAAAGTTGAAAAAAATGTGAAACATCATTTTTTAAATTTAAATATATTTTAAACTTCTCAAAAATCTATAGGTTCACTACTCTCCAAAAAATTCCAACAAAATTACACAAGGAACCTGACTACTGCTGGTCCTCATTAGACACAGTCCACACCAAAGCGTCATCTCCAACACAGAGGCTTCGGCCCAGTGACTCTGTCAAAGAAAAAAAGATTATGTGGTCATCATCACATAAACATCAATCAAAGCCACCAATCCCGATTTGAGGCTGATTTACCCTCATTAGGATGATATACCAATCAAGACTATATTCGTCGTTTATACATCAGATGCACCTCCTGACTGTTATGGTGAGCATCGCCGTGGATTATGTCTTGCATGGTAAAACTGCATAATCAGCACAGAACAACCATCCGTCTGCCACCCAGACAATTGTTCCTGCTAATGCAAACCATTCAGAAAGGAGGCTGTGATGAGGATATATGATAGAGATGTTTAAGATAATGAAAGGTATAGATAAAATATGTGCAGATGAATTATTCAAGAGTCGACAGTGATATGACCATGGGCCATAGCCTTCTGGTTGAATGGTTTGCATTCGCAGGAACAATTGTCTGGGTGGCAGATGGATGGTTGTTCTGTGCTGATTATGCGGTTTTACCAATGTGAAGCATAATCCGTGGCGATGCTCACCACAACAGTAAGGATGTGCGTCTGATGTATAAACACTAATATATTTATCAGTGTATCATCTAATATAAGCCTGATATCTGGATAATAAGCTCTGACATCTGGATTGGTGGTTCTGTTTGATGGTTAACTGATGAGCCATATAATGTTTGTTTCTGACAGAGCCATTGGGCTGAACCTCTGTGTTGGAAGTGACAATTTGGTTTGGACTGTGTCCAATGGGAATCAGCAGAGTACTTATCACATTCCTCATATATATATATATATATATATATATATATATTATATATATATATAATATATATATATATATTAGCAGGGATACCCGTGCTCCCACAGGAATCCATGGATGAGGTGGGTCTGAGGAGTATATGTCACAGTTAATTGTAAAATTGTAGAGGCTGCCACCTTATTTTTTTTTTTCATCACCACTATAATATTATATTTCCCCCGCATGTTTATATGCAGAAGACCGAGTTCAAAAATGTTAAGATTTATTGCCGCATCAGATAAAAAACCATAATGCCTCAACATGTGAGGCTGGTTTCATGTCATCTTTGCGACTTAATTTATACGTGGGCATAACCCAGCCTGGCCCAGCGTATTTGATTTATTTACGTCTGTTATCCTGATAAAAAATTATGTTATATTATGTATACGAAGTTACAACGTACCTACGCCATAACCATTCTATAAAATATACATAGCCCATAACCATTTAATTATAAAATATTATACACATACGCCATACGCCATCACCATTCTATTTATATCTGTAATATGTATATATACAAACCACCACCACACATTTTTTTATTTCCCACCACCATTTTTATTTTTCACCAGCAACATGTATTTCCTTCATCGCACATCCTATTCCGTTTATGAAATAACTGAAGTAGCTCAATAATTTTAGTGGAGTGCTCGAGGAATAAACAATATTTGATGTCTTCCCCTCTGGGGCCAATATGTATAAAGCCTCCGATGATCCACTCTGGAGCATCCCACATATAGCTGACCATGGGAAAAGCAAGGAGTGGATAATTCCAGCCCTGCTACTTTCAATGACTGTCCTTGTGCTTATTGATAGACATCGCAAAGCACAGGCATACAGGAAATTGTAGTCTCTTAAATTCAATCGTTGAATTTGATGGAATGAGTGTAATCGCGGAATGAATACATCTTCTCCTTTCGCACATCCTGTCATGATAGTGGCCTCAATTACATGTGGTAGTAGTCTTTTCACAACAGTTTAGTTCGTTGCAAAGTTTTGGTGCATCTAGATTACGTAATAACATAATAGGGCGTCCAACTTTTAACGACAGATGTACGGAGGCAATCCTGGTAATTCCAATGAGTTTAGAAATTCTGTGGGATAATGTAGGCTTGCTCAGTATCCAGTGTGGTGTCAATAGACTTGTGACTATGTTGTTCGCCTGGAACTACTTGTAATAATGATGGTTTATTACACGGACTGTTTCATAAGTGGGGCCAGGATTGTTCTTTCACAGAGCCACTGTATGTTTTGTAATTAGTCGCTAAATTGGGATACACATGAGCCTCTAATTCTTCCATAGATGAAACTATTGTACCACAGTCATCGGGAATAGATTTACATCATTTGTGTTCGGATTTCACCATTTCCAAGTTTGAGAAGTAATTGTGCGAAATTGCCAGCATCTAAATCACCATATATTTGACCCTCATATTTGTTGTTAGATGGTTAGTTTGTATGAATGTCCAGAGGTATGAAGATTTTATACTGGCTTTCATTTCATCAGCTGGAGTGCCACGGGTACTACAGGTAAGTTTGTCTGAAATCGCCAGAAATAACCAGCGTAACTCCACCTATAGGCAGGTCTACTCCTCTAAATCTCGCATAGTTCTATCTAATGCTTCGAATGCATCTCTTAGGCGACATCGTACCTTCATCCCAAACTATGAGGTCACAATTCTTCAGCACTTTTGCTGCTTCAGTTTGTTTGCCAATGCCACAAACCGGATATTCCATTGTAGCTAAGTCGAGAGGCAATTTGAAAGCAGAATGCGCTGTGCAGCCACCTGAAAGTAGTGTTGCGGCTATACGGATGAAGCAACGGCTAATGCGATCTTTTTCTGGCTCCTCATCTTAGCAAGCAAAAGGTTGAGGACAAATGTTTTGCCAGTACACCCGGGGCATCCAAGAAAATATCACACCACTTCCCTCTTGAACCGCTTCAGAAATCATTTGATATGCATTACTCTGATCCTGTACCAGAAGCGGCTCATTGTCAGAAACAAACTTTGCGAGAGTATCTGTGTTGTAGTTTGTTTCACGGAACCATTCTTACTGATGGTTGCGCTTTCAGACCTATTAGAGAGGGAAGTCCCCACTTAGTTAAATCTTTCCCACTCATGTATAATACCAAATCTTCAAGAGCCTCATTGTGTACAATGAGGCTCTGATCTGTATATCAGAGCCTCATTGAACATATCTGGTGTGTACTGGATACGGTATAATATACATACGGTAATTTTTGCATAGGCCTATACACTATAAATAAAGGTTGGTCGACTTACGACCAATCGACTTACGATTGGTCGGTCGGAACCGATCGTGGTCGTAAGTCGAGAGCACTACCTGTATGTACAATAAATATGACTTGTGTTAATCATGCATAAAAGAGGCGTTTGTTGATGTGAATAGGGCCTATGATAAGTGTGTCGAATGCATGTCATAATTCGGAAACGGGAATTCGGAATTAACTGTAGCACTATTTTTTCATTCTATTGCAAATGGCATTGGCCCCATGTCAATCGGCTGAACTTGAAAAATTAACGTTACGAAAAGTGTGTCGAATGCATGTCATAATTCGGAAACCGGGAAGTCGGAAGTCATTGGCTTCATTGACTGTAGTATTAATTTCTCATTCTCTAGCAAATTCCGTTGGTCCCATGTAAATCGGCTGAACTTGAAAATTAACGTTACGCAATCAGGTGATGACGTCATAATTCGGAAACCGGAAGTCGGAAGTCATTGTCTTCAATTGACTGTAGCATTATTTTTTCATTCTATTGCAATGGCGTTGGCCCCATGTCAATCGGCTGAACTTGAAAAATTAACGTTACGCAATCAGGTGATGACGTCATAATTCGGAAACGGGAAGTCATTGTCTTCAATTGACTGTAGCATTATTTTTCATTCTATGCAAATGGCGTTGGCCCATGTCAATCGGCTGAACTTGAAAAATTAACGTTACGAAATCAGGTGATGACGTCATAATTCGGAAACCGGAAGTCGGAAGTACAATTCTTTTACATCGGGACACTCCCGAGTACATGTTCTGTCAGCATGTGAAGTTTGGTGAGGATCAGTCCAGTACTTTTCGCATGCATAGGTCACAGACAGACACACTTTCAACTTTATATATGTTCTTTTTTTTAAAAGCATGAAACACTTTATTTAAATAAACCAAGACATTTACATTTTTTTATTTGGATTTTGTGTTGATAAATTTGTGTGGTGTTGATGTGGCACAGGCATGATGGGCTGAATGGTCTCCACCTGTGTCTGATTTCCTTGTGTTACTGTTTTTAGGGATGTCATAAAGGATATGTACAACAGGCACGAATAACTCATGTAAAGTGTTAAATAAGGTGATGTAAAAGACAGTGCATCAATGGTTGTAAACTTCTGAAAAAAGTTGCTTTTGTCCCTTCCAGCCTATAAAAACCTTTATTTTATTTCAATTGAATTATTGAGCACAGCAGAACACAAATCACCTTCTTGGCACTTCCAAAAACCTCCAGTTTAACCATATTTGGACAAAATATTATGCCATTTTACACCATCTCGACCAATCAAATTTGCCGTTCATCACACTCACCATTGGGGAATATCGAGATTCAGCCAAAATGGCGGCTCGTTGGAAATATAGATCATGCTTGGAAACACAAAGCAAGAGTTGAAAAGACCCTTCCCGTGTCCTTTTTCTCAACAATGCATGTGGTAAGGTGTTCTCTGAACTCTCTACTCTCGAGTTTGCTTTGGGATTTGCCTACTCGAGGCTACTAAATGAATAAACTGCACCGATTAACATTAAAAACTATTGAAGAGACCATGGATTAATAGAAGCTGATTAGTAAGTAGTAATGATTATATTTATTGAGCAGAGGTCACAGATAAGCTTTTACTGTAGTTTAAGGAGCTGAGA
>CM068957.1:125867534-125882455 GCA_035128595.1 Eptatretus atami
CATTAAAAGTTATAAACAATATTGCTGCACATTTGTATTTATTAAACATCAGCAACTACTGTTACTACTACTATTACTACTACTACTTCTACTACATATTTAAAGGCCTAAATTATTACCACCTTTTTGTGGGGTAATATGCTTTTCGTCCAAGTTTTTTTTTTTTACAAACAGACTGGCCAGGTGTGATGTTTGACTGAAGGTGTCAGTATTTTTGGAATTTGTTCAGAGTGCCGGCGATAACTCGCCAACTCTTTGCGAAAGACACCATGAAATCTTTGACGTCCACAACGAATGATAAGTGCTGGCAAATGCATCCTCCAGTTCAATGTCCTTCCGATGCATGGCACAAACATTGATGCCTTGCGATGCATGTGAAACACCAGGGTGATAGTTTATAGCTGGGTTGAGATTCTAATCCAAGCTAGACAGCTCTACCTCTAAGCTATCTTGTCATTCCTATTTACTATACTGTCGGACCCCGCTATTCATGGAGGATACGTTCCTGAAAAATGCCGGGAATGTCGAATCCGTGATTGTCGGGGCATTGTTTCAATGGGAAAAAGGGGAATAGGTTCCCAGCGGTTTGTGATTCATCAGGGAAAAATCCAAAATCCCATTAAAAACCCCCGATATGCCCACAAATAGAAACCGTGAATACACCCGTGATAAATCGTGAAAACGTGAAACCCCCCCCCCGTAAAATATGCCCACGAAAACGACAAAAAATGCGAAGCACAGGGCTGCGAATGTAGAAGCAGGTCACATTTTATGAACCGTGAAGACACGGGGTCCGCGAATAGCGCATCCACGAATACAAGGATCCAACAGTACATCAAAATGCAAGAAAACGTCTCATTCCTCAATCTCGATGCATTGTAAAGTCGTCCGTCTGCTATGGAGAGCATCATAAAAGTGGTGAAGAAGAGGAAAAAAATAACTTACCTCCTTCCTCCTTTATGAACCAGGGGCCAAGCTGCTTTTCAACGAGAGAGAATGAAAATGGTGGGCCATGCTGAGGTCCATCTTTGTCTTGTGCTGTTACATTAACTTCTTTTGACCCTGCACAAGCCTGAGATGCAGAGGTAAGAGCGAGGAGATTTGTTAGTTCTTCAATATGAGTTGTGATTTAAACAATAACAGTTTCTATATCTAGGCTAATTCTGTTTCACAGATCTAGGTGTGTTCAGGTGTAGAGGTAAATGCTTCATAACTTGTTCCTACCTCTTTTCTTGAAGCAGATGCATCTAATTAACAAAAGGAATCAAATAATTGACCAAATACAGCACTGGAGTATCAGGAGGGACAAACAGGCAGAGATGGAGTCATCAGGATGAACGTGGACTTATTATTGTTGAAAAGCTTTGTGATGGTATTAAAGAAGTGCTTGCAAATGAAAAAAAGATCACTTAGCATCTGTTTCTTTAGATACCTGCGCTTGATATATGGCCCTGTATAAATATTAAGCTGGCCATATATAGTCTGGGAAGAGGATTGTTTATTTGTTTTCATTTTGAAGTCCCCTTAAAATGTCATTCAGTATGGCAATGGCAGCTTAATGTTGATGCATCCGCCTTTATTTGCTGGCATCACACTCCAATGATGAACACATTGGAGTGTTTCAGCCAACGAGAGGCTTATGTTGAAACAGCTCATGATAACTGGTCTTGTTAGTGCCAACACAGGTGTTGAGGAGGTTTCCTATGTGTGGAACTCGCGCATCACATGATGATTGCAACCCATCTCGCTAAGGCCTACGCGATTCTGCAAGGTGGTTTAAGGAACAACACAAAGTAGATCAGAAGATCAAATCAAATTAAAAAGGTTTTTTTTTCTTTCTTGAAAATGATAATTACACAAGGTGTGTGGAATATAATTACAGAGGAGCTGTTTAGCGAGAAGCGATGAAAAAGTCCTTGCAATGTGGCTGCGATTTCACTGTCTGAGCTTACCGCTTGTTATGGGGAGTGTGTTCATTGGAATTGAATAGGTCCACTGGCATTAGGTTTGAGGAAGGTGTTGGCCATAGTTTATCAGAGAGAACTCAAGATAAGTCACTCCCATTGTCTTCCTGCTGAATATGCCTCGGCATCAACATTGTTAGACAGTATACTTTAAATATACTGCATCCTGAAGAACGTCGCCATTAGTCAAGGATTATTAACTCGTCGGTCTTGTCTGATGACACAAAATGGGTGAATGTTAAATATCCCTCACGAATTTCACAAAATGTAGGTCTTTGTGATGGCATCTGAATGGAATTGATTTGCTTCTTTATCATCGTAACAATGTTTTCAATTAATATATTTATATATTGTATGGCATTTGATGCTTATTTAATCCAGCATGTACGATGCCTGGTGCGAGTAGTTTATTTTCAAAATAAGATTATATAATTGTTGGTCAAGCATTCATTTGACCCTGGATGCCTCATTTCGACCCTTCCAGGTCTATGATTGATGCAATCTATCAATATTGAAGAGAGGCAGGGGTGGTCACTACAATTAAGTTTGCTCAACACATATACACATCCTCCCTTGAGCACGGTCTGGATAATGTCTGACTGCGTTTGTTCCATAATGACATCATGCTTCAACATGACCTCACATCCCATGTCATAAAGAAAAGGTGAAATGTGCATCGTATAAAAATAATTTGGGTCACAAAAAATAGCAATGTGTGGCGAGGAGATTCCATCATTAAAGGAGCAGCACGTGAAAGTCTTGGGCGGTGGTATAACGAGGAGTTGAACGATACCAAGAGAGTTCAGGAGACAGCTAAGCAGATGGCAGAGGGTCTGGAGTCTATTAACAAATGCAGTCTACCAGGAAAGCTGAACCTCTGGTGTTTGCAGTATGGCCTGATGCCAAGGATCATGTGGCCTCTCATTGTGTATGAGGTGGCGATTAATCGTGTCGAAGGGATGAAGCACCAGTTGAACAAGTATATGTAGAGGTGGTTGGGAGTTCCCAATAGCCTGACCAATGTTGCTATACACAGCTGTCGTATGAAGTTGGTGCTGCCTGTGAAGTCTCGTTGAGGAGTTCAAGGTATCAAAAGCACATTCGTTTATGAGAAAGATCCTGTGGTCAAAGACACCCAACCTGATGTCAGATCTGGCAGAAAGTGGACAGCTGAAAAAGCAGTGGATGAGGAAGTCAAGACTTAAGCGGAAAGAGTTTGTTGGAGCTACCCAAGTTGGGAGCCAAGGTTTGGGATGGTCAAGCCACAAGTGGTGGTCATCTACCAATGACAGAGAAAGGCAAGATCTACTTTCTCATGATATTCTGGAAGTTGAAGAGGAAAAGAGACTCGTGATAGTGCTTTTGATACCTAACAGCGATAGGAGTGGGTCAGGCCAAGCAGGGTGCATGGACAAGTTGGGAATCTGTGAAACAGCAGAATGTATCATGGAATGTGCTGTGGAAGATGGAAACCACTCAGAATCTCATTTCTTTGGAGACCCATCTTTGACTTGCTCCCCACACCAGCCAACCTGTCATACAAAGTTGGTGCTGCCTGTGTCATACGAAGCGTTTGCTATGACAAGTCAGACTGCTCTCATACATGTGGTAGACATGGAACCTTGCAACACATCCTTAGCTCATGCTCATCTAATCTATCCAGTGGCATGTACACCTGGTGACATAACAATGTACTCCAAGTGATAGTTGATGCAGTTGAAGAGAGGGTGCAGAAGGCCAATGATTCAGGGGCACCAACAGGCCTCAGGTAGTTCATCGCCTTTGTCAAAGAGGGTCTTGGGTCTCGTAACTATGGCAGCAGTTCATCAAGAAGCAGCATTCTCTCCAGTGCAAATGATTGGAAGTCCACAAGGGGAAATATTCCAAGTATGCTGAACTGAGGTCGGACTGTGAGGACAGAGGATGGAAAGCAACATGCTTCCCATTTGAGGTGGGCTGTCGAGGCTTCATAGTAACATCACTCCAAAAGTGGCTGTGTGATTTGGGTTTCACCATCAGTGAAGTGAGAAGGCTTTGCAGGAGCGTAGCAGAAGCAGCTGCATCACTCATCATGGATATCGTCTAAATACGTCCAGAAGAGCAGGTAGACTACAGAGCTACTGAACCTAATTGGAAGTATCGTCCAAAGAGGAGGTAGACAGAAGGCACACTGAGGCAAGGACCATTTGATCTGTAATGCAAGCCCACCAGCGGGAGGTAGCCTGAATGCGCTGCCAGCCCACCACCCCAAGGGAGTACTGAGTTTTCAAAGGGCCGAAACATCAACTGACGGGTGGCACTCAGCTGATGATCCCGCTAGTGTAAGCACCGAAGGCATCTACCTTTGGTGTATTGACATTCCACTATAAAAATCATTAGGGTCACAAAAAAATCACAAAACTTTGGGATTATGTAGCAAGGCTCATGGAAGAAGTGGATATCAAGTTGACAGAGCAACAAACAAATAGATTAGTACCTGAACATTATTTACATTACATTATGATACCTGCAAAGTGGATGGCTGCAGTTGCGGGATGTTATCATTCACATCCAGTAGTTGAAGCACCAAAGTGCCGGTGCCCGTAGCTGCTGGATTACCTGTATTGATGGGCACAGAACACGAATGAGACAGCTCAGCAGCAATTATTGAGAAAATGTTGCTGTTATCGCCGTTTGTATCTTAATCAAGGAGGGGCATCGAGGGGTGTGTGTGATATTCAGTAGAATGGTTAAATGATGGAGTGAAATACCATTCAGCCAAACGGGAGTCGAATGTTTTTGATCCGAATGCATGAACACTATTTACCTGAATGCTGTTCGTCTTAATGGATGTTTGTCTTAACGAACCTCTGGTGTACCAGCCTACATGATATTCAACTTTTGCAAAGTTTCAAGGATTTTTACACCGTTTCATTTATTAAATGGTTGCTTATGTTCTAATGTACAATTAACTGGAAGAAAATGACATAAAAAAATGAAAGGTTCATGAAGTCGTTCATTCTTCTTATGACAACAAAAAGTGTTCCATGCACCAATCGATGTTTTATGACCAATTTGTTTTTTTGTAAAGTCATTTCCTTTGTGTTTCCACATGATCAGTAACATGTTCAGTACATCCACCATGAGAGAGAAAAATGATACTTTTACAATACCTGCAGATCCCACTTATAAGACATCTTTCACATTGTTGTGGAAAACGATTAGTATTGATGATCCTTGCTCTACGAGGGTGTGTAGTGTCAGCCAAAATGAAGTGTGGTCTGACTGCACCGGCATATGGTCTAACTATGAAAAATGGAGAACTGGTATCAGGTTTCAGAGGAAGAGCTCAAGCTGTGATTTGGAGAACGATTTATATTGATGTCCAACAACATCACCATGGCTTGTATGCATTTTCAGTAAAATCGTCTGTCCCATCATTACTGTTGATATCAACGGGTGTGTGTGTGTGTGTGTGTGTGTGTGTGTGTGTGTGTGTGTGTGTGTGGATAAATTGAATCATTAAATAATGTGTAAATCATCATCCTTACCATCATCAACGATGCCGACAATGGCTCGGTAGATGTTGTTGATCACATGAGGAGCCGGGGCGCGGGGGGGGGGGCACACCCCCCTTTTTCCCCCCGGGGGGCGGGGATAAACCCTGCCATTTGTGCCCAACCAAAGGGGCGGGGGGGGGGGCGGGGGTTTTTGGGGGGGGGGGTGGCCCCAACCCCGGGGGCGGCCAAAAGGGTGGGACCCCCCCAAAAAAAAAACCCCCATTTTTTGGGGGCCCCCCTTTTTTGGGGGGGGGGCGGGGGAGGAGGGGCGGGGGGGGCGCGGCGGCCCACGGGGGGGGGGGCAAAAAAAAAGCCTGCAGCAAAATCAGCCAGCCTTCTGGGTCCTTTAGAATTACGTAACTGCAAAGCATTGGTGGAGTGTAGACAAGAGTTTTGTTGTGGACATTTAAGTGTTTCTATATTTAGTGGGGGGCAAGTGGTCCTAGACAATGGGCCCGTAGGACTTTCATGATGAGAAGTTGCCACCTATTTAGATATGTTCTATATATGTCTAGGAACAGGAAAATTGATGTTGCCAATTTTGGAGCTGTGTCAAATGGCGGACATTTTGAAATACAAAATGGCTGCCATGATCAAGCTTTTTTTCTTCAATGATACAATTATTGCTCAATTTTAAAAATAATATCAAATTTTATCCCATAATGTGAGTGAACGTGAATAGGAGAGACATTATGATTTATTGTATGCATATTTAAAATAATTATAAGGTATATTTGAATTTCAAAATGGCCACCATTTGAAATGAGCTGTTATTTTATTTAATATTCTTCTAATCCATTGAAATAGAGTATTTTTTTTTCTATTTCTCAGAAACTTTGGATGCTATTTAACAGAAATAATATATTAAATAAATTGGCCTTTTTGAGTATCGTAACAAGTAATAGCTATAGAGGGCAGCGTCTGGGTTACCTGCTGCCTCTACGACACATCCATAAGCACATGAATTGGACAGAAGTTTTGCTGTATTGTCATGCAAGTGATCAAAAGCATATATGTTACTAAGGTAAGTTTAAGTTACTAGTACTTGTTTTTAATTGTGCTTACATGTCCAGAAAGCTTTGAAAATATATCAGCAAAAAGTTTTTAAAAAGGCTTTTATAAGAAGCTAATGAATTAATGTGGAAAGCTTATCACCCATAGGCCTATATCATCCATTAAGAGAGATCGAAAAGTGTGTCGAATGCATGTCATAATTCGGCAACCCGGGAAGTCGGAAGTCATTGGCCAATTGACTGTTAGTATATTTTCATATCTCTAGCAAATTCCGTTGGTTCCATGTAAAATCGGCTGACTTGAAAAAGTTAACAAGATAACGCGGCCATCACGTGATGAACGTCATAATAGGAAACCGGAAAAGTCGGCAAGTCATTGTCTTCAATTGACTGTAAGCATTATTTATTCATTCTATGCAAATGGCGGTTGGCACCATGTCAGATCGGCTGAACCTTGAAATTAACGTTACGCATTCAGGTGATGACGTCACTAATTCGACAACCGGGAAGTCATTGTCTTCAATTGACTGTAGCATTATTTTTTCAGTTCTATTGCAAATGGCGTTGGCCCATGTTAATCGGCTGAACTTGAAAAATTACGTTACGAAATCAGGTATGACGTCATAATTTCGGACACCGGAAGTGGAAGGTACAATTTCTTTATCGGGAACTCCCGAGTACATGTTCTGTAGCATGTGAAGTTTGGTGAGGAATCAGTCCAGGTACTTTTCGCATGCATAGGTACAGACAAACACACACACCGACACACAGACAGACACACTTTCAACTTTATATATGTTCTCTTTTTTTTAAAAGCAATGAAACACTTTATTTAAATAAACCAAGACATTTACATTTTTTTTATTTGGAATTTTGTTTTGTTGATAAATTTGTGTGGTGTTGATGGTGGCAACAGGCATGAGGGCTGAATGGTCTCCACCTGTGTCTGATTTCCTTGTGTTTACTGTGTTTTAGGGCGATCAATAAAGGATATGTACAACAGGCACGAATACTCATGTAAAGTGTTAAAATAATGGTGATGTAAAGACAGTGCATCAATGTTGTAAACTTCTGAAAAAAGTTGCTTTTGTCTCCTTCCAGCCTATAAAAACCTTTATTTTATTTCAATTGAATTATTGAGCACAGCAGAACAAAATCACGTTCCTTGGCACTTCAAAAACCTCCAGTTAACGCATATTGGACAAAATATTATGCCATTTTACACCATCTCGACCAATCAAATTTGCCGCTTCATCATACTCACCATTGGGAATATCGAGATTCACCAAAATGGCGGCTCGTTGGAAATAATAAGATCATAGCTTGGAAACACAAAGCAAGAGTTGAAAAGACCCTTCCGTGTCTTTTTTCTCACAATGCATGTGGTAAGGTGTTCTCTGAACTCTCTACTCTGAGTTTGCTTGGGATTTGCCTACTCGAGGCTACTAATGAATAAACTGCACCGATTAACATTAAAAACTATTGAAGAGACCATGGATTAATAGAAGCTGATTAGTAAGTAGTAATGATTATATTTATTGAGGCAGAGGTTCACAGATAAGCTTTTTACTGTAGTTTAGGAGCTGAGACATTATAATTAAAAAAAAAAACATTAAAAGTTATAAACATATTGCTGCACATTTGTATTTTATTAAACATCAGCAACTACTGTTACTACTATATTACTACTACTACTTTACTACATATTTAAAGGCCTAAATATTACCACCTTTTTGTGGGGGTAATATGCTTTTTCGTCCAAGTTTTTTTTTTTTACAAACAGACTGGCCAGGTGTGATGTTTTGACTGAAGCGTGTCAGTATTTTTGGAATTTGTTCAGAGTGCCGGCGATAACTCGCCAACTCTTTGCGAAAGACACCATGAAATCTTTGACGTCCACAACGAATGATAAGTGCTGGCAAATGCATCCTCCAGTTCAATGTCCTTCCGATGCATGGCACCAAACATTGATGCCTTGCGATGCATGTGAAACACCAGGGTGATAGTTTTATAGGCTGGGTTGAGATTCTAATCCAAGCTAGACAGCTCTACACTCTAGCTATCTTGTATTCCTATTTTACTATACTGTCGACCCCGCTATTCATGGAGGATACGTTCCTGAAAAATGCCGGGAATGTCGAATCCGTGATTGTCGGGGCATTGTTTCAATGGGAAAGGGGAATAGGTTCCCAGCGGTTTGTGATTCTCAGGGAAAAATCCAAAATCCCATTAAAACCCCCGATATGCCACAAATAGAAACGGTGAATACAACCGTGATAATCGTGAAAACGTGAACCCCCCCCCCGTAAAATATGCCCACGAAAACGACAAAAAAATGCGAAGCACAGGGCTGTGAATGTAGAAGCAGGTCACATTTTAGAAACCGTGGAGACACGGGGTCCGGCGAATAGCGCATCCACGAATACAAGGATCCAACAGTACATCAAAATGCAAGAAAACGTCTCATTCCTCAATCTCGATGCATTGTAAGTCGTCCGTCTGCTATGGAGAGCATCATAAAAGTGGTGAAGAAGAGGAAAAAATAACTTACCTCTTCCTCCTTTATGAACCAGGGGCCAAGCTGCTTTTCAACGAGAGAGAAATGAAAATGGAGTGGGCCATGCTGAGGTCCATCTTTGTCTTGTGCTGTTACATTAACTTCTTTTGACCCTGCACAAGCCTGAGATGCAGAGGGAAGAGCGAGGAGATTTGTTGTTCTTCAATATGAGTTGTGATTTAAACAATAACAGTTTCTATATCATAGGCTAATTCTGTTCACAGATCTAGGTGTGTTCAGTGTAGAGGTAAATGCTTCATAACTTGTTCTCCTCTTTTCTTGAAGCAGATGCATCTAATTAACAAAAGGAATCAAATAATTGACCAAATACAGCACTGGAGTAATCAGGAGGACAAACAGGCAGAGAGTGGAGTCATCAGGATGACGTGGACTTATCATTGTTGAAACGCTTTGTGATGGTATTAAAGAAGTGCTTGCAAATGAAAAAAAGATCACTTAGCATCTGTTTCTTTAGATACTGCGCTTGATATATGACCTGTATAATATTTAAGCTGGCCATGTATAGTCTGGGAAGAGGATTGTTTATTTGTTTTCATTTTGAAGTCCCCTTAAAATGCATTCAGTATGGCAATGGCAGCTTATGTGATGCATGCCGCTTTTATTTGCTGGCATCAACTACCAATGATGAACACATTGGAGTGTTTCAGCCAACGAGAGGCTTATGTTGAAACAGCTCATGATAACTGGTCTTGTTAGTGCCAACACAGGTGTTGAGGAGGTTTCCTATGTGTGGAACTCGTGCATCACATGATGATTGCAACCCATCTCACTAAGGCCTACGGCATTCTTCAGGTGGTTTAAGGAACAACACAAAGTAGATCAGAAGATCAAATCAAATTAAAAAGGTTTTTTTTTTCTTCTTGAAAATGATAATTACACAAGGTGTGTGGAATATAATTACAGAGGAGCTGTTTAGCGAGAAGCGATGAAAAAGTCCTTGCAATGTGGCTGCGATTTCACTGTCTGAGCTTACCGCTTGTTATGGGAGTGTGTTCATTGGAATTGAATAGGTCCATGGCATTAGGTTTGAGGAAGGTGTTGGCATAGTTATATCAGAGAGAACTCAAGACAAGTCACTCCCATTGTCTTCCTGCTGAATATGCCTCGGCATCAACATTGTTAGACAGTATACTTTAAATATACTGCATCTGAAGAACGTCGCCATTAGTCACAGGATTATTAACTCGTCGGTCTTGTCTGATGACACAAATGGGTGAATGTTAAATATCCCTCACGAATTTCACAAAATGTAGGTCTTTGTGATGGCATCCGAATGGAATTGATTTGCTTCTTTATCATCGTAACAATGTTTTCATTAATAAATATTTATATATTGTATGGCATTTGATGCTATTTAATCCAGCATGTGCCATGCTGGTGCGAGTGTTTTATTTTCAAAATAAGAATTTTATAATTGTTGCCTCAAGCATCATTTGACCCTGGACCTCGTTTCGACGCTTCCAGGTCCTATGATTGATGCAATCTTATCATATTGAAGAGAGGCAGGGGTGGTCAGTACATATTAAGTTTGCTCAACAACATATACACATCCTCCTGAGCACGGTCTGGATAAATCTGACACGTTTGTTTCACCCTAATGACATCATGCCTTCACATGACCTCAATCCATGTCATAAAGAAAAGGTGAAATGTGCATCGTATAAAAATAATTTGGGTCAACAAAAAATAGCAATGTGTGGCGAAGAGATTCCATCATTAAAGGAGCAGCACGTGAAAAAGTCTTGGCGGTGGTATACCGAGGAGTTGAAGGATACCAAGAGAGTTCAGGAGACAGCTAAGCAGATGGCAGAGGGTCTGGAGTCCTATTAACAAATGCGTCTACCAGGAAAGCTGAACCTCTGGTGTTTTGCAGTATGGCCTGTGCCAAGGATCATGTGGCCTCTCATTGTGTATGAGGTGGCGATTAATCATGTCGAAGGGATGAAAGCACCAGTTTGAACAAGTATATGTAGAGGTGGTTGGGATTCCAATAGCCTGACCAATGTTGCATACACAGCTGTCGTATGAAGTGGTGCTGCCTGTGAAGTCTCTCGTTGAGGAGTTCAAGGTATCAAAAGCAATTCGTTTATGAGAAAGATCCTGTGGTCAAAAACACCCAACCTGATGTCAGATCTGGCAGAAGTGGACAGTGAAAAGCAGTGGATGAGGCAGAGTCAAACTTAAGTGGAAAGAGTTTGTTGGAGCTACTCAAGTCGGGCACCAAGGTTTGGGATGGTCAAGCCACAAGTTGTGGTCATCTAAACCAACGACAGAGAAAGGCAAGATCTACTTTGTCATGATATTCTGGAAGTTGAAGAAAAAAGAGACTAGCGATAGGAGTGGTCAGGCCAAGCAGGGTGCATGGACAAGTTGGGAATCTGTGAAACAGCAGAATGTATCATGGAATGTGCTGTGGAAGATGGAACCACTCAGAATCTCATTTCTTTCTCGGAGACCCATCTTGATTGCTCCCACACCACCAACCTGTCATACAAAGTTGGTGCTGCCTGTGTCATACGAAGCGTTTGGTATGACAAGTCAGACTGCTCTCATACATGTGGTGGACATGGAACTTGCAACACATCCTTAGCTCATGCTCATCTAATCTATCAGTGGCATGTACACCTGGTGACATAACAATGTACTCAAGTGATAGTTGATGCAGTTGAAGAGAGGGTGCGAAGGGGCAATGATTCAGGGGCAACACAGGCCTCAGGTAGTTCATCGCCTTTGTCAAAGAGGGTCTTGGTCTCGTAACTATGGCAGCAGTTTCATCAGAAGCAGCATTCTCTCCAGTGCAATGATTGGAAGTCCACGAGGGGAATATTCCAAGTATGCTAAACTGAGGTCGGACTGTGAGACAGAGGATGGAAAGCAAGATGCTTCCCATTTGAGGTGGGCTGTCGAGGCTCATAGTAACATCACTCCAAAAGTGGCTGTGTGATTTGGGTTTCACCATCAGTGAAGTGAGAAGGCTTTGCAGGAGAGTGCAGAAGCAGCTGCATCACTCATCATGGCTATCGTCTAAATACGGCCGAAGAGCAGGTAGACTACAGAGCTACTGAACCTAATTGGAAGTTTCGTCCAAGAGGAGGTAGCAGAAAGGCACACTGAGGCAAGGACTATTTGATCTGTAATGGCAAGCCCACCAGCGGGAGGTAGCGTGAATGCGCTGCACCCCCACCCAAGGGAGTACTGAGTTTTCAAAAGGGCCGAAACATCAACTGACGGGTGGCACTCAGCTGATGATCCCGCTAGTGTAAGCACCGAAGGCACTACCTTTGGTGTATTGACATTCCACTATAAAATCATTAGGGTCACAAAAAAATCACAAAATTTGGGATTATGTAGCAAGGCTCATGGAAGAAGTGAATATCAAGTTGACAGAGCAACAAACAAACTAGATTGTACCTGAACATTATTTTCATTACATTATGATACTGCAAAGTGGATGGCTGCAGTTGCGGGATGTTATCATTTCACATCCAGTAGTTGAAGCACCAAAGTGCCAGTGCCGTAGCTGCTGGATTACCTGTATTGATGGGCACAGAACACGAAAATGAGACAGCTCAGCAGCAATTATTGAGAAAATGTTGCTGTTATCGCCGTTTGTATCTTAATCAAGGAGGGGGCATCGAGGGGTGTGTGTGATATTCAGTAGAATGGTTAAATGATGGAGTGAAATACATTCAGTCCAAACGGGAGTCGAATGTTTTTGATCCGAATGCATGAACACTATTTACCTGAAATGCTGTTCGTCTTAAATGGATGTTTGTCTTAACGAACCTCTGGTGTACGCAGCCTACATGATATTCAACTTTTGCAAAGTTTCAAGGATTTTTACACCGTTTCATTTATTAAATGGTTGCTTATTGTTCTAATGTACAATTAACTGGAAGAAAATGACATAAAAAAATGAAGGTTCAATGAAGCGTTCATTCTTCTGATGACAACAAAAGTATTCATGCACCAATCGATGTTTTATGACCAATTTGAGTTTTGTTTTTTAAGTCATTTCCTTTGTGTTTCCACATGATCAGTAACATGGTTCAGTACAATCCACATGAGAGAGAAAATGATACTTTTACAATACCTGCAGATCCCCACTTATAAGACATCTCACATTGTTTGGAAAAAGATTAGTATTGATGATCCTTGCTCCTAACGAGGATGTGTAGTATCCCAAATGAAGTGTGGTCTGACTTGCAACCGCAAATATGGTCTAACTATGAAAAATGGAGAACTGGTATCATTCAGAGGAAGAGCTCAAGCTGTGATTTGGAGAAAGCATTTATATTGATGTCCAACAACATCACCATGCTGTTAGCTTTTCAGTAAAATCGTCTGTCCCATCATTACTGTTGATATCAACGGGGTGTGTGTGTGTGTGTGTGTGTGTGTGGTGTGTGTGTGTGTGTGTGATAAATTGAAACTCATTAAATAATGCTGTGAATCATCATCCTTACCATCATCAACGATGCCGACAATGGCTCGGTAGATGTTGTTGATCACATGAGGAGACTCGGTAATCAAGGTTGGTACGAGGTGACCACCTTGCCTGGGGAGCCTAGCAGCAAATCAGCAGCCTCTGGGTCTTTAGAATTACGTAACTGCAAAGCATTGGTGGGAGTGTAGACAAGAGTTTTGTTGTGACATTTAAGTGTTTCTATTATTTATGGGGGGCAAGTGGTCCTAGACAATGGGCCCCGTAGGACTTTCATGATGAGAAGTTGCCACCTATTTAGATATGTTTATATATGTCTAGGAACAGGAAAATTGATGTTGCCAATTTTGGAGCTGTGTCAAATGGCGGACATTTTGAAATACAAAATGGCTGCCATGATCAAGCTTTTTTTCTTCAATGAATACAATTATTGCTCAATATTTTAAAAATAATATCAAAATTTTATCCATAATGTGAGTGAACGTGAATAGGAAGAGACATTATGATTTATTGTATGCATATTTAAAATAATTATAAGGTATAATTTGAATTTCAAAATGGCCACCATTTGAAATGGAAGCTGTTTATTTATTTAAATATTCTTCTAATCCATTGAAATAGAGTATTTTTTTCTTCTATTTCCTAAGAAACTTTGGATGCTACTTCTAACAGACAATAATATATTAAATAAATTGGCCTTTTGAGTATCCGTAACAAGAATTAGCTATAGAGGGCAGCGTCTGGGTTCCTGCTGCCTCTACGGACATCCATAAGCACATGGCATTGGACAGAAGTTTTGCTGTATTGTCATGCAAAGTGATCAAAGCATATATTGTTACTAAGGGTAAGTTTAAGTTACAGTACTTGTTTTTAATTGTGCTTACATGTCCAGAAAGCTTTGAAATATATCAGCAAAAAGTTTTTAAAAAGGCTTTTATAAGAAGCTAATGAATTAATGTGGAAAGCTTATCACCATAGGCTATATCATACCATTATAACATTGGCAAAGTTGTAAACCATAGACTGAAATATATAAACATAAAATGGTCTGTTCATATCTTCCCTCAAAGTATTCTAAACAAATTGGTTTTTTTATAAAACACGGCAACAACGCCAACAAGGTGTCAACCAATGCTAAGCGAATGTAATTACGGAAAGCCGTATGGGATACTTCCTTGGGGATAACTTTAAATTAAATAGATCTCTTTAAAAACACAGTATGCTAACATGTAGAAATACTTCCATCACTGACCACATAACCACAACATGGAACATAACACTACCCCAGTAACATTATTATGGATTTATGTATTTTTTTTTTTCTAGTGAACTGACCCCCTTGGAGCAACGCTTTAGATTACTGTGTGGAAGGCTTTTGAACCA
>CM068957.1:125882789-125899448 GCA_035128595.1 Eptatretus atami
GTCCACCATTTGCATACCTCAACTGTGTTTTTTTGTTTACTGTGCATTTGGAAATACTTCTCGATTAAAGTGTAGCCAACATTAAAGGATAGTGCTCGACTCTGAGCTATCTATTCTAGATTCAAGCCACGGTCGGACTGATGATTGAACACAGGGATTAGTGCGGGGGGGGGGGGGGGGCAAGTGGACACCTGTAGGATTTTCATGATGAGAAGGTGCCACCTATTTTAATTCATTATCTCGTACCAAAGTGCATGAAAATGCATGTTGCCATTTTTGGAAGTGTGCAGACGGCAGCCATCTTGGATTTCAAAATGGCCGATGTTTCGCCACTATTTTTCACTTGGATAGTTTCAATGAAAGTATTTTACCTCAATTTTGAAAGCAAAATGATAGGTTTTCATTGTTGTTAACACTTCAAAATCAATGTAAGTAATATTTTGTTCAATTACATACGATATCTCCCATCCTGAAATTCAAATGGCCGCCAAAAAGTTACAAATTGCATTAAAATTTAAGGGCCACGGTCGATCAACAGCTTCATCCTCACATTGACCCCAGATTTAACCGGACGTGGTATAAATTTTGATATGAGAAGAAAGCTGCTATTCTTCTCATTGACCCTGTGAAATGTAGGGCTGTAGAGTGTTTAGTTTGGATTTTGTACACCAAAACTTGCTTACTATTGGTCAACCGATTAGTTGAACCACAGTATTCTATGGGGCTTGCAAATGCACATTTTTAGCTCTCTTGTCAAAACGATTGAAATACCAGCATGAAACTTCACAGGTGGGGTAGAGGGTCAAAGCCATTCAATCAATGTGAAAACTGATGAAATCGGACCATCCCCCTTTAAATATTGTGGTAACAAGTGTTATCTAAAAACGATACCTAGCGGTATTTTTCTCAAACTTTTTTTGCACAGTTAGAAACTCACCTAAGAACTGGTACTCAGATACACACCTTAGCTCGTATATAAAACGATAAACACAGTCTCACTTCTATGGACTTAATTTGTAGACTTAACTCTACAAGCTACAATATTTAAATATCCATTTCAGGGATAACAAATTTATGAGGTACAGTATCATATGCTCGCAGTACCAGCACACCACCCACATACCCAGAACAATAGCCACACCCACATCTGGTCTCTTAACAAGTTCTTCATCAGTCTTTGGCTGACAGATAATGCAGAGACAAAAATTTGTTTCCTGCCTTGACGTCTTTGCACTAGGTGGTCCAAAGCATCCATTTTCCATTACAACACAGTAACTGTTGGGTTTACTCCAAGGTGGGTCGGCTCACCAGAAAATTAAGGAAAAGAACAAAACTGCATTATTAGATCTTTTTACAGCCTTTCTTTTTAACTTTTTGTAAAACCTTTTTGACAATCTAAGCACAATTAAATACAAGTACTGCAATTTACCTTACTAACAATAAGTCGTGGTCCTTCGCATAACATTATTTACAGTATAAATTCTGTCCAATACCATGTGCATGTCGTACACTTCGCACCGGGTGGTTCAAAGCTCCACACAGTAATCTAAAGGTTTGCTCCAAGGTGGTAGTTCACTAGAAAAAAAAATACATAAATCCATAATATGTGTACTGGGGTAGTGTTATGTGTCCATGTGTGGTTATGTGGGTCAGTGATTGGAAGTATTTCTACATGTTAGCATACTGTGTTTTAATAGAGATCTATTTTAATTTAAAAGTTATCCAGAGTATCCCATACGGCTTTCCGTAATTACCAATTCGTTGCATTGTTGACACCTTGTTGGCGTTGTTGCCGTGTTTTATAAAAAAAATACAATTTGTTTAGAATACTATTGAGGGAAGATATGAACAGACATTTTATGTTTATATATTTCAGTCTATTGTTACAACTTGCCAATGGTTATAATGGATGATATAGGCCTATGGGTGATAAGCTTTCCACATTAATTCATTAGCTTCTTATAAAAAAGCCTTTTTAAAAACTTTTTGCTGATATATTTTCAAAGCTTTCTGGACATGTAAGCACAATTAAAAAACAAGTACTGTAACTTAAACTTACCTTAGTAACAATATATGCTTTGATCACTTTGCATGACAATACAGCAGAAACTTCTGTCCAATGCCATGTGCTTATGGATGTCGTAGAGGCAGCAGGTAACCCAGACGCTGCCTCTATAGCTAATTACTTGTTACAGATACTCAAAAGGCCAATTTATTTAATATATATTGTCTGTTAAAAGTAGCATCCAAAGTTTCTTAGAAATAAGAAAAAAATATCTATTTCAATGGATTAGAGAAGAATATTTAAATAAATAAACAGCTCATTTCAAAGGTGGCCATTTTGAAATTCAAATATACCTTATAATTTTTTAATATGCAACAATAAATCATAATGTCTCCTATTCACATTCACTCACATTATGGGATAAAATTTTGATATTATTTTAAAATATGAGCAATAATTGTATTCATTGAAGAAAAAAAGTTGATCATGGCAGCCATTTTGATTTCAAAATGTCCGCCATTTGACACAGCTCCAAAATTGGCAACATCAATTTTCCTGTTCTAGACATATATAGAACATATCTAAATAGGTGGCAACTTCTCATCATGAAAGTCTACGGGCCCATTGTCTAGGACAACTTGCCCCCACTAAATATAGAAACACTTAAATGTCCACACAAAAACTCTTGTCTACCTCCACCAATGCTTTGCAGTTACGTAATTCTAAAGGACCCAGAAGGCTGCTGATTTGCTGTTAGGCTCCCAGGCAAGGTGGTCACTCGTACCAACCTTGATTACGAGTCTCCTCATGTGATCAACAACATCTACCGAGCCATTGTCGGCATCGTTGATGATGGTAAGGATGATGATTCCACAGCATTATTTAAGAGTTTCAATTTATCACACACCAACACAACACACACACACACACACACACACACACACAGCACACACACACCCGTTGATATCAACAGTAATGATGGGACAGACAATTTTACTGAAAACGCATAACAAGCCATGGTGATGTTGTTGGACATCATATAAATCGTTCTCACAATCACAGCTTGAGCTCTTCCTCGAAACTGATACCAGTTCTCCATTTTTCATAGTTAGACCATATGCCGGTGCAGTCAGACCACACTTCATTTTGGCTGAACTACAAACCCTCGTAGAGCAAGGATCATCAATACTATCTTTTTCCACAACAATGTGAAAGATGTCTTATAAGTGGGATCTGCAGGTATTGTAAAGTATCATTTTTCTCTCTCATGGTGGATGTACTGAACATGTTACTGACATGTGGAAACACAAAGGAAATGACTTTAAAAAAAACAAATTGGTCATAAAACATCGATTGGTGCATGGAAACTTTTTGTTGTCTAGAAAGAATGAACGACTTCATGAACTTTCATTTTTTTATGTCATTTTCTTCCAGTTAATTGTACATTAGAACATAAGCACCATTTAATAAATGAAAACGGTGTAAAAATCCTTGAAACTTTGGCAAAAGTTGAATATCATGTAGGCTGGTACACCAGAGGTTCGTTAAGACAAACATCCATTAAGACGAACAGCATTCAGGTAAATAGTGTTCATGCATTCGGATCAAAAACATTCGACTCCCGTTTGGCTGAATGGTAATTTCACTCCACATTTAACCATTCTACTGAATATCACACACACCCTCGATGCCTCCTTGATTAAGATACAAACGGCGATAACAGCAACATTTTCTCAATAATTGCTGCTGAGCTGTCTCATTCGTGTTCTGTGCCATCAATACAGGTAATCCAGCAGCTACGGCACGGCACTTTGGTGCTTCACCTAACTGGATGTGAATGATAACATCCCGCAACTGCAGCATCCACTTGGCAGGTATCATAAGTAATGTAAATAATGTTCAGGTACTAATCTATTTTGTTTGTTGCTCTGTCAACTTGATATCCACTTCTTCCATGAGCCTTGCTACATAATCCCAAAGTTTTGTGATTTTTTTGTGACCCTAATGATTTTATATGTGGAATGTCAATACACCAAAGGTAGATGCCTTCGGTGCTTACACTAGCGGGATCATCAGCTGAGTGCACCGTCAGTTGATGTTTCGGCCTTTGAAAACTCAGTACTCCCTTGGGGTGGTGGCTGGCAGCGCATTCAGGCTACCTCCCTGGTGGGCTTGCATTACAGATCAAATGTCCTTGCCTCAGTGTGCTTCTGTCTACTCCTCTTTGGACGATACTTCCAATTAGGTTCAGTAGCTCTGTAGTCACCTGCTCTTCTGGACGTATTTAGACGATTAGCCATGATGAGTGATGCAGCTGCTTCTGCTACGCTCTGCAAAGCCTTCTCACTTCACTGATGGTAAACCCAAATCACACAGCACTTTTGGAGTGATGTTACTATGAAGCCTCGACAGCCCACCTCAATGGGAAGCATTTGCTTCCATCCTCTGTCCTCACAGTCCGACCTCAGTTAGCATACTTGGAAATTTCCCCTCGTGGACTTCCAATCATTTGCACTGGAGAGAATGCTGCTTCTGATGAACTGCTGCCATAGTTACGAGACCCAAGACCTCTCTTGACAAAGGCGATGAACTACCTGAGGCCTGTTGGTGCCCCTGAATCATTGGCCTTCTGCAACCTCTCTCCACTGCATCAACTATCATCTTGGAGTACATTGTTATGTCACCAGGTGTACTGCCACTGATAGATTAGATGAGCATGAGCTAAGGATGTGTTGCAAGGTTCCATGTCTACCACATGTATGAGAGCAGTCTGACTTGTCATACAAACGCTTCGTATGACAAAGCAGCACAACTTTGTATGACAGGTTGGCTGGTGGGGAGCCAAGTCAAAGATGGGTCTCCAAAGAAATGAGATTCTGAGTGGTTCCATCTTCCACAGCACATTCCATGATACATTCTGCTGTTTCACAGATTCCCAACTTGTCCATGCACCCTGCTTGGCCTGACCCACTCCTATCGCTGAGGTACACATTCAGATCTCTTCTCTTCAACTTCCAGAATATCATGAAAAAGTAGATCTTGCCTTTCTGTCATTGGTAGATGACCACACTTGTGGCTTGACCATCCCAAACCTTGGCTCCACTTGGGTAGCTCCAACAAACTCTTTCCCTTAAGTCTTGACTTCCCTATCCACTGCTTTTTCAGCTGTCCACTTTCTGCCAGATCTGACATCAGGTTGGGTGTCTTTGACACAGGATCTTTCTCATAAACGAATGTGCTTTTGATACTCTGAACTCCTCAACGAGAACTTACAGGCAGCACCAACTTCATACGACAGCTGTGTATAGCAACATTGGTCAGGCTATTGGGAACTCCCAACACCTCTACATATACTTTGTTCAACTGGTGCTTTCACCCTTCGACACGATTAATCGCCACCTCATACACAATGAGAGCACATGATCTTGGCATCAGGCCATACTGCAAACACCAAGGTTCAGCTTTCCTGGTAGACTGCATTTGTTAATAGACTCCAGACCTCTGCCATCTGCTTTAGCTGTCTCCTGAACTCTCTTGGTATCGTTCAACTCCTCGTTATATCACCGCCCAAGACTTTTCACGTGCTGCTCCTTTAATGATGGAATCTCCTCGCCACACATTGCTATTTTTTGTGACCCAAATTATTTTTATCGATGCACATTTCACCTTTTCTTTATGACATGGATGTGAGGTCATGTTGAAGCATGATGTCATTATGGAACAAACGCAGTCAGACTTATTCCAGACCGTGCTCAAGGGAGGATGGTGTATTGTGTGAGCAAACTTATTGTAGTGACACCCCCTGCCTCTCTTCAATATTGATAGATTGCATCAATCATAGACTGGAAGGGTCGAAAGAGGCATCCAGGGTCAAATGAATGCTTGACAACAATTATAAATCTTATTTTGAATAAACTACTCGCACCAGGCATCGTACATGCTGGATTAAATAAGCATCAAATGCATACAATATATAAATATATTAATTGAAAACATTGTTACGATGATAAAGAAGCAAATCAATTCCATTCAGATGCCATCACAAAGACCTACATTTTGTGAAATTCGTGAGGGATAATTTAACATTCACCCATTTTGTGTCATCAGACAGACCGACGAGTTAATAATCCTTGACTAATGGCGACGTTCTTCAGGATGCAGTATATTTAAAGTATACTGTCTAACAATGTTGATGCCGAGGCATATTCAGCAGGAAGACAATGGGAGTGACTTCTTGAGTTTCTCTGATAAACTATGGCCAACACCTTCCTCAAACCTAATGCCAGTGAACCTATTCAATTCCAATGAACACACTCCCATAACAAGCGGTAAGCTCAGACAGTGAAATCGCAGCCACATTGCAAGGACTTTTTCATCGCTTCTCGCTAAACAGCTCCTCTGTAATTATTTCCACACACCTTGTGTAATATCATTTTCAAGAAAGAAAAAAAAAACCTTTTTAAATTTGATTTGATCTTCTGATCTACTTGTGTTTGTTCCTTAAACCACTTGCAGAATCGCGTAGGCCTTAGCGAGATGGGTTGCAATCATCATGTGATGCGCGAGTTCCACACATAGGAAACCTCCTCAACCTGTGTTGGCACTAACAAGACCAGTTATCATGAGCTGTTTCAACATAAGCCTCTCGTTGGCTGAAACACTCCAATGTGTGCATCATTGGAGTGTTGATGCCAGCAATAAAGGCGGATGCACAACATTAGCCTGCATTGCCATACTGAATGACATTTTAGGGGACTTCAAAATGAAAACAAATAAACAATCTCTTCCAAGACTATACAATGCCAGCTAATATTATACAGGGCCATTAATCAAGCGCAGGTATCTAAAGAACAGATGCTAAGTGATCTTTTTTTTCATTTGCAAGCACTTCTTTAATACACATCAAAGCTTTTCAACATAATAAGTCACGTTCATCCTGATGACTCCATCTCTGCCTGTTTGTCCTCCTGATACTCAGTGCTGTATTTGGTCAATTATTTGATTCCTTTGTTAATTAGATGCATCTGCTTCAAGAAAGAGGTAGGAACAAGTTATGAAGCATTTTACCTCTACACTGAACACACCTAGATCTGTGAAACAGAATTAGCCTAATAATAGAAACGTTATTGTTTAAATCACAACTGCATATTGAAGAACTAACAAATCTCCTCGCTCTTACCTCTGCATCTCAGGCTTGTGCAGGGTCAAAGAAGTTAATGTAACAGACAAGACAAAGATGGACCTCAGCATGGCCACCATTTTCATTCTCTCTCGTTGAAAGCAGCTTGGCCCCTGTGTTCATAAAGGAGGAAGGAGGTAAGTTATTTTTCCTCTTCTTCACCACTTTTATGATGCTCTCCATAGCAGACGGACGACTTCAATGCATCGAGATTGAGGAATGAGACGTTTTCTTGCATTTTGATGTACTGTTGGATCCTTGTATTCGTGGATTGCGCTTTCGCGGACCCCGTGTCTTCACGGTTCATAAAATGTGACCTGCTTCTACATTCGCAGCCCTGTGCTTCGCATTTTTTGTCGTTTTTCGTGGGCATATATTTACGGGGGGGGGGGGGTTCACGTTTTCACGATTTATCACGGGTGTATTCACGGTTTCTATTTGTGGCATATCGGGGGTTTTAATGGGATTTTGGATTTTTCCTGATAATCACAAACCGCTGGGAACCTATTCCCTTTTTCCCATTGAAACAATGCCCCGACAATCACGGATTCGACATTCCCGGCATTTTTCAGGAACGTATCCTCCATGAATAGCGGGGTCGACAAGTATAGTAAATAGGAATGACAAGATAGCTTAGAGGTAGAGCTGTCTAGCTTGGATTAGAATCTCAACCCAGCTATAAACTATCACCTGGTGTTTCACATGCATCGCAAGCATCATGTTTGTGCCATGCATCGGAAGGACATGAACTGGAGATGCATTTGCCAGCACTTATCATTCGTTGTGGACGTCAAAGATTTCATGGTGTCTTTCGCAAAGAGTTGGCGAGTTATCGCCGGCACTCTGAACAATTCCAAAATAATGACACCTTCAGTCAACATCACACCTGGCCAGTCTGTTTGTAAAAAAAAAAACTTGGACGAAAAGCATATTACCCACAAAAGGTGGTAATAATTTAGGCCTTTAAATATGTAGTAGAAGTAGTAGTAGTAATAGTAGTAGTAACAGTAGTTGCTGAGTTTAATAAATACAAAGTGCAGCAATATTGTTTATAACTTTTAATGTTTTTTTTTTTAATTATAATGTCTCAGCTCCTTAAACTACAGTAAAAGCTATCTGTGACCTCTGCTCAATAAATATAATCATTACTACTTACTAATCAGCTTCTATTAATCCATGGTCTCTTCAATAGTTTTTAATGTTAATCGGTGCAGTTTATTCATTTAGTAGCCTCGAGTAGGCAAATCCCAAAGCAAACTCGAGAGTAGAGAGTTCAGAGAACACTTACCACATGCATTGTTGAGAAAAAGGACACGGAAGGGTCTTTTCAACTCTTGCTTTGTGTTCCAGCAAAGCATGATCTATATTCACGAGCCGCCATTTTGGCTGAATCTCGATATTCCCAATGGTGAGTGTGATGAACGGCAAATTTGATTGGTCGAGATGGTGTAAAATGGCATATATTTTGTCCAATATGGTTAAACTGGAGGTTTTTGGAAGTGCCAAGAAGGTGATTTGTGTTCTGCTGTGCTCAATAATTCAATTGAATAAAATCAAGGTTTTTTATAGGCTGGAAGGGACAAAAGCAACTTTTTTCAGAAGTTTACAACCATTGATGCACTGTCTTTTACACTACACCTTATTTAACACTTTACATGAGTTATTCGTGCCTGTTGTACATATCCTTTATGACATCCCTAAAACAGATAACACAAGGAAATCAGACACAGGTGGGAGACCATTCAGCCCAGTCATGCCTGTGCCACATCAACACACACATTTATCAACAAAAATCCAAATAAAAAAATAAAGTAAATGTCTTGGTTTATTTAAATAAGTGTTCATGCTTTAAAAAAAAGAACATATATAAAGTTGAAAGTGTGTCTGTCTGTGTGTGTCTGTGTGCTGTGTGTGTGTTTCGTCTGTGACCTATGCATGCGAAAAGTACTGGACTGAATCCTCACCAAACTTCACATGCTGACAGAATGTACCGGAGTTGTCCCGATGTAAAAAGAATTGTACTTCCGACTTGCGGTTTCCGAATTATGACGTCATCACCTGATTTCGTAACGTTAATTTTTCAAGTTCAGCCCGATTGACATGGGCCAACGCCTTTGCAATAGAATGAAAAAATAATGCTCAGTCAATTGAAGACAAGTTCCCGTTTCCGAATTATGACGTCATCACTCTGATTGCGTAACGTTAATTTTTCAAGTTCAGCCGATTGACATGGGGCCCAACGGAATTTGCTAGAGAATGAAAATTAATACTACAGTCAATTGAAGACAATGACTTCCGACTTCCCGTTTCCGAATTATGACTTATGCATTCGACCACTTTTCGTAACGTTAATTTTCAAGTTCAGCCGATTGACATGGGGCCAATGCATTTTGCAATAGAATGAAAAAATAGTGCTACAGTAATTCCGACATTCCCGTTTCCCTCGAATTATGACATGCATTCGACACACTTATCAAATAGGCCCATTCACATCAACAAACGCCTCTTTTAATGCCAATGATTAACACAAGTCACTATTTTATTGTAACATACAGGTAGTCGTCGACTTACGACCACGATCGTTCCGACGACTCAATCGTAAGTCGATTTGGTCGTAAGTCGACCAACTTATTTATAGTGTATAGCCTATGCAAAATTACCGTATGTAATATACCGTATCAGTACACACCAGATATGTTCAATGAGGCTCTGATATACAGACAGAGCCTCATTGTACACAATGAGCTCTTGAAGAATTTGTATTATACATGAGTGGGAAAGATTACTAAGTGGGACTTCCTACATCTAATAGGTCTGAAAGCCGCAACCCATCAGTAAGAGATAGGTTCCGTGAAACAACTACAACACAGATACTCTTCGAACAGTTGTTTCTGACAAATGAGCCGTCTTCTGGTACAGGATCAGAGTAAGCAGTATCAACTGATTTCTGAAGCGGTTCAAGATGGGAAGTGGTGTGATATTTTTCTGGATGCCCCGGGTGTACTGGCAAACATTTGTCCTCAACCTTGTTGCTTGCTAAGATGAGGAGCCAAAAAAGATCGCATTAGCCGTTGCTTCATCCGGTATATGCCGAAACAGCAACTACTTTCAGGTGGCCGCACAGCGCATTCTGCTTCAAATTGACCTCTCGATCTTAGCTACAATGGAATATCCGTTTGTGGCATTGCAAAACAAACTAAAGCAGCAAAAGTGCTGAAGAATTGTGACCTCATAGTTTGGGATGAAGGTACGATGTCGCCTAAGGAGGCATTCGAAGCATTAGATAGAACTATGCGAGATTTAAGAGGAGTAGACCTGCCTATAGGTGAGTTACGGCTGGTTATTTTGGCGATTTCAGAACAACTTTACCTGTAGTATCCCCGTGGCACTCCAGCTGATGAAATGAAAGCATTATACAAAATCTTCATACTCTGGACATCATACAACTATCCATCAACAAACAAATATGAGGTCAAATTATATGGTAATTTAAGATGCTGGCAATTTCAGCACCATTACTTACTCAACACTTGGAAGGTGCAATCCTTCCGAATAGAAATAGATTAACATATATATCCCGATACTGTGTACAATAGTTTCAATATACTATGGAAAATAAGAGCTCATGTGATCCCAATTTAGCGACATTTACAAAAACAACAGTGGCTCTGTGAAGACACAATCTGGCCCACTGAATGGAAAACAGTCCGTGTAATAGAACATCAGTTATTACAAGTAGTTTCCAGGCGACCAACCATAGTCAAACAGTCTATTGAACCACACTGGACTAGCACAGCATACATTACACAGAATCTAAACATATCGATTACAGGATGCCTCCGTACCATTGTCGTTAAAAGTTGATGCCCTATTAGCTTATTACGTATATCTAGTGCACCAAAACTTTGCAACGAACTAAACTAGTTGTGAAAAGACATACAAATGTAATCTGAGGGCCACTGACATGACAGGATGTGCGAAAGGAAAGATAGTTGTCATATCCTGCGAATCCACCATTCCATCAATATCAACGATTGAATCTAAAGACTACAATTTCCTGATCCGTGCTTCGATGTCTATCAATAAGGAACCAAGGACAGTCTATGAAAAGTAGGCAGGGCTTGCAATGTACCTCCTGCTTTCCCCATGGTAAGCTTTTATATGGGATAGCTCCAGAGTGGACATCCGGCAGGCCTTTAATACACTATTGGCCCCAGAGAGGGAAGCCATCAACATATTTGTCTCCCCTCACTCAAACTTGAGCATCTCGATCAAAAGCATATGAGCTACTGATCAGTTTAAATACACTCTTCATGTAGAGACGAATAGAAATGTCGATGAATGTACTGGCTTAAAATAAATGGGGGGAAATAAAAGTGGTGGTGGTTGTTATACTACATATTAAATATAAAAGCAATAGGTGATCGGCGTACTGCGTTGGTTATAATATTTATAATAAATGAGATTATGGGCCAGTAGATTTTATAGAATGGTTATTGCGTAGTACATGTAACTCGTATACATAATATAACATAATTTTTTCAGGATAAAAGACGTAAATATAATCAAAATACGACTGGCCAGCGGTTATCAGCGTAATAATAAGTCCAAAGATAGACATAGAACCGCCTCACAATTGTTGATGGCATTTGGTTTTTATCTGATGCGGCAATAAATCTCACATTTTTGAACTCGTCTCTGCATATAAAAATGCGGGGAAAATTATAAATATTTAGTGGTGATGAAAAGAAAAAATAATGTGTGGCAGCCTCTACATTTTAACATATTAACTGTGACATATACTCTCAGACCACGCATCTCCAGTGATTTGTGCACGATGCAACGTATCCCTGCTAGTTATATATATATATATAATATATATATATATATATATATATAGTATATATATAGTATTTATATATGAGGAATGGAAAGTCTACCTGCTGATTCCATTGGACACATCCACACCAAATGCACTTCAACACACGAGCTTCAGCCAAGGCTCTGTCCAGAAACAAACATCACAATATGGCCACATCAGATAACATCAAACAGAACCACCAATCCAGATGAGGGCTTATTCCAGATTCAGACTTATACAGATATGCAGGCTATATTAGGATGATACACTGATAAATATATTTAGTTGTTTATGCACATCAGACGCACATCCTTACTGTTTGTGGTGAGGCATCGCCACGGATTATGCTCACATGGAAAACCGCATAATCCAGCACGAAGCAACATCCATCTGCCACTCTCAAGACAATTGTCCGCGAAATGCAACCCATTCAACGCAGAAGGCTATGGCCCTGGTCATATCACTGTCGACTCTTGAATAATTATGTCTGCACATATTTTATCTATACCTTTCATAAAAAAATACTTTAACTCTCTATCATATACCTTAAATTCAACAGCCTGTCCTTTCTGAATGGTTTGCATTAGAAGGCAGTTTTTGGCATCACCTGATATTGGAAGGAGTCCTATCAGGATCTCGGGTGGTAAAAGATCCCAGGATGGTACCCACCATCACATCTTCTCGAACCAGAGGAAGCAAAACAGTTGATGGCTCAAACATCGGAGGCTCATTAATGTCCCGCACTTCAATGACCACAACTACCAAACTGCTTCTTCTTAATTCCTGACCTGCTTCTTCGGGGCTATTTTCAGGTGTGTTTGATCCCGTAAAGTTATATTTTTCAACAACTTCTCCACTTGAGTGGTGGCCAAGCTCCAGATGGTTCTCATTTTCCACGGAGACAAACAGACGTAGTTTGGGAGAAGCTTCGAAGTCTAGGGGCTAAAGGCAATATCAGATTTAGCAGGCATTTTTACGATCAGATATTTGTGCAAAGCAAAAATAAATAATGAAAAACATTTGGTGGAACAAATTACATTCACGAAGAAAATGAAGGTTTTTATTCATTCTGGTGGATTTTTGTTTAGTACACTGCAGCCTTTTTACAGGTAGAATTGTGTGCTTGCCCAGAGTGTCCCTGTGGGGATTAAGAGTCAGTACAATGTGATGACTATCATCACATGTGGACCATGCCAAGCTGGGCAGGTAGATCCTTAATGAACCAGGTGGGTTTTTAACCACAATTCAGGAGCAACCCAACAATTCTCCGAAAGGAAAATTCTCCTGAGAGCATCTCAGTTTCTAGATTTTTCAAACTTAGAATCCATAAAAATGATATCAGCTTGATTCAAAATGACAACTTCTGGGATGCCCATCCAGTGTACTCACCACTATCTGTAACACTCATTGTGGCCTTTAACCTGCTAGAAGAGGAAAGCAAGTACAGACGAGAACGACACTCGGAAGAGCGCATACCGCCACCAGGCTGAACAGTTTACATTTTATATCCCACTAATAGACGAGATCCTGATCCTGATCTTCACCAAAATAAAAATCAAGTTGTCCTTATCACACACCCAACTTGTCCACCAAGTTTTGTCTGAATCTCTCCAAAACACTTTGAGATATCATGCTATATATCGTTTTTGGCCCTTTGTCTCTCAATGGTGAAGAATCACTGAAAAAATAATAAAAATTCTCGTATCCGGATCCAGATCTTCACCAAACTCGAATTAATTCGTCCTTGTCACACACCAAACCTCTCCACTCAGCTTCCTCTGACACTGTCCATCACTTTTTGAGATAGTGCTATATATCGTTTTGGCCCAATGTCTCTTAATGGTGAAGAATCACTGAAAAAAATTCTAGTATCCGGATCTGGATATTCACCAAAATCGAATCACTTTGTCCTTGTCACGCAACCAACCTATCCACCAAGTTCATGATTAATCAAGGCAGCGGCCTGGTGCCTATATATCGCCTAGGTCCATTTTTTACTTACGAAATCTTATTGATGACTTCCGTCCTCTGTTTGTGTGTTTGTGTGTGTGTGTGTGTGTGTTTGTTTGTGTGTGTGTTTGTGTGTTTGTTTGTAGGTACGATAACTCTCCCGAGAACGGAAGTAGCTACCAATGTCAAATTACACCACGTGATTCAGGAGGGTGATGGCTAGCGCTGATTAGATTTTGGTCAAAATCGGTCAAAGGTCAAGGTCACAGTGAGGTCAAACATTCGATTTTGATGGTTTGGTACAGAATCATCGTAGAAACTTCTGGTTGCGTCGCTACCTTCTCTCGAGACAGCTTTTATTAGACAAGATCAGAGGTCAAGTTGACGATTTCGTAATACCAGTCTATGACTGCTTGTTACTTACGAAATCTAAAGATTTCGTAAGTATATTGATGACTTCCGTCCTCTGTTTGTGTGTTTGTGTGTTTGTTTGTAGGCACGATAACTCGAGAACGGAAGAAGCTACCAATGGCAAATTACACCACGTGATTCAGGAGGGTGATGGCTAGCGCTGATTAGATTTTGGTCAAAAACGGTCAAAGGTCAAGGTCACAGTGAGGTCAAACATATTCCGTAAATTCATGTGGAGAAATGGAGTATTTTTGCTTCGGTCGACGTTACGAGTTCGTTTTAACTTCGATTTTAATTTTGTCTTCGGTTTTTGCGATCGCTTAGGACGCTTAAAACTCGTTGTCGAAATTCTGGTAAAAATCTGATGTTTTGGAGACGTTTTAAGATTGTATAAAAAATATTTCACTCGCGCGTCACGGCTCGTCACGTGGTGCAGCGCACTCGAGCAGAGGCATCGTTGATCACGTAAAGGTTTTCCGTGTGCGCGCTGACGGTGTTTTCGATAAAGATGTGGTTTAAAAGTCATTTTTTATGCCAATAAAGGTTATCGTCGCATGCCTGACTCACTGAGCCGTCGGATTATTGTAAAGATTGTTGGTGGATGGCCGAATATTACGGTTTTGTGACTTTGATAAAAATATATTAAATAATTGCGTGGAGAAATGGAGATTTTTGCTTCGGTCGACGTTACGATTTTTGATGGTTTGGTACAGAATCATCGTAGAAACTTCTGGTGCGTCGGTACCTTCTCTAGAGACAGCTTTTATTAGACAAGGTCGAGGTCAAGTTGACGATTTCGTAAGTACCAGTCTATGACTGCTTGTTTGTCTGTTTGTTTTTTGTCTGATTGAAAAAATTATAATTTTCCCGTAGGTTTGGATTAATTTGAAGGAACTTTTACTAATTCTTTTTTTCTCCTCGAGGAGCGTTTCTGTGTTTCGTGCTGTGACAGACCGATTTATTTATTTATTTATTTTTGCATTAATTTTGTGTCCTTGCAATGAGCAGCAGAGCAATGGAAGTAGAGCAAAGAGAAAATATATAATGGAATATATGACCAATCACAAAGTGTAAGAGAAATATTGTTGAAGACAAGAAGCTGAATGTGGCTTAAAGAGATTGCATGCAAATAGCAGTGTGAAAGTCTCACCTTGATCAATTTTAATTTGCCTTCATTTGTCATCGGGTCAGTCTCAATGGTAAAGTGTTTCAATAACTGAGTTGCCTTTTCTACATCCTCTTCTCCTCCAATCTCGACCTGGAATTCTCCACCTGGAAGACTTGTGGTTCCCTCTGTCCCTGACGTTGCATGCAGCTTATACACTGCATGCCAATTGGCGGTGTAGGGCTGGTCCGCATCATGAACAGTGAGAGTTAAAATTGTGACATTCCAGGTGTTCTCATCCACAGTCGCTGAGTACTATAGGAGAAGAATGAAGAATTTAGCACAAAATTAAGCAAGTGCAGTTGTTGTTGTTTAGTTTTTAGGAATGGTCCATCCATTTATTATACTAACAGAGTACCTACCCAACAGGTGATCTTGTTCCAAACATGCAACACGTTCTTCTGACACATATTTTGACTTGGGTGGTGTATAGACAACTGAGAGCTGCTTTAATCGCTCCCCAAAATAAATAAAAAATAACCTGAGTTAATTGCATGAAGCCAAAACATATCTACTCCTTATAATTCAGAACACCACTGCACTGGAAAACGTGGTTATAGAAATGCTGTCCTGTAAATGGTGGTGACTTGTAATACCCTACCCCACCTGGAGGTGGTGCTACATGATACACATTAACATAGTGAATATCCATCCATCCATCCATTGGGACCATACTCTGTGCAGAACGTTGGTGCTACCGAAGCAGTCTCCTTGGCTATTGGGCACAATCCTGGACGGGTCGTCACTCCGACACAGGATACCAGCAAGCTGGCACTCATTTTGCCGACCACAGAAGGATGACAGGCAGATTCAACCCCACCTGGTATTAATTCAACAGCTGAGCGGGATTTGAACTCAGGATGCTCGGATCCCAAACCCACCACCCTAACCATTAAGCCAACACCAGGCATAGAATGAATATGCATCCCCCTGTACAGCTCAAGACCACCGGTAAAGATAAAAAAAACCCTATCCACTAATTGGGGTCATACTGATCCGAGGTAGCAAGTATGGATGTAATCAGCCAGGAACTGCAGAAGGAGTAGCGCGACAAACAAACAAACACCAGTCTGTGAATTATCATAAAG
>CM068957.1:125899458-125910287 GCA_035128595.1 Eptatretus atami
AAGGTGACTGGCTTAAGATCTTAGGTTCTTGAGTTTGAGCCCCTGTTTTTTTGCCGTTGAAATAATACCAGGTGGGGTTGACTCAGCCTGTCATCTTTCCGAGGTCAGCAAAACGAGTACCAGCTTACTGGTAACAGGGGCACTGCATCAGCGGCACGGCCACTCTTCCAGAAAAATGATGCAACTAGCAGCCACAACCATCAGCCACAGGCTGCATATGAAACAACATTTTCTTTACAGGAGTGAGACTGATGGAAAAGCACAAACATCAAGGGAAATGGAGGAAGAGGAAGAGGAAGAGAAAGAGGAAGAGAGAGAGGGAGAGAGAAACATTGAAACTAGCAAGGTAAGATGGTTGGGTTAAGAAGGCTGAATGGGGGTAATAAAGATCATGTGACAGAATTGGGGATGACAAGAGATGGCAGAGCACTGCTTGCTTGAAGCCCTGGATGGAAGAGTGGGAAAGAACAGCCTCTGGAAAGTTGTTCCACAGACGGGACAAGTGAGGAACAAAGAAGTTGAGGTGTGCAATCAGCTTGGATTTTGGAAGTTTAACCATAAGGGGGTTAATGGAAGAACTGGTGTGCATCCTGGAATTGCTGGAGAGGGTTGGAGGATTGAGAAAGCAGAGGGAGCATGTGCATCCTGGAATTTCTCATTTTAGCCCCTCTCACTTGGTGCTACATTCTGAAATATGTATCCACCTGTCATGTTGGTCATCCAGGAGTCCACACAATGTATCATGAAATGTTCATTAGAATTCGAGTTAATGGCAATTTTAGATGAAAAAAATCGAGACTCGTCACTCTATCGGCATTTTCTTTATTTCGATAGGCAGCTATAGATACTCACATGAGGCTCAGAGAATTGCGGCGGATGGTCGTTTATGTCGGTGACGGCCAGCAGCAGAGTGGCCGATGACGAAAGGCCGTAACTCTCGCCGTTGCTATCTGTGACCCACACTTGCACCTCATATGTTGAAATGTTCTGCAGAGGAACAGCAGGATGCAACAATCATTCATCTTAGATTGGCACACATATGATTCGTTTGTGTTCCACAATCTCTGGCTTTACTTGACATTTTGGAGATATTCTTCTAATCAATAGGCAGCAAGACTTGGGGTGACACGACTGAGTCAACCTCCACAACCACCACAATGTAAATGCATTGACATCATAGCTTGCTTTACATCCCCATCCAAATAATGGTTCACGATCATAGGAATGGTGGATTAGCCCCAATGATAGTGATCACTTAGTATGTGAGAGGTAGTGGCATTGATGCCTGCATCTTCCAATCATTCTTACCTTAATTAAAATTATACAATATTACTTAATTGGCAATAATATAGAGGATGCAACGCGTGTTTGATAGGGCGTGTTGCCCAATCCCGCATTGAAATTTGCTCCAAATATTGTGGTGGCAGAGCAGATAAACATGGTGTTGATCAATCTCTTTAATAGCTCATTGGAGTCAGGACAGGTACTGGAGGATTGGAGAATAGCAAATGTAACACCATTATTTAATAAAGGATCTAGAGAAGAATTGGGGAACTACAGACCTGTTAGTTTGACTTCAGTTGTGGGAAAGATCTTGGTGGCATTAATTATAGATCAGATGAGGAACCATTTAAATAAATACAAACTAGTTTAAGGTAGTCATGATGGATATAATAAATGGAGGTCATGTTTAAGATATCTATTGGAGTTATGTGATGCCATTTCTGTCTGGGTGGGTTAAGGAGGTGCAGTGGACATAGTATATTTAGACTTTCATAAGGCATTTGATAAGGTACCACATAGAAGATTGTTAGCCAAGGTGAGGAGATGTGGTGTATGTGGTTGATGGAGTAACTAAATGGATTGGAAACCGATTGTGATAGAAAGCAAAAAGTGGCTGTGAATGGGATGTTGTGCGTAGTGGGATCCCTCAGGGATGAGTACTGGGACCATGATTATGTCAAATATACATCAGTGATTTGGACTGTGGGCTTAAGACTCAGCTTTCTGAATTTACAATGACACAAAGCTTGGAGGTAAGGGCGATAGCAGACAGCACAGTGCAGTGCCAGGTAACCATAGGTAAAGCGAATTGGGTTTTAGCGTGCATTTGTAAGAGAAAATTAAAAATGCAAAAGAGGTAGTGTTAATACTGTACAGGAATTTTGTGAGACCACCTTAGAATATTATGTACAGTTTTGGTCACCACATCTGAGGAAGGATGTAGCTTCCATAGGAAAGGTTCAGCATAGGGCAACAAGAGCGAAGTCGATGGTGTGCTATCGCAAATTCCCACACTTCCCACCAAAAGCAAATTTGAAAGATGGCAAAAAGTTCCACTAGACCAAATATCAGACTTTGAGTTTTAAAAAATTTCCCGTTTTAACCCCTGTGACCCCAAATCCCCCACTGCCTGGGGCATGAAGCAGGGGTCAAATCCAAAAAATCGTTATGTATTCATGCCTCTCCCAATGTTGATTGCATATACAAAGTTTCATTTAGAAATGTGCCCATAATTCCATTTTTTTGGTATTTGACCTTTTGACCCTATCTCAGGGGGGGGGGCAGGGCTAAAAATGACACTGCTCTTGCACCTTCTTGCCATGTGGTGATCACAACTACCAAGTTTGGTGAATTTCTGCACAACAGTTTAGGAGGAGATAGCATGACGGACGGACGGACGGACGGACAGACAGACAGACAGACAAGCGGAGGAAATTACAATATCCCATATTTTTCAAAAAGCGTAGAGATAACGAGATTGATCCCGGCATAAGCAAGACAAATTTGAAGCTATAAGGAGCAGATGAAGGATACAGAACTTTATACATTAGAAAGGAGGGATTTTTTGTTTTTGTATACAGAATCAAGGATCATGGAAGAGTAAGAACATTGAACGGATCAGGACACAACAGAACAAATGGAACAGTAGGGAGAGGGGGGGGGAACACAAACAGCAGGGTTGAAGGACAAAATAGAGGGGGACCTAGACAAATAATGGGTGTGGGGAGGAATGTGGGGTAGGGGAGGACATGAGGTGGACAATATGCAGACAGAAGGAAGCAAGGAGGGGAAATAGGATAACGTTGAGGTGGTAGCAAGTGCAATATTTGGGTGAAAAAAGAAGCAAAACGAGGAACACGGCATCAAAAGGGATGCATGATTTTCATGGCGGCTATCCGAGGTGTAGGCCTTTATCAACACGAAAGCGAATTCGACAAATACAGCAGAACATTGTACGATTTAACATGGAACAATTGTACGAAAACACAAACAGCAATGCAGGGACAAAACTAAAACAGAAAAACACGACAAATCTGGTTTGGAATACTTAGCTTTGACGAGGTGGGGGATTTGATCGAGATATTTAAGATAATAAAGTATAAAGACAGAATAAATGTGGACATTTTCAGCAGAATGGATCTTGACAGGTTCATGGGCCATATCCTGAGGGTAAAGAAGATTAGAGTTAAGATGGTTGTCAGGCAGGGGACTTTCACTCAGAGAGAAGATAATGCTTGGAATGGTCTCCATGGAAAGGTGTTGGTAAGAGAAGCCGTATAATGGTTTAAAGTGGAATTGGATCGGACCGTAGAAGTGTTTGTTAAATGAGATAAGTATTTGTGTATTCGTCACTCATAATACCCTGGTGTCCCTGTGTATGCCCCATGCACTGTGTTCTTTCCCAATACTGTTCCTCCTGACTCAAACCCTGTCCCCCCCCCCCCCCCCCAGAAATGAAAATTAGATAAACTATGGAGGAAGTAATGTGGTGTTGATAGAGCCCAGGTATGACAGGCAAATGGTCTCTCCTGGCCAAAGTTCAAAAAAGATTTAACAACAATCAAATACATTCACCAAAATACGAGAACAGGCGTGTTTATCCATTTGCTGTTCTCATCTGACCACATAACCCATGATGCTACAGTCTGATGTTGGCTTAACGGTTAGGGTAGCTGGCTTGGAGATATTAGGGTGTTGACTTCAAGCCCCTGCCCACTCATTAAATCAACACCAGGTGGGTTGACTCAGCCTGGCATCCTTCCGAGGTCAGCGAAATGAGTACCATCCTGCTGGTAACAGGGGGGCATTGCATCAGTGGCACAGCCGTGCCCCCAGAAAATGATGCAGCCAAGCAGCCGCAGGCTGCATCCGAATAAATAAATAAATAAATAAATAGTCCATGATGTTGGGATCCCACGTTTAAATTCCAGATATTTATTTTTCTAGTATTTCGATGCATTCTTGTAATTCATATAAAAGTGTTCTGACTTTTCCTCCTGTCCTTGTACCCAAGACATTTGTGAAATTGCTAAGATTTCAATGATTTGCAATTCAAAGAGTAAAGGTAAAAAGTAATGAATTCCCACCTCCCGGTCCAACCAGGTGAGACTTGTTACATCCCCCGTTAGCGAGTTCACCACAAAAGCAGAAGTGGGTTTCTGTTCACCCAGTCTGTACACCAGCATAGCATTGGGCGTCGTTGGATCATCTGCATCTTTTGCCAAAAGGCGAGTTACCCACGTACCTGCATGGAATAAGTGCGATGCAGACACAATCTGTACCTTTCCAAGATAGACAATACCCCATCTCAGAAAACAAATTTTAATGAGATTGAAAAATTATCATCTAATCGACAGATCTACTCACCTGGTGGGTTCGATTCCCTGAATGATGAGTAGATGGTTGTTGATGTAAAGCGAGGTGGATTGTCGTTTATGTCAGAAACAAACACGGTGAGATTCACGGGTGGTTCCACCTCCTCCCCGAGCATATTATAAGCATGACCCCACACCTTGGATAATGAAGGTCATGTGTGAGGATTGCTGATTTGGGAAATGCTTTACTTGATTGAAATATAGGAGGGAATGATGGATGTGGAGAGTTGTGACAAAACAATTCATGTAATCTCAAAAATAAATAAATAAACGAATTAGGAGGGTACTGGAATGAAACAAGAAGGGTTCGAGTTATCAAGGAAATAAATAATCTTGTAAAGACTAATAAAGCAAATTTGAATGTTAAAAAGATTATAGATTGCAGAGAAATTTCTAACAGTTTCTAAAATTTCGAACAGAAAGTCAGTTTCTTTAAATGTCCATTGTTGCAATTCATAAAAAAAAAAACAATTTACATTCACAATATTTGGCTTGCAATCTGATCATGTTTCGAATCGAGTAGACTTGAATTACTTTTGGCCCTTACGTCATTGTGAGAGGTTGAATTTGTTACCTGCGTGGCGAATCCACCCCCGAAGGTGGACCGAGGTTATGTTTTCACCCCTCTCTGTCTGTTTGTCTGTGAGTAGGATATCTCAAAAAAAATTTGGGATGGATTTGGATGAACCTTGGTAGACAGGTTGGATGTGTGACAAGGACGAATTGATTTGACTTTGGTGAAGATCTGGATCTGGAAACGAGAATTTTTTTTCATGATTCTTTACGATTTAGTGATGTAAGCCTGGTGTTGGCTTAGCGGTTAGGGTGGTGGCTTGGGATCCTAGGGTCCTGAGTTCGAGCCCCATTTTCCACTGAATTAACACCAGGGGGTTGACTCAGCCTGTCATCCTTCCGAGGTCGGCGAAATGAGCACCAGTATACTGGCAATGGGGGCACTGCATCAGCAGCATAGCTGTGCCCCTAATCAATGATGCAACCAGCAGCCAAAAAGGCATCACACGATGGGAACCATTGAGTAATAGGCCCAAACACGATGTATAGCACAATATCTCAACAGGTTATGGAAGGATTCGGACAAAACTTGTTGAACGATTTGGGTGTGTGACGAGGATGCACTGGTCTGATTTTGGTGAAGATTGGGATCCGGATCCAGATCTGGATCTGAGAATTTCTTAAAAATTAATTCTTCAACATTGAGAGATGGGGCCAAAAACAATATACGGTATAGCATGATATTTCAATGTGTTGTAGGCAGATGAGCGTGACAAAACTTGGTGGAGGAGTCTGTAGGTGACAAGAACAAGCCGTTTCGATTTTTGCTGATGTCCGGATGCCGATCTAGCCGATCAGTGGAATACAAGATGTAAACGGTTCAGCCTGGCAGACGTATGCACTCCACCAGTGCTGTTCTAGTTTTTAATAGATTATGTAGAAGAGTAACATAGTTTCAGTAGTGATGGTCATTTGTTGTGGTACTTTTTTATATCAAGGCGTATACTTACTGTTTTCTCTTGATATTGCATATTTCACTCTGTTATCAGAAAATAGTTGCCAATTTTGTTTTGCATAGCATTTGGGTAGCCACTGCCCAGTATACTGCGTAATGGATCATAATCATCATTAGTCTGTTTTGGTCCACTGCAAGATGAAAAGATCCCTCAAATCAAGGTATTCCCCTACACGCAATGCTTGACAAATGCGGGTTGGCTAGAAAATTTGGCCAAACATTTGTAAGTTGTTCATGATGCCAGCAATAACTCGTCTGTTCTTCGCGGAAGACAACATGGGATCTTTAACGCCCACCAATGACCAATGCTTGAAGATGGATTCTCTGGCCTAACGTCCTTCCGATGTATGGTGTACAGATTAATGCCTCACCCTTCATGCAGAACAAAAGGATGCCAGTTTTTACCTGGGCCGCAGGATCAGGATTCGAACCCAGGCTAGAGAGCTGAGAGGCATATGCACATAAATCAAAGTTATATCCTGCCAGCCCACAAAATGGATCTTATCTTCTTATGTGTGATCATGTAGACACTACAGCTGTTGGCCGAGTGATGAGAGCCACTTGATTGCAGAATCAGTGGCTTCATGTAATTTTGCAAAGGACCCCATGAATCTCTTCTACATATGGTCTTGCATTATATGTAGGACTCTGATAATGATGACAACAATAACAATATGTGCTTTCATTGAACTTCCACTTGTGCACATGCTGAGCAGTCCTTGCATGTACAGTTCACAGTCGCTTGAGAGAACTTCACCGGCGTCTATGTACATCAAAGCCCAGGGCTCCTGGATGGAAGCTGAGATTATCTGGCCATTTGAAACTGATGCCTTCTCCCATTGCTGATACCACAACTCATTGCCGTTCTTCTTGATTGCTGTCATGTCCCTTACTCCAGAAAGGCTTTGGTCACTTCAGTCGAGGTCTTGGAGTGTTCATGATCTCTTCGTGGATGGAAAGGTTAACAATGACCTCCATCCGGAGGTTTTCTCGAGACGTTCATGTTCGCCTGCAAATGTCTGGGGGAGTGATGTTGGTCAGCACAGGTGTCCACAGTTGAGGGTTTGACTTTAGGTGCCAGAGATTATTCTAATTGCAGAGTTCAAAATAGTATCAAGGAGATTAGCAGGACTGATCCCAGCCCAGAAGGGTATTGGACAGGGTACCTCCATATCAGTGGGATACATTGTGGAGTACTGCGTGGGAATGGATCATGGAGTGACAAATCTTTATTTCTAGTACACCTTCACACTCACAATATTGAATAAACTATTACTTCCTTTCTGTCCTCAAAACAAAAGCTGAGGTTAGTGGCGTATCATAATTTACTCAAGTATGCTCAAATTTACTTTACCAGATTGTTCTTTGTGACCAACTTTCTCCTGTCTTTCTAGTAAGCTTTCATGACTCCATTATTCTTGTTCAACTTTGGATGATATCTATCTGAACGTCACTTTATAACTTTCATATTTGTCATTCTCATCACCAATTACAAAATCCTCAGCATGATATCATTCTTTGCTATTTATAAAATTAATTTTCTTAAACTTTAGGGGAGTGGGAGAGTGCATTTGGGATTTACACATGAGTGGTATGGGGGTACTCAATGAGATGTATGAGATCAGGACCTCTGAGATAATCAGGCCAGTAATCATTGAGATTAGCCTTAGTCTAGTCTTGTAATCTATGCCACATCAGTATGACCTACATCTGTAGGGCAAAGCTTATGATCTATGTTTGAGAGGTTAAAACCAAGGAAGGTGTGTGTGGAAGATGAATGTTTATTCGATTACCGAATAGTTGTTCCTTTCTTCCCGATCAACAGGAGCCGTCACGTTGAGCTCGCCAGTAATAGGATGTAAAATGAAGAGACCCTTGGGAGGCCGGTCTGCCCCTGGTCCAGTGAGGATGTAGCGTAAACTCTTGTTATGGTCCTTGTCCGATTGAACCTGTGTAGACACCACTTATTATTTGTTTATTAATGCAATAGTCAATACAAAGTCTGACAGGATGGTACGGAGTGTAGTACCTTGCCTTGAGTTAGCTATAATCTGGGTTTGATTCCTGACCACTACATACTGTGAATTGGTGTAATGATATGTGGCTGGAGCAGTGTGACCATCCTCATTTTCATAAATGCAAGTGAGCCAATGAAAAAAGCCAAGATTCACAAGGTTCGGAAAAGCAATGATAATAGAAAAACCTATACGCCAAGAAACCTATAGAAAACCAAGACGCCAGGTGAACACCGAATAGCCAAGATCTTGTGAAAAAAAGCCAGGAGTGGTCACACTGGGCTGGATTAGGTATCATATGTACCAATTATTGGTTGGATTGGCTGGAGTAAGTTATCATTATACCAATTCTTGTTTTGGATTTCTGTAATAAGTTGTATTATCCAAATTCTTTTGTTGGATTTCTGGAGTCAGTTATCATTATACCAATTCTTTGTTTGGATTTTCTGTAATAAGTTTGTCATTATCCAAATTCTGTTTGGATTCTGGAGTCATTACATTACAACCAATTCTTGTTTTGGATTTCCTGGAATATTATCATTATACCAATTCTTGCTTGGATTGGACGGAATAAGTTATCATTATCCAATTCTTGTCTTGGATTGGCTGGAGTAATGTACATTCTACCAATTCTTGTTTGGATTGCTGGAGTACGTTATCATTTAACAATTATTGTTTGGATTGCTGAGTAAGTTTTATATACAATTTTTGTTTAGACTTGGAGTAAGTTACATTCTACCATTCTTGTTTTGGATTGGCTGGAGTAGTTATCATTTTAACCAATTATTGTTTGGATTGGCTGGAGTAAGTTATTATTATCAATTCTTGTTATTGACTGGAGTAAGTTACATTTACCAATTCTTGTTTGGATTGGCTGGAGTAGCGTTATCATTTTACAATTTATTGTTGTGATTGTGCTGGAGTAAGTTATTATTATCAAATTCTTGTTTAGATTTCCTTGAGTCAGTTATTCATTATTTATTCCGAATTCTTGTTGTGATTCCTGGAGTATATATATGCATTATCCAATTCTTGTTTAGATTTCCTGAGTCAGTTATCATATATCCTAATTCTTGTTGGATTTCCTGGAATAAGTTATCATTATAACCAATTCTTGTTTAGATTGGCTGGAGTAAGTTATCATTATACCAATTCTTGTTTGGATTGGCTGGAGTAGTTATCATTCTACCAATCCTTGATGGATTTCCTGGAATAAGTTATCATTATCCAATTATTGCTTTATTTGATGGAGTAATTAAGGTATCATTATACAATTATTGTTTGGATTGGTTTTAAACTGATCAAAGCAGATATTGAGAAAGAATGTCAAGGAACAATGAAAGGGAAAATCAAGAACTTGAAACTCAACAACTCCAATATGCCAAAACAATTAGTCATGTTGTCACGTACTCCTGGGTAAAGGCCCTGTCACACCTTGACGTTTTAGCCAGCGTATGGCAAGGTATCAAAATGTATGTAAAACGCTGGCGTACGCTGAACTATGATGTTTTTCCAGTTTTGGACGTATTCATAACAGTTGGACGTATGCATAACGTATTAGTAACGTACACAGAACGTTTCGATACATATAGATAACTTATACAACGAATGCTGAGCTGTTGTCGGCGTTCACAACCTATGCCCAACGATAGTCTAACTTATGCATAGCGTGGCAGCGTATGGCCGACGATCACGTGGCGTAGCCTATTAAAAGGCTGCGGCTCGACGATTCAAATCATAACCGCATAGACATGGAAATGTCAAGCATTGTCACACCTTGACGTTTTAGCCAGCGTATGCCGACGTATGAAAATTTGCCGAATACGCTGGCACAGGTCAAATACGTTATGGGTAAGTTTTGTGTATACTTAGAGAGCGCTGAAGCATTGAAGCACGCTGGCATCAGTCGTAGTACGCCGAGTACGTCGACAAATTTTCAGCATGTTGAAAATTTTCGACGTATCCAGCTTATGACCACACGTTCCGCATACGCTGGCATAAGTTGTAGGCACGTTACGCGATCTTGACGCACGTTACGCGATCGTTGACACACGTCGACACACGTTACTTGTAAGTTACTCATAAGTCGAAACACGTCAAGTTAATGTTTAGCGTACCCGAAACTTATTTCTAACCTATGAGTAACGTGCTTTGAACCTATGAGTAACTGCTTTGTAACTATGTGTAACGTATCTCCAACACACATTGACGTATGTAGATGTATTTGGACGTCTTCCGGACGACCACAGCCTCTTACGAACGTGTTACTAACTTAAGGCTACGCTATAATGGCGTATTGAAGTGTTTAGGGGAATTGGTTTTTAAAATGGGGTCACACAGGAGGAACCCGTCAGTGTTCAGCCGCCATGATTTTTTTTTTCTTCAGCATGAGTGGATGTTGTGACACTTCGATTTCTAGTGCGGTTATGATTTAAGTCGTTGAGCGGCAGCCTATTAATTATATTATATTATAACCGCACTATAAATCGAAGTGTTGACATCACCGTCATGCCGAAGAAAAAAAACCCCCAAAAAAAACCATGGAGTCTGGAACACTGATGCTAAACATTAGCTCGACGTGTTTCGACTTATGAGTAACTTACAAGTAACGTGTGTCGACGTGTGTCA
>CM068957.1:125929582-125940697 GCA_035128595.1 Eptatretus atami
AGTATTATAATAGGTGGTCTCGATTCATTTAATACTAGAATTCATTTAATTCATTTAAATCATTATTACCATTTTTAATATTTTTATTATTTTGTAATTTTTTGATATGCTTGTATAATTATCAATAAAATACGTTTTGTCGCACGTTTTGTTTTTCATTACGTATACCACTTTTGCAGCCCCCTGTATATTATATATATTATAATATAAACATGGTGAGCAATGGTTTAGATAAATAAAGTTGACCGATAGGGCACAAAGGTTAATTAATCACCAAGGCCTAACATAAAAAAGGAGAAAAATTAATTAAAGATGACTGATACATTAAAAGATTGAAATGAATCCATAACAATCACTACATGGGAAAAGTAATAATTTCCTTGAGATCCTTTGTTGATTGTAATGTTAAGCCAATGATTTACTGATCGCCACAAGTATGCTCACTTTCGACAGCTTTTTTTTTATCTGTGACACTTATAAATATTGATTTATGAAAGACTCGTTAAAACTTTTGTCGTTTTTATTATGACACCTTTGTTTATGAGACCAGTAGAAATGTAATTTAATGATTTTAATGATTTTTTTTTCCAAGCTGCATTTTAATATCTACATTATATAATCATTCATCATTGCTTTGAATTATAATTTGATTTACAGATGCTTTCCGAATTACAATAATTGTATCAAAACAAAATATCACCATGTTCAAAGCCTGTATGAAAGAAATATAAAGGTAAAATTAAGATTAAATGAGGATGATTTATACAAGGTTAAAATCAATTCAACAAAGTCTCTAGCTTGACAATTCATCTATTCCTGTTTAAATACTTGCTGAGATCCAGAAGCAGAAACGATGAGAAAGAGGTTTGTATTGAAATTTTGAGAGAACTGGCAACATTATACATATTATGAATGGAAAAAGAATAAACTTTATACCCACTCACCTGAAACACTTAGCCCAGGCTGGCAAAACAAATTTTCGCAATTCTCATTTGACACAAAAACAAAGTAGACGCGTGTGGGAGAGAATCGAAGAGTGTTTAAAGGTGTGGTTTTTGTCAATGGATGGATTGGAGTTTGCTACGACGTTTCCCACGCTAACAGTCTATTTTATTTAAACAGTCTCGCCAGCAAGGGCTTTTGTGGCACGGAATTATATTGTATAATTACAGAGATACACAAAATGTGATATGTGGTCGATTGTGCAGAGGAAGCTCCCTTATATACCTTTGACCTTCCAGCCTGGGTTCGATTTCGATCCATTGTCAATTATTTCATTGTTACATTAGAACAGCAAGCGAATTCCTAAGAAATCCCGACTTGTCCATTGGCATGGCATTATGCTGGGTCTCCTGCTGCCAGCATTCTGTTGATGGATGTTTAAGCCATGGTGTCAGTTCCATGAGGTAGGCGAGTTATCTATCCTTGGCACCATGAACAATTCCAAATTACTGCCACCTTGAGTCGAACATTGGCGCTCTTTGCCAGCCGTTTGTAAAAGGCTTTGCCAACGATTTTCCCGGCTACCCCACAAGAAGTCGAACACTTGGTGCGTCCGTGAGAGAAATCATTCATAGACTGCAAATATCTCTGTAGATTTTGTATATATGTAATATCGATATATATAATAATATATATATGTATATGTATATGTATATATATGTAAATGTATATATACTATAATATATGTATATATTATATGTATGATATGTTAGATTGATGTACATGTCTATATTGTTGTGTGTATGTTGTGTGGTATATTAAATTATTTATAAACATATTATATATATAATATATAATATATGTGTGTGTGTCTGTGTGTGTTTGTTGTATATGTGTATATGTATGAAATATTAATATATAATATATCAAATGTATCCATCCATCCATCCATTGGACCATACTCTTGTGCAGATCCGTGAGTCTGGCCTAATGCAGTCTCCTGCCTATTGGCACAATCTGACGGGTCACTCACTCCGACACAGTATACCAGCATCCTGGCCACTCATTTGCCAACTCTCGGAGGGATACAGGTCGAGTTAACCCCCACCTGGTATTAATTCAACAGCATGAGTGGGATTTTAACTCAGGACCAAGGATGCCCAAGCTCACCACCCGAACCATTAAGCCAACACCAGCATATTGTATGTACTGTATGTATGATATATATATAATATATAATATATATATATATATATATATATATATATATATTATATAAAGTAACATCAAAAAAATGGACTGAGCCTCCTGTGCTCACTTACAAACTGAATGAACGTGTGCTTCAACATCTTCAACATGCAGCATATATGTGATTGATGATGTTTGACTCTCTCATTGTGTGATTTTTTACAGGTCGTGCTTTACACGTTGTTCGCTCTGAGTCTGACAGACACCAAATCTGGTTTCTTGCCAATCTTGCAAAACACCTTCCGAATCAATTCTGCAATGCTGCAGCAATGTCTACGAGAAAGAAACGAGTCACGTACCACGTATCATTTGAATGCACAAGAAGGTCAAGAAGACAGGAGAGGGGAGGATGATCCACGTCTGGAAGACTTCAACGGAGCAGAACGCCGACAAACATCTAGCGTCTGTGAAGCAGATGAGTGCACGCAGATCGTCGACTACAGTGCGATGAATTGCTGAGAATTTCTCAACAACACCACCCCCCCATACCCCACACCCAACCCCCACCAGCCCCACACCCCCCCCCCATGACACTGTCTGGAGCATCATTACTTGAAAATCTCGAAATGCGCAAGGTCGTGCGCAAAAATGTCCCCAAGCCTGTTGTCGAGACCAGAAACAGCAAAGAGTCACTGTCTGCAAGAACATTATCGATCGACTCGAGGACGATCCAGAACCTCTCGTAGGAGTAATTGCCTGCGATGAATCGTGGAATATGTTCGATATATAGATATAATATTATAATATATATATATATATATATATGTACAGTTCATGCCCAAAAATTATTCATACCCTACAAATTTGGAGTATTTTAAATCGTGTTATTTGAGGAATGATTTTTTCTGCTAAGTATACATAAGAATTGACAAACACTGAAAGAATCACTGCAAAAGACATTTCAAGAAAATACATTGTTTCCGGGGGTTATTTTATTGATCAGATTTTACAAAAATATATATGTCCATAATTATCATACCCTTGCCTCTAGATCAGTTCAAAGTCACTTCATAATCAATGGAAAATCCTCTGTTTTGATTTACAGCCTTCAAACGTTTTATACTCCACAAGGTTTGCATTTCTCTGCAGCGATTTTTTGCCCACTTCCTCCTTCGCGAAGTCTCCATGCTTTAGAGTTGAAGCTTCCTTTACATCACTCCGGTCTTGAGCTCCTGCACAGATTCTCGCATGTTGAGGCTCCAGACTTTGGCTTGGGCCACCTAGAACGTCGAACATCATTATCCGCGAACTATTTTCTGGAGTCGACTTGTGTGTGTGTTTTGGATCGTTGTCCTGCTTGATACGGTCCAATGCTCCCCGAAGTTGAAGTTTTTTTGCGGGAAACTTGTTTTTTTGATGTTTTTTTCCTTCCCCCAAAAAAAAAAAGGATCTTTCTGTACTGCCTCCTTTTTTATATGCCCTATCCACTTTGATGAGCATGCCGGGGCCCCACTGCTGAGAAAACATCCTCAAAGCATCTATTTTCCCGCCTCCATGCTTGATGTCGTGACTGTGTTTCTTCGATTTGTATGTTTCACCTTTCTTTCGCAAACGAAAGCAACATCTCTGTGCCCGAAAAGCCTCCATTTTCGTCTCAATCCGAACAGAACTGAGGACCCAAAAGCATTGATCTTTGTCCAGGTAGCTTTGACAAAGGCAGACGAGCGCTTTCTTGCCTGGGCATGAGGAGTGGAGTCTTCCTTGGTTGCGTCCATTGGAGACCCCCCTGTCAACATTCCACTGGAGTGTCTACCTTGATATTTAGTCCAGACTCGCCAAGTTGTTCAGGAGACCCTTATAGTACCAATGGCATTGTTGTGCCTAACTCGCCATACTTGTTCTGCCAGACGAGCGTCACCTTTGGCTTCCGACCACATCCTTCCATGTGTTTTACAGTGTTGGAAAACTCCTTGACTCCTAATTATGCTATTGTATGGTGCCAACTGGCACTCGGAACTGCTTCGCAAATTACTTGTTAAAGGGGCCTTTTTTCCCCCTTCCCCCTTTGTAGACATTCACAATGCCACAAACGAAGGTTCCCTCAACTGACTCTGTTCTTCTTCGCCATGCTGACAATGACCTGAGAATGATTGCATCAGCTTCCCCTTAATTTATAGTCTAAAAGCAGAAGTGTTGCCTTTAACATTCGTCATAAACTGTTACATTCGATACGACCACATTGAATGCCATTAATTGTAATGCACACATCTTGAATAATGGCAAAACATTATAAAGAATCTTAGGAATATCAAAGAGCATCATGCCATCTATCACAAACATTGGCCCAATTCTGAGACTTGGTGTGGTATGAATAATTTTGGACAGCATTTTTAAAAACGACAAACTTAACATTTCTCTTGTTAGGCTAATTAATGTGAGCCAAAATACATCGATTGTTACAATCTCTCTCTTTAAAAAGGAGAAAAATTAATTAAAGATGACTGATACATTAAAAGATTGAAATGAATCCATAACAATCACTACATGGGAAAGTAATAATTTCCTTGAGATCCTTTGTTGATTTGTAATGTTAAGCCAATGATTTACTGATCGCCACAAGTAATGCTCACTTTCGACAGCTTTTTTTTTTTATCTGTGACACTTATAAAATATTGATTTATGAAACTCGTAAAACTTTTGTCTGTTTTATTATGACACCTTTGTTTATGAGACCAGTAGAATGATTTTAATGATTTTAATGATTTTAATGATTTTTTTTTCCAAGCTGCATTTAATATCTCGATTATTATAATCATTCATCATGCTTGATATTATAATTTGATTTACAGATGCTTTCCAATACAATAATTGTATGCAAAACAAATATCACATTTCAAGCCTGTATGAAAGAATATAAAGTTAAAATTAAATTAAATGAGGATGATTTGGATACAAGGTTAATAATCAATTCAACAAAGTCCGTATGCTTGACAATTCATCTATTGCTGTTAAATTACTTGCTGAGATTCCAGAAGCAGAAACGAGTGAGAAAGAGGTTTGTATTGAATTTGAGAGAATTGGCAACATTATACAATATTATGAATGAGAAAAGAATAAACTTTATACACTCACCTGAAACACTGTGAGCCAGCTGGCAAACAATTCGCATCTCATGTTGACACAAAACAAAGTGAGACGCGGTTGTGGGAGAATCTGGAAGAGTGTTTAAAGGGTGTGGTTTTTGTCAATGGATGGATTGGAGTTTGTTCGACGTTTTCCCACGCTAACAGGTCTATTTATTTAAACAGTCTCGCCAGCAACGGCTTTTTTTGTGCATCGGAATTATATTGTATAATTACAGAGATACACAAAATGTGAGTGTGGTCGGATTGTGCAGAGGAAGCTCCCTTATACCTTTGAGCCTTCCAGCCTGGGTTCGATTTCTGATCCGATTGTCAATTATTTCATTGTTACATTGAACAGGCAAGGCGAATCCTAAGAAATCCCGACTTGTCCATTGGATTGGCATTATGCTGGGTCTCCTGTCTGCCAGCATTCGTTGATGGATGTTTAAGCCATGGTGTCGTTCATGCGGAGTAGGCGAGTTATCTATCCTTGGCACCATGAACAAATTCCAAATTACTGCCACCTTGAGTCGAACATTGGGTCTTGCCAGCCGGTTTGTAAAAGGCTTTGGCCAACGATGTTTCCCGGCTTACCCCACAAGAAGGTGGGAACACTTGGGGTCCGTGAAGGAAATCATCATAGACTGAAATATCTCTGTAGATTTTTGTATATATGTAGATATCGATATATATATATATATATGTATATGTATATATATATGTAAATGATATATATAATTAATATAACGATATATAGTATTATTATAATTATATGCTATGATGTATGTTAGTGATGTACATGTCTTAATTGTGTGTGTGTATGTTGTGTGGTATATATATATATATATATATATATATATATATATACAATATATATATATATATATATATATATATATATATGTGTGTGTGCTGTGTGTGTGTGTTTTGTATATGTGTATATTGTATGTACTAATATTTATAATATTATAATATATTCAAATGTATCCATCCATCCATCCATTGGGACCATACTCTGTGCAGATGCGTTGATGCTGGCCTAAGCAGTCTCCTGGCTATTGGCACAATTCTGACGGGTCACCACTCCGACACAGTATACCAGCATGCTGGCACTCATTTTGCCAACCTCGGAGGGATGACAGGTCGAGTTAACCCCACTGGTATAATTCAACAGCTGAGTGGGATTTTAACTCAGGACCCAAGGATCCCAAGCTCACCACCCGAACCATTAAGCCAACACCAGGCATATGATGTATGTATAGTATAATATATATATATATATATATATATATATATATATATATATATATATATATATTATATAAATAACATCAAAAGATAATGGAACTGAGCCTCCGTGCTCCACTTTACACAACTTGAATGAAACGTGGTCTCAACAGTCTTCACAACATTGCAGCAATATATGTGATTGGATGATGTTTGACTGCTCTCATTGTGTGATTTTTTACAGGTCGTGCTTTACACGTTGTATCGCCTGAGTCTGACAGACCCAATCTGTTTCTTGCCAATCTTGCAAAACACCTTCCGAACAATTCTCAATGCTGCAGCAAGTCTACGGAAAAGAAACGAGTCACGTACACGTGATCTTGAATGCACAAGAGGTTCAAGAAGACCAGGAGAGGTGGAGGATGATCCACGTCTGGAAAGACTTCAACGGAGCAGAACGCGGCGACAAACAATCAGCGTCTGGAAGCAGATAGTGCACGCAGATCGTCGACTGACAGTAGCGATGAAATTCTGAGAATTTTCATCCAAAACCCCACCCCCATACCCCCCCCCCACCCCGCCCCACCCCCAACCACCCCCCCAACCCAATGACACTGTCTGGAGCATTCATTACTTGAAAATCTCGAAAATGCGCAAGGTTGCGCAAAAATTCGTCCCAAGCCTGTTTCGAGGACCGAAACAGCAAAGAGTCACTGTCTGTCAATGAACATTATCGAGTCGACTCGAGACGATCCAGAACCTCCGTGAGAGTAATTGCTGGGATGAATCGTGGATATTTCGATAATATATATATAATATTACTAATATATACTATATATATATAATATGTACAGTTCATGCCCAAAATTATTCATACCCCTACAAATTTGGAGTATTCTTAAATCGTTTATTTGAGGAATGATTTTTTCTGCTAAGTTACATTAAGAATGTGACGAAACAGCTGAAAGAATCACTGCAAAAGACATTCAAGAAAATACATTGTTTCGGGGGTATTTTATTGATCAGATTTACAAAATATATATGTCCATAATTATCATTACCCTTGCTCTAGATCAGCTTCAAAGTCACATTCAGTAATCAATGGAAAATCCTCTGTTTTGATTTACAGCCTTCAAACGTTTTATACTGCCACAAGTTTGCATGTTCTCTGCAGCGATTTTTGCCCACTTCCTCCTTCGCGAAGTCTCCATGCGTTTAGTAGTTGGAAGGCTTCCTTTACATCACTCCGTCTTTGCAGCTCTCTCCACAGATTCTCGATTTGAGGCTCCAACTTGTGCTTTGGGCCACCTAGAACGGTCGACATCATTATCCGGAACTATTTCTGAGTGACTTGGTGTGCTGTGTTTTGGATCGTTGTCCTGCTATACGTCCAATGCTCCCCGAAGTTGAAGTTTTTTTGCGGAACTTGTTTTTGATGTTTTTTTTCCTTTCCCCAAAAAAAAAAGGATTCTTTCTGTACTGCCTCCTTTTATGATGCCTATCCACTTTGATGAGCATGCCGGGCCCCACTGGCTGAAAAACACCTCAAAGCATCTATGTTTCCCGCCTCCATGCTTGATTGGTCGTGACTGCTGTTCTTCGATTTGTTATGTTTCACCTTTCTTTCGCAAAACGAAAGCAACATCTCTGTGCCCGAAAAGCTCCATTTTCGTCTCATCCGAAACAAACTGAGGACCCAAAGCCATTGATCTTTGTCCAGGTAGCTTTGACAAAGGCTAGACGAGCCTTTCTGTAGCCTGGCATGAGGAGTGAGTCTTCCTTGTTGGCGTCCATGGAGACCCCCCTTGCCAACATCCACTGAGTGTCTACCTTGATATCTTAGTCCCAGACTCGCCCAAGGTTGTTCAGGAACCCTTATAGTACCAATGGGCATTAGTTGTGTGCCTACTCGCCATACTTGTTCTGCCAACGAGCGTCCACCTTTGGCTTCGACCACATCCTTCCATGTGTTTTTACAGTGTGGAAAACTCCTGACTCCTAATTATGCTTTGTATGGTGGCCAAACTGAGCACTCGGAAACTGCTTCCAAATAGCTTTGTTAGCCTTTTCCCCCTTTCCCCTTGTAGATCATTCACAATGCACAAACGAAGCGTTTCCTCACTGACTCTGTTCTTCTCGCCATGCTGACAAGGACTGAGAATGATTGCCACAGCTTCCCCTTAATTTATAGTCTAAAAGCAGAGTGTTGCCTTTAACATTCGTCAAAATCTGTTCATTCGATACGACCACATTTGTAATGCCATTAGATTTATGCACACATCTTGAATAATGGCAAAAACTATTATAAAGAATCTTAGGGAATATCAAAGAGCATCATGCCATTATCACAAACATTAGGCCTCAATTACTGAAGACTTGGTGGGGTATGAATAATTTTGGACAGCATTAAAAACAACAAATCTTAACATTTCTCTTGTTAGCTAATTAATTGAGCCAAAATACATGCGATTGTACATCAAAACTAAATTCATTGGGAAGTGAAAGTTCCACCACTCCAGCTTGTATGGATGAGATAAAATGCAAAACTCTCAGATTTTTCATAGGGTATGGAATAATTTTTGGCTTAACGTAATATTATATATAACTGTATATTATAAATATAATTTGAAACATGTGGAGTACGACGAGTCACTCGGATCCCCATTGGACAACCACAGTCCACACAAAGTGCTCGTACACTCACATTTCGATTTCCCGCCGATCAACATCATGTGCCTCTTGGTTGAGATGTTGCCATTAGCAGGAACAATGGTGCGCAACGGACGCGTTTGTTCGGGTGATTATGCGGTTTTTACGTGTGAACATAATCCGCGCGATGCTTACCAGAATCAGGATCGTGCATCTGGATATGCATATATATATATATATATAATATAATATATAATATATATATATATTATATGTTTGGCCTATAAATTTATGTCTCCATGAGTGGATCGCACCCTGGAACTGATATTGAACTGAGAAACAATGGGCCGATCACAAAACGCACAAGATAAGACAAAATTCCAGATGTTCACCATTCCTCATTCCCTCAAAGGAATACAGATCACATGTCTATTTGGATGAAAGTTTGAAAAAATGAAAAAAACATTTTCACAAATGTACGACTTTATGTTCAACCAATATCACTTTTTTGTACAAACAGAAATACATTTCAAAAATTAAAACTGATTTATGACAATTATTACATGCATTTGTCAAGTCGGTACGATAACCTGCTTCAGCAGCATACTTCGGAAACCGGATTTGAATCCTGAATAAACCTCAGTTCCCTTCTTAAGTCACATATTTTCTAAGGAATTCCTCAATGTCACCCTTAAATATTCTCTGATCACAATAGATGTAGGACAAAGGCCATTAGTATGAAAAACCAGTTCCAAGACTTATAAATTAACATCAGTGAAGGCTTAGATTGGTTCAATAAGATCAAGTGAAAATTTTAAGTCAATGAGTGCTTATATTCCCTGAAGCTGCTTGCTGGAAAAACATATTTTTATGATCATTGATTCATAAACGAGCCCTTCAAGTTGGAATCATCTCTCGGTAAAGGTTCAGCAGTTGTTGCGTGGTATGTTGTATTAATTAAGTTTCCATTGTGTAGCATAGCAGGAATGACATTTAAGGCAGACACTCCATCTTACTTCTTGATCTGAAAAAGTAGTTCTCAAATTCAGGTTCTGAAGAGTACATATTGTGAACATACAATTATGTAATAATCACAATCAAATTTCTAGCTTTGCCACATGCCTACATTGTATACCAAAAAAGAAATATTTTTTAAAGTCACAAGTCAGTGGGCAAAAACATTTCTGGTAAAAACCTCTTGAAAATTGCATTACAGTCTAAGGAAAACACCCAAAACTACCATTTCAGAATAACAAAGACATTGCAAATAATAAAATTATCGAAATAGCATGTAAATAGTAATAAAGGTTTAAAAAAATATATAATTGTTCAACAATCCTTTAACTGAAGGATTTCATTGCGTATCCAATCAAAAAAACTTATTTCTTGCCTTGGAATTATGTAAACAGAAACCAACAAACAAAACCCTGTGTGTGTCAGTTGTATGTCTCCTCCATAACTTCTAAACTATAAACTCGCAGCCTGAAACTTTGCATATATAAGAAAACTCCAAGAAGTGCAAGATGTAAAATGTGTTTGTAATTAAAACACCCTTTGAAATAATTTTTGGGGAGAGTGCTCCTTCGCAAAAAAACAAAAAACCAAAGCCAACTGACATCACCAAAGATAGGAAAACTGCGGAAGCGGTTCGAGGCAGCGGGGGATCGCGGCTCCATTACGTGGATGACCGTCACGTGATACCGAACACTCAAAGTGCGGGGGTTCAGGCCAGCGATCGCTTCGCATTACGTGTATGACTCACGAAACCGGAAACACTCAAATGTCGGGGTTCATTTGCCCTAGCGGGGATCGCCTGCATTACTTGATGAGCTCACTGAAACCGCAGAAACACTCAAATGTCGGGTTCAGCGCAGGCGGGAGTCGCCTGCAGTTACTGTGATGACGATCACGAAACCGGAACACTCAATATGTCGGGGTCAGTCTAGCGGGCATTCCCTTGCATTACGTCACGCACGAACCGGAA
>CM068957.1:125941744-125953087 GCA_035128595.1 Eptatretus atami
CCACTCTAGAACGTCGACATCATTATCCCGGAACTATTTCTGGAGTGACTTGGTGGTGTGTTTTGGATCGTTGTCCTGCTGATACGTCCAATGCTCCCCGAAGTGAAGTTTTTTTGCGGACTGTTTGATGTTTTCCTCAAGGATCTTTCTGTACTGCTCCTTTTCATGATGCCATCCACTTTGATGAGATTGCCGGGCCCACTGGCTGAGAAACATCCTCAAAGCATTATGTTCCCGCCTCCATGCTTGATGGTCGTGACTGTGTTCTTCGAGTTGTATGTTTCACCTTTCTTTCGCCAAACGAAAGCAACATCTCTGTGCCCGAAAAGCTCCATTTTCGTCAGAGTAATCTTGTTGCCAAAAAGTCTTCATTTTCTCTCAGTCGACAAGAATGAGGAACAAGGAAGCTGGATTGTGTCCAGGTGAGCTTTGCAAAGGGCTAGATTGAGCTTCCTGTGCCTGGGATTGGGTGTGGAGTCTTTCTTGGGCGGACGTCATGGAGAACCTTGTGAACGTACGTGGAGTGTTGCCTTGATATTATGGTCCAGGATGCAAGTGTTGTTCAGGAGAGCTTATTGGATCCCGTGGATTGGTTGTTGCTTCGCATATCTTTTCTTGCCAAGCGAGCGAACTGTGGGCTGAAGAGCCAATGTCTTCAATGTTTTCTACAGTGTGGACTCCTGTATTCCTTTTGCTTTGTAGTGGTGGATGGCCACCTCGGCAACTGCGTTCGAATAGCTTGTAGCTCCCTCTTGTGAGATTCAAATGCCAGAAAACTGAAGTCCTCCTTGTTTTTGCTTCTTGCAATGTCTGAGAATGATTGATCAGCTCCCTTAATTATGTAAAAAGCGGTGTTGTTCTACGTAACTTCTATGTACATCATAGACACATTTGTAATGCATTTCGGATTGTATGCACAATCTTGGAATAATTGCATACTTAAGAGATTTGGAAATACAAAAGCAGTGCTTATCACAAGCTATTGGCCTCAATCTGAACTTGGTTGGGTATGAATACATTTTGGACGGCATAATACGAATCTTAACAGTTTATTGTTTTGCTAATAATGTCGAGCAATATAGGGGATTTGTACTCAACTAATGTCCTTGGTCTGTAATGAAAGTTCCAATCCGCTTGTAGGTGAGTATAAATGTAAAACCTTAAGATTTCAAAGGGTTGAATATTTTGGCTACTGTATATATGTTACTCTACGGTCAACAGTTTTAGAATCTCATTTTTCCAGTTTTTAACTGAAAGTTTAAGCAGTTCAAGTAGTGATAACTGAAATGGTCATTAAGTATAGCGGATAACCGAAAGTTAAAAAGTCTTAGGTTACGAAAACTGAAAAATATGTAAATTTCAGAGTGTTAATAAGGGCTTTTTCGGGAACAAGTAATGGGTTGGCATGTCAGTGTTTGGAGCATGGAAGTAAGATTATAGACTGAAATTGATGGCAAACAATTCTAAGGTGCAATTTTTGGTGATTAGTTTACAAACCTTGCTGTCTGTATATAAGAAGAGTGTTACAAATAGACTGTGCTTGTACATCCCTGCTAAGCTTTTTGTACCTATTGACTGCAGAAGTAGTAAGATTGGCTATGATATGGTGATAAAAGACATATTAACGAAAGGAGACAGAACGACCTATTATAACTTAAAAGGTGTAGGTCTTGCTTTGGAGAATGCAAGCAAGCCAAGGGTGTCGTGATAAGTTTCTGCATATCCAAGCAACTGACTTTGGAAAACTGAGGAACTCTGAGGAAGAGGTTGGAGACCCAGAAGCACAACACAACAATAAGTACGATGTTTCTGACAGTAAACAGCGTTGCGGATAGGGGTCACAGGGTACAGCAGCTCAATACATCAGCTACACTGGTCGAAGTAAGGAAGTTAGTTCAACTGTGAGAGAAGACTTCGGAGCTGGCAGGTTTGACAGGTGAGTGGCAGTTAAGAAAGCATGTGTAAGATGGAATAGAAAAGAGAGGCTTGCCTGGGATGAAGCACCGGCATGGACTGAAAAATGGAAGAAGGTCTTATGGATCTTTTTTTTTTTACAAGCATTTTTCCTCTGTGCAGGGTGGCTGTTCTTGGCAATGTTTATGCGGGATGTCTTACGACGCCAACCTGGTCGTCTTCGACACGGAGTAAGTGATTGGGTTTCGCCATGATTCCGGTGCCGACACCTCGCTCGCGGCCCAGCGACAGACCCGTCTCAAGCGATTCGTCAATCAGCTCGAGTAGTCGATAAGGCGCAGCGCTACACGTTATATTATATATTATATATATAATATAATAATATGATTGTACGGAAATGGACTTAATGGGAATACAAATATAGGATAGGCGTCATATCCCATTCAATTCATGTATAGATGAGGTTGTTTGTAAAGTTGTACGATAAATGTGTGTCGGAGGTGTAAAAGACTGTTTCGTGTTCGTGCTGTGGTGGTGAAAACAGGGGCTCGATTTCTTCTCCCTAGGACAGATAGGCCTCAGTTGGCTGTAGGGTGTGGCTAGAGAGAGGAGGTGAGCCGAGGGGGGAGCTTTTTGTCGGCAGTGCGAGAGAAGCGAGAAAAGAGGAAGAAAAAAAGATGGTGTGTGGAACAGTCGTCTCGAGGGTGGACGTGTTTTGAGCGAGCGAACGAAAGGGAGTCTCACGGTTTGGAAGGCTGCGGGCGGTTGAGGGGTGCGGAGTCGCGAAGCGGAGGAACGAAGGAGGCACAGTGTGTGCCGAGAGAGACGCGTCGTGAAAGAGGAGAAGACGGATCGGGGCGACTGAATTAAAGAAAGTAACGGCAGTGGTGAATGCGGAGAGAAGACTGAATCTGCACGTGATTCACACGACTCGAAGGAAAGAAAAGGTGATTCGACGAGTAGAGGAATGAGAGGAGGGCTTCGAGGCGGGAAGGAGAGGGAGATCGCCGCACTTGACAGGTCCCTGGCTCACAGAACGGCTCGACAGTTTGGCCGGAGCCGGTCAACACTGATTTGGCTTGTCGGAGAAAGGCCAGGCCGGGATTTTGTATGCGACAGTTGAGAGAGTCAGTGAGGCCGTCGACTTACACGGGGTAGAGTCGCAGAGCGGTCGTCACGTGCGGTGCGAAAGGGCAAGGGGGGTCGTATTCGCAGCGGCCACGTTCGAGCGGGAGCTCTAGGTGGACATTCGCCTTTGTCGCAGGACACGCGCGTTTTGGACTTTTCCTCGCCATGGGCATCAAAGTCTGTCTGCATCATGCTGTCTTCTGTCCTGTTTTGTCTGCACGTTGTATGAGGCATATCTCGAATAGGGACCTGAAACGTAACTCGTTGTCCCTAGTTAGAAGGGTTAAGATAGTTAGTAATAAACATGTCGTGTTATGCTTGGTTGTGTGATCTGATGTGCCCAATTCAATCTGATTAATTTCGTATGAGTTGCCGCTATGGATAATTTGTGTGGTCGAAGAAGCGATCCGTTGATGGAAATATAAACAAAGTGGTTTCTGACAAAACAGTCTGACGGGTTCTTCAACTGGCGAGGTCAAGTGATACTTGGTATCCGCGATTGAAGGCGCGTGACCGAGCTGTGCTGAGCGGCGCTATAGACTCACCGGAGTACGGCGGTGTGAGGGTGGCGCAGGACCGGAAATCCGCACCCGGATCGAACAGTTCCTAGACCGATGCTGAACCGTGGTTTCCATTGGACAGCGGTTCATGAAAAAATCATTTAAAAAAAAAAAAATATAATAGCTCGCACGAACTGTCTGCTGAGGTTGTTTGCTAGATCAAATTCTGCCGAAGTACTGACTGAATACGTGAATTGGATTTTAAATAATTGTATGTTTGGTTTCCGATTTGAAGCAATGATATGCCGCATGTGAAAAAAAAACGTGAAAGAGAAGTCGAAGAATTTGTGCGATTTTATAATCATTTTTATTTATAATGAACAGGAAGTATTAGAATAAATGTGATTTTATTTAAATGCTTAAAAGAAGTAAATTGTTCGTTTGTCTATAACTAAATGTTTGAGATTTTAAAATAATATTTCAAGAATAAAAAAAAGAATGCTCCAGCGAGCTATACGTGATGTTGTTTGATTGATAAATTCCCGAAGAGGACTGCTGAATCAGGAATTTAATTTTATAATAATTTTTTTCTTTGCGTTTCAAATTGATCTGCGCACGAGGAGAATGGTGAGTAAAGTGAGGCAAAAATTTTTTGCTACGTTTACCGTTTTGGCGTATTTTGGAATAAGCAACAAATACATAATTGCAAGAGAGAGTTTAGTAATATATATTATAAATAATATATATATAATATATAATTCTCTAATCTGGATCGGTAGTATATTGTATATAGGGGGCTTGCATAAAGTAGGTATAACAGTATGAAAAATAAATGTGCGCGATAAAAAAAGTATCAAGTTATGAACAAAAAACAACGTATACATATATCTGTTACCTACTTTTTGCAGCCTGATATGCTGGTTGGTAATGGGTGGGGTTAGGTTAGGGTGGTGGGTTGGGATCGCCGGGTCCGATTCAAATCCGCTCACGTTTTTAATTATATAGGTGGGTTTCACTCGACCTGTATCCTTAGAGGTTGGCAAAGGTGTCAACATGCTGGTATCCTGTGTCGAAGGGGACCCGTAGATTGTGCCATAGACAAGACTGTTTAGGCAGCACCAACGCTCTGCAGAGTATGGTCGATGGATGATGTGTGTGTATTGTATGCTATGTTTATCTACTATGTTTATGTTAGATATTATTAATATATATTATTATATATAATATTATATATATATATCTGTTACGAATTTGGAATTCGATTGACATAACATTTCAGGGTTCTTTAGTCACTAATGTCGATAAGTGCTTGTTCCCTAGATACTATTCCATTGTTTAAATGTTCGAGGAACCGATTAGATGGCGCTGCGATGGATTTAATAGTAGGGAACATAGAACAATGAGACATCCTCCTTTTGGAAGACAGAAGAACCTCCGTCCGTGACTATGATGTCAACCCCCCCGTGGCGAGCGGGGGATGGACACGAGGGATGAGTCATGAGCACGCGGGACGGGGAGGGCGAGAAGGATAAGAGGAGATCTTTTCTTTGTCGTCGGCAAGTTGGAGAGGGGAGTTGAGTAGAACTTTTGCTCACAGAGAGTAGTCATCAGCAGCTTCGGGTCCTGTTTGGCTTGGTTAGTTGAGGCCTTCAGAGCTTTTGCTTTGTGTAGTCGGTTCGGTATTCTGCTTTGTCGGAGAGCTTGCTTCAAGGCCCTGTTTGGAAGGAAGTTAGCCGGTCGTGGCTGAGCTGGAGTGGTGGTTCTTCTTTGTGTTCTGGGCGCTTTGTTCTCCATTGGTTCCGGCTGTGCGACTCACGACTGCTTCGTGAGGTGGTCTGGGGGAGCGACGCATCGATGGAGGTCGGCGCTTCTCTACCAGCACGTGTTGAAGAGCGGGGAGGAAGTTCGGGGAGTCGGGAGGATGCGGCCGCGATTGGATCAGCGCCTCGCTGGAGCCCAAGGTCTGAACAACTTGAGCTACACGAGTGGAGAGGTTCGAGATATGGCTCTGGGTTCAGCTCACCTGTCTCGAGCTGGAGTCGTTATAAAAGGCTTTGCAGATTTCTGGGTGTGGTTGTGGTGTGTGCGAGTGTGTCCGGGGCTGTACATATAGTAGGACTCTTGTTTCTGCACAGTGATGTAATATAAGTAGAGTTTGTGTTTTGTCGGCTTTGTTGCTTGAATAATTGCATAAGTGTTTTTGCCTTGTTTTATATGCTACTGCTTTATTATAATAATTCTTGTGGGGGGAATGTAAACCTGTTTTGCGTCCATTCCTCATTGACCCATCTTGCACGGGAATTTGTTGGTTTTGAAATAGCCGTAAAGTGATGGTCAAGGAGAAAGAGAAGGGGGGGACTGGGCGATAATACCCCGCTCGGTTATCCCAAAGGAAAGCGAGTGCTTAAGCGGCTCGTTCAAGCGGTCCCGTTGAGGTCAATCCTCTCGGTAACCGTACCGCGGAATAATAGTAAATGAAGATTGACGATGACCCTGAGCACGGTAGAGTTCGGAAAGTGTGTGGGATGAAAACCACGTGATGGTTTATGGCGTTGTCCAGAAAGTCAGACTGGATTTCCGTTCGTGAGCGAAGGGACGTTGGTAGACGCGGTCGTTGTAGCGGCGGGATTCTAAACGGTGTGGGCGGGAACACTCTCCGATCCAACAATAATAACTGTAACCGGATAGGTGTGGCGAGGCGACCTCCCGGTAGCATAAAAAAACGAGCTTTAAATATCCGTTATGCAAGAGGTGGATCAAGCGAACGGGTGGGAGGGATAATGAATTTAGAAAATGTGAAACCATGGTCGGGGAAATGACCGTGAAACATCCATTATGCCAGGTGAACATCCCCAAACAAATCGAGTGCAATGGGTAGCAGCGGGGGGGGGTGATGAACCCCCCTCCTCCTCAGCAATCCCTCCTGCAGTCCGGAGACCGGCCCGTAATGGCGGATGGCTGTTGAACCATCGGTGGCGACGTGGTGTGAAATGATCACTGCAACAATGAAACTAATGGATAGGATGCAAAAATAAACGCACAGGATAAACATATGCAACACTGCGGGGTGAATGCCAGCGCAATGGGGTGAAATCTCCGAGCGGCAAAGGCAATAATGGCGGTTGCGAGGAGCGAACGCGGCAGTGGATGCTCAAAAGGCGGGCAATTGAGCGAGCGAGCTGAGGGGGAGTCTGGACTGTTCGTTCCGCGTGGAGGACAAAATTAATACGGAGACGTGTTTGGAGAGACGTTAACGGCAGAGAGAGTGACGGTGAGAGAGGTGAAAAATTAAAAGGGGAGACGTACGTGTAAGACGAGAAGAGTGCAAGGCAAATAATAGTGGAGACGAAGGAAACGAACAAGGTGACGAACGCAATGTCATGGAACAGAGACAGGAGATAGAGGATGAATTGCGGGGGTGAAGAAATAAAAACTGAACAACACACAAAGTAGTGGGGACATTGGGGTGACTGGGACAGTGTGGGACCCGATGCAAGTAACAGATAGCCTCTTCGGAATGAGGAGGGACTGTGGCCACTTGGCTGATCGCGACGAGGAGAATCGTGAGCCTTGCAGGTAGGGGGCGATGCTGCGAACGGGTGCACGCGACTTGAGGGTTAGGACCGGGACCTTGAGGTGGGCCTAATCTCCAGGTGGTTTTCCGGATGTGTGTGGTGTGAAATGTGTGTTTGGAGTGGTGCCGAAATGCGTGCTGGAAGAGCATGTTGGAAGAAGCACCGGGTTGGTAAGCACTGTGTGATAGGCCGGGTGGAGAGACCGTGTGGATGAGGCACCGTGTGGTGGATAAAAGCAGGTGTGTGAGGCAAACGTGTTGGATATAACACGTGTGTGGATGAAACACGTGTGTGGAAAAGCAGTGTGTGATGAGGACAGTGTGGGATAAGCACGGTGTGGTGAGGCCCGTGTGTGGATCAGACGTTTGGTGGGGATGCATCCATGTGGGATGAAGCACAGTTTGGGAAACTCGCGTGGTGAAGCGTGTGATGAACAAGTTGGATGAACTCGCTGTGATGAAGAGCCGCGTGGATGAACACGTGTGTGATGAAACACGAAGTGAAAGCACAGATGGACACCGTTTGTGGATGAAACACAGGTGTGGATGAAAACTGCGTGTGATGAAAACAGGTGTGGATGAAACACGATTGATGAGCCACATGTGTGGATGAACACCGTGTGATAACACGGTGTGGATGAGCACCGCGTGTGGATGAAACGTGTGTGGATGAAACAACGTGGGATGAAACACCGGTGTGTGTGAAGACACAGTTATGGATGAACACGTGTGGATGAAAACGTTGGCTGGATGACGCGTGTGGAAAGCACGCGGTGGATGAAACGCAGTGGATAACATCATTGTGTGGATGAAAACGTTGTGGATGAAAACGGGTGATGAACACAGGTAGGATGAAAACCGTGTGGGAACACGTGTAGGATGAAAACAGTGTGTGGAGGAAACACGTTTAATGGATCAAACACCGGTGTGATGAAACCGTGTATGGGATGAAACCGCGTGTGGATGAAACAGTTGTGGATGAAACTGGTGTGGATGAGCACGCGTGTGATGAAACCGTGTGGTGATAACCGCATGTGATGAGCACATGTGTGGATGAAACAACGGTGATGAAACACGTGTGTGATAAGCACAGTGTGTGGATGAAACAACCGTTGTGGATAACTCCGCGTGTGTGAAGCACCGAGGGATGAAGCACCGGTGTGGATGAGGAAGTGTGTGGAGAAGCAACCGGTGGGAGAAACACCGCGTGTGTATAATCGTGGTAGGAATGAGGACCGTGTGTGGATAAAACACGGTGTATGGATAGGCACAGTGTGTGGATGAAAGACCGCGTGTGGATGAAACACGTGAGGATGAAACACATGGTTGATGAACCTGTACTGATGAAAACAGTGGTGGATGAATACACCGTGATATGGATGAAACATCCGGTTGGATAAAACCTGTATGGATGAACGGCGTGTGATAAAACCGTTGGGAACACCGTGTGTGGATGAAGAGTGTGGAATGAAACACAGTGTGGTGATAACAGATGTGATGAAGCTCATGTGTGGTAAAACACCGTGTGGTGAACACGTGTGTGATGAAGCAGCCGTGTGTGGATGAACCGCGTTGATGAAAACCGCGGTGGATGAACACGGTGTGGATGAAGCAGCGGTGTGATGAAACAACGGTTGATAAGCACGCGTGTGGATAAAGCGTGTGAGGCCGCGTGTGGTGAAGAACCTGCGTGTGGATGAAACAGCGCGTGTGATGAAGAGCCGCGTGTGGATGAGCACCGTTGGTGGATGAACACCGCTGTGAAGGAACGCGTGTGGATGGCAGTGTTGGATGAACACGGTATGAAACACCTGCGTGTGGAATGAACACGTGTGTGGATGAACAACGGTGTGGAGAACACCGCGTGCGGATGAACACGGTGTTGGATGAAGACCCGCGTGTGGATGAAGCACGGTGTTGGTGAAGCAACCGCGTTGGATTGAACAACTCTGAGGTGGAGAAGCCGGTGTGATGAACACACGTGTGAAGGAATGCCCGCGTGTGTGAGTATATGGATGTGTGTGAGCGAAGCGATGTGTGAGAGAGAACGGTGTGTGAGGTGGCGTATAGAGGGAGATGGTTAGCATCGGCGGGAGACGAATACCGCTGTCTAGTGTTGGTGGCGTGTGTGAGTCGGGACCAGGAGGGTGCGAGTTTGAATGGCGAACAACTGGACAGATGAGGGACAAAAAGCCGGGTAGCAGCGAAGTCGGTTTGAGGACGTTCGGTTTGCAAACGGCGCGGGTCGTGATGTGCTCGCACGTAGGCCGCACGTCGCGCTTGGCGGGAGTGAAGGGTCGTAAACGCAACAGTGGATGCCGTCCGCGACGGGGAAGAAGTAGCTGGAAGAATGTGGACCGGGGTTCTCCACGTACGGTGTGTGAAGTCTCCGACGGCAAGCACATGTTTGGTGGGAACCCCTCGAAACGCGAGGTTGTTTTTGATGCGCGGGTGGTCGGCTGATGGTTGAAATCCGGCAGAAGGGAATCTGCTGGATGTACGTCCAAGAAGGGACAGGTCCGAAGGCAGCAGTGCCAGACGTACGGAAAGAGCGAGTTTGCGAGTTGCCGGCTGGTGAACCTGAAAAAAAAAAAGCAAGCTGCTTTGGTGAACAGGATCCCTGCAGGGTGGAAGACCCCCGTCTAGGGGAAGGATTAGTTAGGGGATGGTGAGTTAGTTAGACCGGTTCATGGGCTGATGTCCTCATGGGGCGGGAATGGATTAAGGTAGAGGGATTCAGTTAGATTTAGGATGGAATGGGAATTTTTTTGGATTTTGGACCAGTGACAACATGGAATGTGTTGCAGAGACGTAGTTAGCTACGTAGAGTAAATGGAACGTGTTGAGTTGTAAGGGTCGGAGGCCGAGTTAGTCAGTGGAATTAATAGGAAGGATGCAGATAGAGTGTTGTGGAGTTGCGAAATGGGAATGGTGAGGAATGGTGTGGGAAAGTGGAGTGTGTGAGGGAGCTTTGGATGTGTGTGGTTGTGCGTAGACTGATTGGGGGGGGGTGATTTCACCTCAGGGACCTGGGGTCGTTATGTTATGCGTGTGGTTTATTTCAATTTTATTATACGGAGGTTGTTTTGTTGGTGTCGATGAAGACCGAAACCGTTGGAGGGTGTGCAGATTAATGGACGGCTTGGGAGTGGCTGTGGAAGTTGAGTTTGTTTAGTGGCACGGAGGACAAGTGGAAAGTAGGAAGCAAGGGCCGGGATATGTGTATGGGCACGGGCGACCCGTTCCGGAAACGGACCGTAGCGCAAGAATGCCACGGGGGGGAGGGGCACGGCGCCCTCGGAAGGGACCGGGCATCAACAACGTGGGGATCGAGGGGGGCAATGCTAGAGAGGTGACCCGCTTGCAGGGTAGCACGCTGCTTCGGAGGCGCCTGCGGCTGGGGGTGCATGGTTAAAGTTCGGCAGAGGGAGATCTGCAGTTTGACACGTGCCCAGCCGGAAATTGTGCGGAGGACGAATGAAATTTGAGGGGGCCGCAATTTAGTAAGGAACAGAACACAGCCGAGGGGAATTCATGGTTTTTTAGAAAGCGATAGTTTAAAAGTGGGAGGGCGTTTTTGGGAAAGCCCTCGGGGTAGTTCAGTGTAATAAATGTTAGATAGTTTAGAGATGTACCTTGCACATCCTCCCTGGCGTGTAGGGCGATGGACCACCCTTGGAAATTAGCTGAACTCTGAGGAGGCGCATTCTGAGGCTTGTTGGCCTCGAGACAAGGATAGTCTCTCCTATTCTCTCCAGAGAGGGACGTAGGGTTGGGAGTAGGCTAGTTGAATAGGATAGGTGAGCAGACAAGGAAGATAAAGGGGTTAGGGAGACAATTTATAAAGGGAATAAAATAAAGAGGGCGAATTTTGTTGTGTTTGTGGCAAATCAGGGACTGGATATGGACATGAGACAGGCAAGGGATAGAGGTGGGGGGGAGACAGTAGGGTAGTGGTCCGAGCCGCTTAGGCGGCCGGCACCTACGCATCCTCGGACCTGATGGAACAACAGAGGCCGGCAGCTTCCTGCCGGCTGTTTGGCTGCAGCCGCCTGTTGCTGGCTTGCATTGCCATGCCTAGTTGCTGCCTCTGCATGACCCGCTGCTTGATTGTTTGCGGTGCGCTGTGTCCATCAGCACCAGTGCAGGACATTCCAGTTTTGCAAGATTGCTGCGGCGCACTGTGCACATCAGCTATTGTTTGCGGACATCTCCATCTTCACTGCA
>CM068957.1:125970029-125982581 GCA_035128595.1 Eptatretus atami
AGATATCACAAATGCATCTCACTCCTCAGGGATTACTCTATACTAAAAAAAGTGACCAGCAGTACGTATCTCTGTCGGCTCAATAAATAGCTGCAGAGAGCAAGTTGATTTAATTTATTGACAACTTTATACAACCATCCGAAATTAAAATCCTCAATTGCTTAAAAGTTGCTAAAAACACTTGTACGACACATAAAAAGGAAATAGAAGGAACTTTAATGCAGGAGGAGGCCATTTGTCCCATCAAGCTTGGGCAACACTGACATCACAATAATCCAATCTATCATTCTCTAGAACTGTGGAGAACAGAGAAAAAGGCTGAATGACTAAACTCTGTGTTTGCTTCTAAATCTTGTGTCCCAAACCCATCGCTTTCTGTATCCACCTTACCCAGTCGCACCGAGCTGTTTCTGGACTCTGTGTCCTTTCTCCTGACAAGGTGGAGAGTTTGATATCAAACCTCGACTTTGATTCTGCAACCAGACCAGAGGGCATCAGCCCACATGTCCTAAAAACCTATGCTGCTCTTGCTCACCCTCTCATCTGCCAAAGTCATCTGAAATTGTCAAGCAGTCATCTGCCATCTGCTTGAAAATCAGCAAACATTACCGCTCTGCATAAAAAGGTAGAAAAATATATCCCAATAACTACAGACCAATCAGCCTTCTCCCAATCATCAGCAAGGTTTTGGAATCCATCACCGCTTCAGACATTAAATCCTTCCTCTTCTCCAATGGTTTGATTTCCAATCATCAATTTGGATTCAGATCAGGTCACTCTACTCTGGACATGCTGCTTCTGCTTTCCCAACAATGGATGGAGATTAAATTAGAGCCATCTCCCTCGACATATCGCGAGCTTTTGATATGGTCTGGCATCCCACACTGCTCGCCAAACGCTCTTCTTATGGTATCCAAGGCAATCTCCACTCATGGCTTGTGGACTGCCTCTCCTGTAACAGTCAACACGTGGCTCTTAATGGAATCTTCTCATCTCCTCTTCCTGTCCAGGCTGGAGTTCCTCAAGGCAGTGCTCTGGGCCCTGTGCTTTTTTTCTGGTTTTCATCAATAATCTCCCTGACTCTCTGGAAAATCCTCTTTATCTCTTTGCTGAAGACTCCACCCTCTGCTGTACCATCTCTCATCGCTCAGATTAGCAGGCAGCAGCCTCTTCATTCTCTAAAGACCTGGATAAAATCACAAGCTGGTCAAACATTTGGAACATGTCTTTCAATTCTGACAATTCTGACAAATCTCACACTCTCACTATGTTTCTCCAAAAGGATCATCTGGATAACACCCCCCCCCCCCCATCTACTTTCTCAACAACCCTCTTGAAGCAGTCCCATCACTCAAGCTTTTGGGCCTCACTATCTGCCATGATCTTTCCTAGGAAAGTCACATTTCCAACCTGGCCTGCAAAGCCAGTCACTGATGGTCATCCTCTGTCATGCAAATTACTTCCTTGGCACACCTGAGCTCCTGTCCTCATACAAAGCCTTCATCTGTAGCCTGATGGAGTACTGCTCTCCACTCTGGGCTGGTGCTCCTGCCTCATACCTATCTCGGCTTCACGCTGTGGAAACCAAGGCTTTTAGGATCATTGGTATCTCCTGCGATGAAGCTGAGTCTTTGGGTCTCTCACTCTTTCACCGCAGGCAGGTTGGTGGTCTTTCTGTCTTCTACTGTCTCCTCCCTGGCCTTACCTCCCTGCTCAGTTTGTGCTCTGTCCCCCCCCCCTATATTTATGCAAGGCATTCAAGGTCCACAAGCAACCCTCTTCTGGTGAAACTGCCAAAATCAAGAATTACTGCTCAACTCACTCTTTCATTCCTCTGTTTTTTTCCGACATCTGCAACAAACTCCCACACTCTCTTCAATCCCCTCTTCCCTCCAGGTCTTCAAAACAGCTGTTCACCACCGCATCATATCTTCCCCCATCCAAAACCATGATCTTTTATACCCCCGTTAATCCACCCCAAACCTACCTCCTTCAATTTCCCTGCTTTCCTTCCTGAAAGTCCCTGGAGGGTCCATCTTGTTTACCCCATGTACCCCATCCCATCCCTCTCCCTTCCACAGATCTCCTAATGTCTGTTCCCTACTGTTTTGTGCTTCCCTCTCGTCTCCAACCCCTTTTGTCTCCTCCCAGGATTATCATGGATTCAATATACATGGTAAGATAGGGTGAGTAGTATATGTATTCTGGCGCACTTTTCCCCATGGTAAAGGTGATGGGGAATTTTCAGCGATTCATATTTTTTTCCATATAAAAAGATAAACCGCCTTTTTTTGTCCTGAAGGTATAATTTATTTGGTGCTCTGGCCCTTTTAGCCTAAGGAGGCTTTCATATTCAAAATAACCAAATGCAACATAGATAAGAATTGTGTTCAGATAGGCAAGTAGTATAGTGAGTTTGTTAAAGGATGAATTCTGAAGAAATATTCTGGAACATGGTATAGGTCCTAGGGACACTCTTTTTCAAAATACCCAATGCATATTGTGTTAGCCTCACTCATTGAACGCTATAAAGATTTGTTCATTCTACAAATTGCCTGAATAGTTTCATTTTGCTGTTGCACAATAAATCCCCGATGCTAAAATATTTAAAAATAAACATTTGAATCTTTTAAATATTTTATAGATAACCCCTTTTGTGTCATTAATGAAATGAATATCACGCTTCTCTTAATGATCTCATCTGAGCCAGCCGTATCACTGAGCCTTTCAGATTAATATTTTTGCAATAAGCCTACGCCCACTTTTTCATAAGCGTGCCCACTTTCCTAAGCCCCGCCACACTTTTGCACGGGAATATATTTTATAAGCTCACGCTCACTTGTTCTAGCCGCCGCCCGACTTTAGCTCGTAAGCCCGCAGCCTGCTCTTACATCAATTTTCCATGTTCATACTCTGATCAAGAGAATCACGAGAAAATTCCTACGAATGTTATGGGTTGTTTTGAAAAAATTTCCGAAACGAACTGTGCTAGCCTGGGCTGCCCAGGCGAATTCCAAAGGAAAACCACCCCACCAAGTCTTGTCTCTATAAAGATGTTCAACCAGAGTCGTCCATTTAAAAAAAAATTTTGAACATAGGAGTGCTGTATCTGTCGCTTTGAGTGGGGTATAGCTTTGCTTGCAGAGAATGACAGTTTGTATTGGAACTTAAACCTTAAATGTTGCATGAACTGTTCAACCTCTATCTGTTGAGGTAGAGTATTTTTTATTCCTATTTTCAGTTCCTTTTAAGGCATGGACTCATTTTAAAAGATAAATAAACTAATATAATACATTATTATTTTTCTCTCACAGGAAATTGTATCTGAATACAATATGAAATAACCGATTTTGCCACAACTTGGGGCGAAATGTTGGCTGGTTGAAGACCTTATGAGCGACCAAGACCCACAGAACGAGCTCGTCTTGATGACGGCCAACCGGAAAAACAAAGAGTTTATATCCTTGGAGACCTTAATGAGCGACCAATGAACCACAGAACGAGCCCTAGGCCTTGAAGTGGATGAGCTTGCTTGCAGATCGACTATTTTGTATGGAACTAACCTTCAAGTTGATGAAACTGGATTCAAACTCTTTACTCTGTTGAGGTAAGATTTTTTATTTTCCTATTTTCAGTTCTTTTAAGCATCGACTCATTTTAATAATTAAATAACTAATTAATACATTATATTTTCTCTCACAGGAAATTGTATCTGAAAAATACAATATGAAAATAGTGCTTTTGCTAAACAACTTGGGGCGAAATGTTGGCTTGGTTGGAAGACCTTGAGCGACCAAACCCACAAGAACGAGCTCGACCTTGAGCCAACCAAAGAGTTATTAGCCTTGGAGACCAGCAAAATCCGAAAAAAAAGAAGTTTTACAGCAATAGTACTCATTGCCGAGTTAATCAAGAACAATACCCACGAAACGAGTTATACCTTGATGAAGCCAGAATACAAGTTTACCTTTGGAGACTCACAAATTTGAAAAAATCAGTAAATGAGTTCTGCCTTGATGGTTTAAATAACTACCTGGAGACTCAGGAAAAGGGTTCTGCCAAGATGGTTCTAAATATGGGGCCTACCCTTGGGACTCAACAAATTTTGAAAAATTAGTAAATGAGTTAATCCTTGGTGGTTTTAATATGAAACCTACCTCAGAGACCTCAACAATTTGAAAAATCAGTAAAATGAGTTCTGCTTGATGGGTTTATAACTACCTTGGACTCAGGAAAAGGGTTCGCCAAGAATGGTTTCTAAATATGGGACCCTACCTTGGAGACTCACAAAATTTTGAAAAAAATCAGGAAATGATTATCCCCTTAGAGACTTTGTAAAGTTGGTTTTTTTTGGAGACTTGAAATGTGGGTTCTGGCTTGATAACTCACAATGTGATACATTATCTTGGAAACTCAAACAGGAATGTGGTTTAACCTTGAAGACTTGGAAAGTTGGGTTTATTTTGGAAGCCACTTGAAAAAATGCCATCACTCCCTTTGGATCTAAACCTAATCATGTAAAGTTCTTTGTCGGATAGTGCCTGATGGGAGCAAGATCAAGAAAGTTTGGGAAGAAAAGTGCAGGCTTACTCCCTTTCTATGTCATCAACCTGAAAGCTTTAAAAGACAGAATTGGACAAGAAAAGGAAAAAACATAAAAAAATATATATTGTTAGTTCTGGAAGAAGTGCAGGCTTACTCCCCCTTTCTACATCATCCAAACCTGAAAGCCTTAAAAGAGAGATATTGGAAGAAGAGAAAAAAAAAAACGTAAAAAAAATATATAGGATGGAAATCTCATTTTTGAAAAAGACATTGTGTTGGCGAGGATTGATTTGGGGTTGAGATTGATGTGAGGGTTTGGGGTTGAGAATTTGAATATGAAGGGTGGGACACACCACACACACACAACAGACGCATACACACACCACATGCTAGCATACATACATACATACACACACAACACTCAACAAACAAAGTTAAGCTGACTATTCAGTTTGAGATTCTGGTTGGGGTTCACAGATCTAAGAACGTCCCCTTGAAACACATTATATTACTGTTTACACCTCGGACTTTGCCCTCGAGTGTCCACAACGGTGTATAGGAGGAGGGAGTTGAAGCCAACACCATTGATCCATGCAGCACACATTTATAACTGTTATAACACCTCGGACTTGCCCTCGAGTGTCCACAACGGTGTATAGTAGGAGGGAGTTGAGCGCAAACCCATTGCTCCCATTGCCACACATTATATACTGTTTCACGCTCAGAACTTGGGCCCTCGAGTGTCCCACAAGGTGTATAAGTAGGAGGGAGTGGAAGCGCCAACCCATTGCTCCCATTGGCACACACATTATATACTGTTAATACACCTTGGACTTGGCCCCTCGAGTGTCCCACAAACGGTGTATAGTAGGAGGGAGTGAAGCGCCAAACCCATTGCTCCCATTGCAAACACACATTAATATACTGTTATACACCTCGGACTTGCCCTCAAGTGGTCACAACGTGTATAGTAGGAGGGAGTGAAGCGCCAACCCATTGCTCCCATTGCACACAGTCACAACACATACAACAACACACACACGCACAGCAGTACACACACATACAAACAACACACACACACGCACACACACGCAAACACACACACACACACACACACACACCACGCATACACAGCAGCCACACACACGCACACACAACATGCAACCACGACAACATGCATACATCACAACACACCACACACACAGACCACACACACACAACATCACACACATCAACAACAAGTTAAGCTTGACTATTCATTGAGGATGCGTGTTTGGGGTACACAGATCTAAATAACGTCTTGACACACACTCGGACCTTGGCCCTCTAGTGTCCACAAAGGTGTAATAGTAGGAGGGGAGTGAAGGGAACAACCCATTGCTCCCATGGGTATTAATCTGCTTAGTTTTGTCTTTTGTAATTTCCTGTGAATAAAATGAACCTAAAAATCTCTTCCCTTCCCTTCCAAATCATATATCTTATAAGTCCAAGAGAACCGTATATTACATAAACAATTTTAAAAAGTTCGTTAGTTCCATCGTTTACGAAACCTTTTTGCCAAAATGAGAATTTCCACCTTATATATTCTTACGATATTCACCACTTTGAACTTAAGGTTTTCTTGACATTTAATCTCTTTTTCATATTTTAAATTTGTAAATGTTTCTGATGGTTTTCATATTTGTTGACATATGAATCGTGTTATTTATAACTTATCACAATATCCTGATAAGATAAAACCATTGTTTGTGAACCGAGTTTGTGTGAATTTTTTATATAGGTCTCTCTTTAGGTACGATTAAAACGTTCAACAACAACGGCCTTTCCTTCATTAAAGGTACTGGTAAAATGTAATACTGTTTATTTTTTTAGAAAATTCATAAATTTTGTCTTGTATAAAACTCTCTAACCCTCATTCAGTCCACAATTTTGTTTTAGGTTTCCTCTTAAACTTTATTAAATATCTGTTGAAAAAGGCTAACAGTAAGAGTATTAACCTGTTTTGTTTTTTAAAGGGACAACCACAGCGTATCCTACTCCTCAAAACATAACGGTTAAAGCATACTTTGTACGCCCTTAATCATTAATTGAAGTTCAATCTAAATCCAGCGGACCAGATATAATCTACTTCCTTGGAATAAACTTTTCCTTCTCTGAAACTTAGTGAATATTTGTTTAATGTAATTCATCAGCTAATTGCTGCTTCAAATCTTAATGACATCATTAAGAGCTATAAGTTTTTTGGAATTTCCAAGTCCAAGTTTCAATTAGCACTGATCATCTTCTTCACGATGAACCTACTCAACTTTTTCTCTCAGGTTGGATTTTGTATCGAGACAAATTATACCAAACATTTCTCTATCACCTTTTCCATGCTTTTCTTCCAAAGTTTGTGGTTTCCCATATTAAATCAATATCATGTCCCTCATGCACACACTTCATCAACTCTATAGATGGGCTCACTCCAGGATTTAAGGAAATTGTCTGGCCTCATCTAATCTTTATCCAAAGTTTGTGCCTGGACCACAGATACAGAATACCCTGGTAGATGTAAATTCCCCTGGTTATTCCAGTAGTTGTAAATTTACTTCCTGATAAAACTTTTGTATGTCTCCCTCCGAAGTGTTGTGTTTGAGATAAATTGATTTATTTTTGACCCACAACACCGGAGACATGTACCTTTTTTGTATAACCTATATTTTTACTTTTAAAATATGAGATTATTTTCAGTATTAGTTTTCTTTTTCATTTGAGACAATACTCATTCATTTATGAGAAAAATTCCGACAGAGTGCAAAACCTTTTAGTTTCCAACATGCACATTTGAAAATCTTAATTTTTAAAACTAAAGAATCCTTAGAAATCCTTCACTCTCCTACCTCCATTTATTTTAAGAAAAAATAAAAAACTTTAATAACAATCAATATCCTTTCCATGAAAACAGATGTCAAACGGTCTTGTCGAAAATACTGCTAATAGACTTATCAAATTCTTTGTTTTCCTCCTCGGTGGTTGAGTTATTTTCTGTAAATACCAACAATCTTTTTTTTAAATCTCACTGTTTCCATAATTTTGAATTTTATTCAGTCTCGCTCTTTCCTCCCTCCTCCCTCTCCTCCTCTCTCTCTTCTCTCTCTCCTTCTCGTCTCTCTCTCTCTCCTGCCTCTTCTTCTCCCTTTCCTCTTTCTCTCTTTCCTCCCTCTCCTTTTCCCTCCTCTTCTCTCTCTCACACCCTTCCTCATCCCTTACTATCCTTGAAATCACTACACCCCATACAGAATATCATACATATATTAAATCAGGATTCTTGTTTATTCCTGTATCCAAAATAAATTTTTTTACCAACAAGGAAACTCAATAAAATTTCTTTTGAAATTTCCAAAAGAGCCTTACGTTTTTTCTTAACTTTTATAGATTTTTTTCATTAATTTAACATTCTAATTAAAATCTAAATTGTCGTTTATCAACATCAGCATAATGCCAATCTTTGATTGAAAAATACCTCATTCTATGTTGGAGAATATTTATTAAATACCGAAATGACCCTTTTCTTGAAGGTAATGCTTGACCAGAAATGATATTTCTTGAAGCCTTCTTGCCGTCATTTATGTATAGAAATATGATGTTAGAATAATATTATGACACGAACACCTCCCATCTTCCATCTTAAATCATTTTGTATTCCCTACTTATTATATAATCCGTTTTTTTCCCTGTTTCATGATATAAACTAGGGCAAAACCATATTTATAATTTCCTTATTAAATTCTTTTATTTTGTTGTTTACTAAATCGTGCTCCACAAAACTCATCTCTATACAAGTGGATAATATTCTTCCTTACGAGACTGATTTAATTGCTCCAGGTCTTTAAGGTCAATTTTAAATGACCAATTATACCCCTAAAAATCATTCTATCATACCCCCATTGTTCTATTCTCATGCAAACGATACGCCATTCTTTATAAAATTTATTTAATTCCGAACTGTGAATCTGTAGAACCCTGGAGATAAAATCACACTTCTTATCTTGGAATACACGGCCGTATTTTATTTTAAAGGAATATTATTGTGATAAATCGCTTAAGTATCACGCAAAAGTCATTCGCGCCAGTCGGGCCTTGGAATATATTTTTTAAATTTATAAGCATTTTTCATATTAATATTTTGTTATATTATATTTAGTCCGTTCAGCCTGTCTTTGTGTAATAATTGATAAATCAATAATCCAGTTTCTTTGGGATACACAAAGATAGAACCAATCTTTCCGCAACATAAGTCATTTATATTAGATTAAAAATAATGTCAAAAAAAATTTATCTTTGTTGAGTTGAATAACACATATAGAACATAAATTGACCACGAACACTTGGAATTTAAATTCTTGGACTTTGAAATGTTTGATAAAACCATTCTGTAAGAATTTTATGACTTCAAACAGGTGGTGGAAGAACCAAAACTATCAAAATAATATTTGTCTTGATTATTAAATACAAACCCAATGAGAACCTTTCGCCATTAATTATCTTCTAAGTTCATAAGAAATATTCTTTGTATGTTTTAGGCACGTTTGTTAATTCATCTCTCATACAAATAACCAACATTATGAAATTTTAATTTCTTACAATATTGACAAGTTGTAAATTGATGTTGTATTCTTTCCATCTTTAAACCCACTCCCATCAATGCTCATTTATTTATTAGAAAGATATAATCCATTAACCCCTTTTAGTTAATTTTACACCCTGCTTGTGCGATAGAAGAAAGCAATATCTCCAACTAACAATCTTGGCTTTATCAGGCACCTTCAAGTTTTTCAGCAAAAATCTTATAATTACACCACTTCCACTAATTTGGTTTCTCCAAACTCCTTTGTATGTCTTTCCAATTCTTTTTTGAGCCCGGAGGTTTGAGCCTTCTTTTCCGTTGGCAGTTTTTTTCACCGCTGTTGAAATACCAAACCCTGCAATGCTCCACCGCACTTAAACGCAAATAAAGGAATTAGAAATGGGAGAAATCCTCCACTCGTCTCTCTTATTGAATATTTTTTCAAACAATGTTTTGTTCATTTTAATTTTAAGTGAGCCAGGATCATTCAGATTTTTAACCTGTTTCCTCTTGTGAAGCAAAACATCAATTCTTACTGCTTGCCTTTCTCTGAATTGTATTAACGTTAATCGTACAAGGCTTTTGATTTTGAAACACAAGATGATAGTTTAATGAAGATTGATTTGATTAACATATAACCCGTTGGTACTTTGCCAACTCATTATTTAACAAAAAATTATGTGAGACCTATTCATAACCCAATTATCTTATTAATCTGCAATCTGTTTCTTCCAAAACCAAAACAATATGTATCAACTTCTTCTATCTCGTCTCCTCTTTCAATGTACAAGGAAGTATCTACTCGATTAGCTTCTATAGTTTCCTTTTGAGCAACTCAGGTCAAACGCATAGATTGTAATACAAACTTTTTGAATATGCTGTCCATATCCAAAATAGGTTCTTTTTTCCATTACTTTTCGCACACACTTGTTGGTAAGACTTTGTATGCTTCAGCAAATCATTTTTTTCCCAATTAATTTCCAATCTATCTCGTGGGTAAAAATTTTCCATCAGAGAAACACGAGTTGTTTCACCTTAGCATTATGCACTCCAATGCATTATTTCTTATCAGCTACGTCAGTATCCACCATCTGGGCTTTTAAAAATGATCCACAGATATCGTGGCTTTTCCTTCCAGAACACCCAAGTTCCACGTGTAAAGTGGTTTGGTTGAGTTTAACGTGTTGGACATCTTCCGTTTGAGGTATTGATACACCGAAGTGGTTTCTTTGGAGTTAAAGTCTTCTATTCAACGATCTCTTGTTTTTTAAGATTAGGAGTAAAATATTCACATAATATACGCAACTCATTTCCATCAATTAAAAATTATTCTGATCTAAAGCACTAGCACACGCAAGTAATCTATTTTCATATCATTATCTTTGTAGTTGAAATTCTAATTTAAGACCATAAGAACTTTATCATGATCAACAAAATCCAAATAATCCTTTAAGAGGAAACTGCCAACAGTAAACTATTACCTGCTTTTGTAATCACATTATACATTCCTTTCCTTTGATTATATTCCAGGGTCTGTGTTTGTTTCCCGTTGACATATCAGAACAAAACCTCGACAGCCCCTTTCCCATTCTATCAACCAGAATGAATATAGTGTAAATTTCATCATTTCAGATACAGCAGATGACATAAAGCAACTGCTTCAAAACTTCTTGTTGTTCCAATGTACAAACGACACTATCAACATTTTCCCGAAGAAATCATTTACGAGTGTAGCGTTTGTGTTATTCCAGCCTTAGTGGAAATGTAAATTTACAACAACAAGAAAACTTTCGGATAGATTCAAATAGGTTTGTTGAATGATTTAATTTCAAAACTTTTGTACCATTTGATTCCAGTCTGTTCCAGTTATGCAATTTACCTTGCTAGTAAATCTTCTTTTTAGTGGAGTTTGAGATATAATAGTAAATCATCCAAAATCATATAAGATACCTATCAATTCTTCCATAACTTGTATTTATTTAGGAAAAAAGAATGTAAAATTTGAAACGCCTGACCAAGTTATGCGAATTATTTTCTGTCGTTCTTTGGGGAGACAACTGGGTTTTTGGCCTTTCTTAATTTCTTTTATTGCTTGTAATTTATGAGATTCCTTTTTGCATCTTTTATAACCTTTATAGCACCTGCTACATTTCCCAACAGCAGACAGTTGAACCAATTAGGTCTTTATGTTTAAGAATAGTTGAACCGAATACCATTAGAGTATCAAATTATCGCATCTCCTCTAAATTGATGTCCGAACACCCCTTTGTCTGCCGTAGGTTTATAGTATCCTCTAACAAGAATACATAACCTTCGCCCTTGTAGTTATGGGGAAAGGAACATCCACCACTGCAATTATTTATTATTTTCCAACTCGTGTTTCCTCAACATAACATCGTATTTATTTATTGGGAAAACTTCACGTAGGTGAATTCTGATGGATATAACTTCCCACAATTAAAAAGAAATCATAATGATTACTTTTGGTCGGTTTATCCTAAAATTTACTCTGTGTATGGTTTTCCTGACACAGGGAGATAACGCAAATTTTTGGGTTCGCATATTGAATTATAACCAATTGGGTTGAGTTTCGTGAATGAAAATATTGTAATTTGTTTTATTCCATCATCAATAAGCCCCATCAATCAAATCACAGTGATTAATACGCGAATTTATTCCTGAGGATATTTGAAATGACATTATCACAATGTAAAACGTCCCCCATTAGTTTCAAGATATTTTTTTGAGGAGAAACCCAATAACTCTCTAAATGATTATACAATTTGTGAATCAACCTTGGAGTTATTTTTAAGTTTAATCGTTGATTTGAAGTATGTTTTTTGAAAAATGTACTATAACAATATTTTTGGTTCATCACCGCTGTTCTTTCATTTAAGACGAGAGCAATTTCGGAAGAAATATTTGAGAAATCTCTATGCTCCGGGTGGAACTGTTATCGTTTTGTATGCAACTTCCCCGGATTAAATAAACTAAACTTGTCATTTTATCAAGTTATATTAAATAGGGTATTATAAGTTTCCATGGAAATAAAGAGCCTCATATTCTGTTGTTGGGTCAAGTTGTAGTGGGTATGGGAATGAAGATGTGTGGTCCGCTTGTTGTGAAAAATTGAAACTAAGCATGTGCTTTCAATCTTATTTAGATATCAGAATAAAATGTCTTTATATTGATATTTATTAATTCATTTTCATGTTCATCAACTGTCTAGAAATTGGCTGATGCTTCATTAAAAACAATTGTATTCCAGCCTTCTTTACTGGCTAACAACCAATAACAGTCTATTAACTAATTGTGATGGGTCATTTGGAAGAAAACAACACCTGAACCAAGGATACTTTAAGCCTGAATATGTGTTCTCCTTCTCATCTTCATAACTTTAC
>CM068957.1:125983581-125996081 GCA_035128595.1 Eptatretus atami
TTTGAACCACACACGAACATGTACCTTTTGTATAACCTATTATTTTTTAACTTTAAAAATATGAGATATTTGTCAGTATTAGTTTTTCTTTTTAAATTTGAGACAATAACTCATTCATTTATATGAGAAAAATTCCGACAGAGTGAAAAACCTTTTTAGTTGTTCCAACATGCACATTGGAATCTTAATTTTTAAAACATAAAGAATCCTTAGAAAATGCCTTTCACTCTCCCTCCATTTATTTAAGAAAAAATAAAAACTTTTATTACATTCAATATCCTTTCCATGAAAACGATGTCAACGGTCTTGTCGAAATACTTGCTAAGACTATCAATTCTATTGTTTTCCTCCTCGGTGGGTTGAGTTATTTTTGTAATTACCACATTTTTTTTAATACTCACGTGGTTTTTCATATTTGATATTTATTCAGTTCTCGCTCTTTTCCTCCTCTCTCCTCTCCTCCTTCTCTCTCTTCTCTCTCCTCCTTCTCTCTCTTCTCTCTCTCTCCTCTTTCTTCTCCCTTTCCTCTTTCCTCCTTGCCTCCCTCTCCTTTTCCTCCTCTTCTTCTCTTCAAATTCCTTCCTCACCCTTATATCCTTGAATCACTTACACCATAGGAATATCAACATATATTCATCAGGATTTCTTAGTTATTCCTGTATCTCAAAAATAATTTTTTTTTACAACAGGAAACCAATAAAATTTCTTTTTGACTTTCAAAGAGGCCCTTACGTTTTTCTTACTTTTATAATTTTTTCATTATTTAACATCTAATTAAATCTAAGTTGTCGTTTATCTAACATCAGCATAATGCCAATCTTTGATTGAAAATACCTCTTCTATGTTGAGACATATTTATTAAAATACCGAATACCCTTTTCTTGAAGTGATGCTTGACACAGAAATGATAATTTTCTTAAGCCTTTCTGCCGTCTTTATGTATTAGAATATATATAATTATTTATTAGTTAGAATAATATTATGACACGAACACCTCCCCATCTTCCCATACTATAAATCATTTTGTATTTCCCTACTTATTATATTATAATCCTGTTTTTTCTGTTTTCATGATATAAACTAGGGCAAAACATTATTATATTTACCCTTATTAAATTCTTTTATTTGTGTTGGTTACTACATCGTGGGCTCCACAAAAACTCATTCCTCTATACCAAGGATAATATTCTTCCTTACGAGACTGATTTATTGCTACCAGGTCTTTTAGTGTCAATTTAAATGACCAATAACCTAAATCATTCATATCATTACCCCATTGTCTATTTCATTGCAAACGATACGCCCTTCTTTAAAAATTTATTTTATTCGAACTGTGAATTCTGTATGACCTGGAGATAAAATCACACTTCTGTATCTTGTTGAATACACGGCCGTTTTATTTAAGGATATATATTGTGATAAATCGCTTAATCTCACCAGTTCATTCGCGCCAGTCGGGCTTGGATAATTTTTTAATTTATAAGCATTTTTCATTTAATTTATTATTTTGGTTATATTATATTTATGTTCGTTTCAGCCTTGTGCCTTTGTGTAATAATTTATAATCATATCCAGTTCTTGGATACACCAAGATAAGAACCATCTTTCCAACATAAGTCATTTTATTAGATAAAACAATATGTCATAAAAATTTATCTTTGTTGAGTGAAATAACACATATAGACATAATTAGACCACAACACTTTGAATTTAATTCTTTGACTTGAAATGTTTGATAACACCATTCTGCTAAGAATTTTATGACTTCAACAGGTGGTGAAGACCAAAACTCTCACCAAATAATATTTGTCTTTGATTATAAAACATACAACCCAATGAGAACCTTTCCATTATTATCTTTCTAAGTTCATTAAGAATATTCTTTGTATGTTTAGGCACGTTTGTTATTCATACTCTAACAAAATAACCACATTATGAAATTTTTAATTTCTTACAATATTGACAAGTTGTAAATTGATGTTGTATTCTTCAAATCTTTTAACCACTCATCAATGCTCATTTTTTATTAGAAAGATATAATCGCAATTACCCCTTTTAGGTTTAATTTTACACCTCCTTGTGCGATAGAAGAAAGCATATCTCCAACTAAATAACAATCTTGCCTTTATCAGGCAGACCTTCAAAGTTTTTCAGCAAAACTATAATTTACATCCACTCCACTAATTTTGTTTCTCCAACTCTTTTGTTATGTCTTTTCCAATCTTTTTGAGGCCCGGAGTTTGAGCCTTCCTTTCGTTGGCAGTTTTTCACCGCTGTTGAATACCACCCGTCAATGCTCCAACCGCACTTAAACCAGCAAAATAAGATTTAGAAATGGGAAATCCTCCACTCGGTCTCTCTTATCTGAATATTTTTCAACAATTTTGTCATTTTATTTTAAGTGACCCAGGATCATTCAAGTTTTAACCTGTTCTCGTGTGAAGCACAACATTCAATTCTTACTGCTCTTTTCTCTGAATTGTATTAACGTTATCGTACAAGGCTTTTTGATTTTGAAACACAAGATGATAGTTTATGAAGATGATTTGATTAACATATAACCCAGTTCGGTACTTTGCCACTCATTATTTAACAAAAAATTATGTGAGAACTATCATAACACCATTACTTAATTAATCTGCAATTCTGTTCTTCCAAAAGCAAACAATATGTATCAACTTTTCACTCTCTCCTCTTCAATGTACAAGGGAAGTATTCTACTCGATAGACTGTTATAGTTTCCTTTGAGCACTCAGGTCAAACGCAATAGATTTAACAAACTTTTTAATGCCTGTTTCATATCCAAAATAGGTTCTTTACTTTCCATTACTTTCGCACACCTTTTGGTAAGACTTTGTATTGCCTCAGCAAAATCATTTTTTTCCCAATTAATTTCCAATCTACTCGTGGGTAAAATTGTTCCCCCCATCTAAGAGATTAGAAAACACGTAAGTTGTTTACCTTAGCATTATCACTCAATGCATTTATTTCTTATGCAAGTCGCAAGTATCACCATCTGCTTTTTAAAAATGATCACAGATTCGTGCTTTTCCTTCCAGAACCCAAGTCCACGTGTAAGTGGTTTGTTTTGAGTTAACGTGTTTGACATTTCTTTGAGGTATGATACACCGAGTGGTTCTTTGAGTAAGTCTTCTATTCAACATTCTCTTGTTTTAAAGATTAGGAGTATATTCACTAATATACCAAACTCATTTCATCAATTTACAATTTATTACTGATCATCACAAGCATAGCAACACCAAAAAGTAATTCTATTTTCATTATCATTCCTTTTGTAGTTGAAATCTAATTTTAAGACCATACAGAACTTTATTCATTGCGATCACAATCCAAATTATACCTTTAGAGGAACTGCACAGTAAAACTATTACCTGCTTTGTGTATCATCATTATAACATTCTTTCCTTTGATATATCCAGGGTCTGTGTTTTTTCCCGTTGACATATCAGGGAACAAAACCTTCGACAGCCCCCTTTCCGCATTCTATCACCGAATGAATATAGTGTAAATTTCATCATTTCAGATACAGCAGAGACGAAAGCAACGCTTCCAACTTCTTGTGTTCAATGACAAACGAACACTATCAAAACATTTTCCAGAAGGAAATCTTTACGAGTGTAGCGTTTGTGTTATTCCCAGCTTAGTGAATGTAATTTTACACAACAAGAAACTTTCGAGATAAGATTCAAATAGTTTGTTGATGAGTTTATTTCAAAACTTTTTGTACCATTTGCATTCCAGTCTGTTCAAGTTATTGGCATTTACCTCTTTGTGTAATCTTCTTTTTAGTGAGTTTAGAAATAATAGTATCATCCAAATCATAGATACTATCAATTGCTTCCATACTTGTATTTATTTTAGGAAAAAAGATGTTAAAACTTTTGAACCCTGATCCAAGTATGCGAATTATTTCTGTCGTTCTTGGGGAGACAACTGAGTTTTGCCTTTCTTAATTTCTTTTATTGCTTGTAATTTATGAGATTCCTTTTTGGCATCTTTTATACTCTTTATAGCACCTGCTACATGTTCCCACAGCAGAAGCAGTTGAACCAATTAGGTCTTTAGTTTAAGAATAGTTGAACCGATACCCATTAGAGTATCAAATTATCCCATCTCCTCTAAATTGATGTCCGACACCCTTTTTTGCTCGTAGGCTTAATAGTATCCTCTAACAGCATACTACCTTCGCCCTTGTAGTATGGGGAAAGGAACATCCCATCCACTGCAATTATTTTATATTTTCCCAACTCGTGTTTCCTACAATAACCATCGTATTTATTTATTGGAAAACTTCACGTAGGTGAATTTGATGGATATAACTTCCCCATTAAAAGAAATCATATGATTATCTTGGTCGGTTATCTAAAAATTACTCTGTGTATGGTTTTCCTGACACAGGGAGATAAACCAAATTTTGGGTTCCATATTGAATTTATAACCAATTGGGGTTTGTGAAGTATTCGCTGAATGAAAATATTGTATTTGTTTTATTCCATCATCATAAGCCCCATCAATCAAACACAGTAGAATAAACGAATTTATTCCTGGGATATTTGAATGACATTCACTGTAAAACGTCCATTAGTTTCAATATTTTTTGAGGAGAAACCAATAACTCTCTAATGAATTATCAATTGTGAATCAACCTTGTAGTTATTTTTTAAGGTTAATCGTTGATTTTGAAGTATGTTTTTGAATGTCTATAACAATATTTTTTGGTTCATCACCCTGTTCTTCATAAGACGAGCAATTTCGGAAGATATTGGAATTTCATATGCTTCGGGTGAGACTGTTATCGTTTTGTATGCACTTCCCGGATTATAACTAAACTTGTCATTTTTATCATTATATTAAATAGGGTATTATAAGTTTCCATGGAAAATAAAGATGCCTCATATTCTGTTGTTGGGTCAATTGTAGTGGGTATGGGAATGAAGATGTTGGTCGCTTGTTGTGAAATTGAAACTAAGCATTGTGCTTTCTCATCTTATTTAATATCAGATAAAATGTCTTTATATTGATATTATTAATTATTTCATGTTCATCAACTGGTCTAAAATGGCTGATGCTTCATTAAAACAATTGTTATTTCCAGCCTTCTTACTGCCTAACAACAATAACAGTCTATTAACTAATTGTGATGGGTCATTTGGAAGAGAAACTACACCTGAACCAAGGATACTTAAGCCTGAATAATGTGTTTCTCCTTCTCATTCTTCATACTTTTACCAGAAAGAATAACCCTATATCCAGAGTTCAGCAGATCAAATATACTTTATCATCATTATTTTCATATCCCAATGGTTTATCAATATACTTTGATTCATCCCTCACAGTTGAACCTTGTCTTCCATCTTTTGTGAGAAGAAACATTAATCTCGGAGTTAGTTTGACAGGGGGTTGAGCAGAACTCAAGAACCTTATTCATCATTAAATATCAATACCTTTTCTTGAACAAGATGAAGTATTGCTGATTGTTCTGTTGAATGAAGCCCTGTCTTTTGGTTTTTGAATCCGCTGAATATTCATTGTTTTGAAGAGCATTCACAATATAACAGGGGGTGATTCATCTCTTCAGTTGTTGAAATAATCTTCATCATCATATTTCTAATTCTCCTATATGCTCTAATTCTTCCTCGTCATTTGACTGAAATCTTTTAACATCTGGAGCTTTCTAGGAGTATATTTTATTGTGGAGAACTGTGGAAACATCTTTATTTTTCTTGGGAAGTTTTTAAAAGTGTGTTTAAAAATTTCTCTTGTTTTCTTTCAAATGCTTCTTCACCCGTTAGTTTATGTCTGCGTTTCTTCTTTATGTCTTCCTGTTGTTTTACAACTTTTGAAACCAACTCTTGATGTCCCTAAATCTTCTTGCTCTTTCTTCACATCCATTTATATTTATTGAAAAATATCATTTAATATCTCATCTTGTTTCACAACAATTATTTATATTTTTCAGTCGTTGTTTTCATGTAATCCCCAAATTCCTTTTTACTACATAATGTAGAACAATGTCTCTCCAAAAATGTTTATATCTATTGAATTTAACTTGAATAAAATAAAAGTATTAGCATTGTTCTGAGGAACGACGAGGAAGTTGAAAGTACGATTGACTAAAAAATACAATTACAAGAAGAATGTCTCCCTCTTGTGTAGTAGCTATCCATTACTGTTTGGTTTCTCTCATTAACACAATCATCAAAGATAACGAGGTTCTTTTAGATTTATCCAAATTTTGTGGAGACGGGTATATCATCCGTATTATTACTAAGATACAAGTTATCGGTTTTGATTTATTTTTTACATCTCTGTGTATAGCAAAATAGTTGAATTATATCTTCAATGTTATAATCATTTAGGTTTTTTGAAGTTTAAATAAACCGATTATATCTTCTTTTTGAAGACCAGCATTAAAACCTGTGAGAGTAGTTGATACTCTGGTTGAAAACTCGACTTTGTGAAATTATTAAATTATCCATAATCTAAAAAGTTGGGAGTCAGGAGCATCTTCAAAGTAATCAGTTTTTCCACATCCGCTTGAACCAACTATGAGACATCTTAATGAATTTGGAAGATTTTTATGATTGGTAAATTTTATCTTATTTTCCCAAATGGGTAAAAAATCATTCATTTATATATTTGGAAAACAGGTTATTTAATTTATTGTTGGCTTTTTTAGGAAACTCTATATTTTATCCGAAGTTCAGGTTTAATTTCAAGATAATCCATTTTTATTTATGCAATATCTTGTGTGTATTTGCCTGAAAATCACATCATGAATAATATATAACACAATCCTTTGAACATTCTCGAATACGTTCGTTTCTTCCTTGTAAGAAAGGTGTTTTATCCACCTCATACTTTACATTCATTTCTCTAATCAATCTTGTAAGTATTCATTTTTGGTGTAAATCTAAAGAATTTATTTTCCTTTTTAAATTTTTTATTATCATTAATTAGAAGATAATCACAAAATTAACATTGTTTATAGGCTTTGACTCTGTGTTTAATCCCCGTCTTTCACACGCAGGACAATTCTGAATTTGTCATATGGAGAATCAGGAAGTCTATCATATTTATAAAGTAAAACTTTACTTAAACTGAATAATCATCTTCGATATCATCTTCGATACTTTCAGAATCATCTATACTTTCATATCTATCGTTTGAACACAAACTCTCGGTATCATAACTATCGTGAATGCAAACTCTCGTATCATAATCACTCTCATAATCTTCAAAATCTTCAGTTGAATATTGACTCATATTTAATTAGTAGAAAAACATTACCAATCGAATTATCTATATACTTTTTTTCATTAACAGATTCAACTGCTACATTTTTATATTAAAGTAATTTTAAAATGATCCTTAACTGCAATTGAACGAAACTGTCATTTCACCTGATATATTAACATCCTTTATTTCATCAGGATTTATATCTTTAGGGTTGTTGAAAAAATTACAATTTCTCCTTGCATATTACAGATGTCTATCTTTTCTTTCTAAAGCTTCATCATGAGGTTTTTATTTTTTGATACTTTTTCTTGTTTCATTGCTTTTTCTAGTTTTGAATATATGCCAGAAGGAGAGGAGAAACTTTTGTTAGAGATACCTTAATTGATGTTCTTCCAGGTATACTAAAGCCCTTCCACTGAAGAAGAAATTGAAGAACTCAATTATTCGCCATAATTGTTTTTATCCAATAGTTGTTTATTTATCTTTGTTCAATTTTACATCCTTGAATATTTCTCAGTATCTTTAACAAATGAAGAGATTGATTGAAACTTGTCTTTGTGTCTTGAAACATTGTATTTATTAAGTGAAAAAGTTGGAGGATAAATGGTTTTAAGACAGATTCACCCATAAATTAAACAAAATTTTCATCAAGAAATTTTAGTTTAAGCAAAGTTTTATTTTTATAATATGGTGAATACAACGTACTGCGATGTTTGTAATCACGAATATACTTATTATAAAAAACACCTTCAAACCAACAAACACACATTCAATCTTTTCAAACAAATATCTCCTCTTGAGTTGGAAAGAAAACTTGTGATATCTGCTCAAAGGATGTTTTGAAGAGTAGTTTAAAATCACCTTCAATCACAAAAACACAAGAAAAATGAGTTTAAAGTAAAGGGAGACTATTATATTGAAACACTGATGGGCATTTAAAGGGCATATAAAAATAAGGATTTTTCAATTTGGAGAACCCGGTCCATCATCAATAGCTGAATCAATTGAAATAGTGAAACCTGATGTTGAAAAAGTTATTAAAAAGACATTAAAAAAAATGAAAACTTTAAAGTTTTATATGGGAGTGAAAATGAATATGAAAAGACAAGATGAAGAGAAACTCCTTATATGAGAACAGATCTTCATTTTATAACATCATTTCAAGATTTTTTGAATAGTGGGGTTTATGAAGAACTATCAAGACAAGAGGAGGATGTTGATAATACAGTGGTAGGAAGTGGATTTAATATTTAAAAATCATCTTTTTAGATACACATTCTGAATCAAACCCTCTTAAAGCTTCTTCTATATTGAATTACCAAAGAAATAAAACTAAAGAAGGCAGTTGTTAATATTAAGAACAATGATAATAAATGTTTTTCTGGTCTGTTCTTGCTCACTTACATCCACCAAAATGTAATGAGAAAGAGTAAAACAATATATGAATATGAGACTACCTTGGACATTAAAGATTTTAAATTCCCAATGCCACTAACAGATATTCCTAAATTTGAGAAAAAGAATAATCTTTCTATTAATGTATATGGATTAACGGATACAAACAAAGTTCAAATATTAAAAATTTCAAACAACTATAAAAATGAGAAACACACATTGATCTTTTATATTTTAGTGTTGGAAAGAATTCACATTACACATACATCAATAATTTATCAAGATTAATCTCTTCTCAGGTATTCAGAACAGCAAACAAAATATATGCTTGTAAGCGCATGTCTTAATTCATTCATACAAAAGAACGATTAGAAAAACATTCAAAATATTGTAGTAATCATAAATGCTGTAATTACATGCCTAAACCTGGTGAAAAGATTTATTTTGAAGATTACAATAAATCTATCATGCACCCATTTGTGATATACGCTGATTTTGAATGTATCCTTAAAAAGATAAATACTGCTTCTCCTAATCCAAAAGAATCACATACAAATAAATATCAAAAACATATTCCTTGTGGTTTCTGTTATTATATCAATCATCTGTTGGAGAAAGTATAATAAACTTGAACATTATAGTGGAAAAAAAGCTTCACAAGAGTTTGTAAAACGATTAGAAAAGGATTGTATAAGACTAACTAAATTAATGAAAGAAAAATGAACCGATGGAATTAACCGAAAAAGAAAAATTAGAATTTAGAAAGAAAATATCTGTCATATTTGTGAGGAGGAAAATTGAGGAGTCTAAAGTTAGGGATCATTGTCATCTTACTGGTAAATATAGAGGTCCCGCTCATTCTGTTGTAATCTTAATATAAATTACCTTCTTTTATTCCAGTCTTTCTTCACAACAGCGCCAACTATGATACACATCTATTTATAAATGAACATTCAAACACCAGGGAATATTCTGCCATAACAAACACAAGTCAAAGTATATTTCATTTACAAAAATGATATTCACAAACCTTTAACTCGTATTAGGTTTCTAGAATCTTACAAGTTTATGGGAACAACCACTAGCCAACCTAGCATCAAATCTAAGCTCCACGGGCTCTTTTCCAAATCTTAATTCATTCTTTCCAAAAGAGGAAATTCTAACTAAAGAGGAAATTCAGATTAAAGAGAGAATTCAAAGTAAAGAGGAAATTCTAATAAATGAGGAAATTAATGAAGAATTCTACTGAAGATGAAATTCTAATTATAAAGAAAATTCGAACAATGAATGAAATTCTAACTAAAGAGGAAATTCTGATTATAGATGAAATTCTGATTAAAGAGGGAATTCTAACTAGAGAGGAAATTCAAACAAGGAATGAAATTCAAAGTAATGAGAAAATTCTTACAAGTAAGGGAATTTATCTTATGATTATATGGATTCATTTATGAGATTTAAAGAAACACACTTCCTTCAAAAGAAAGTTCTATATAACCTTTATGAAGAAGAGATAAGTGATAAGGAATATAAACACGCACAAGAAATTTGGAAAATATTTAAGATAAAGAACCTTGGAGAATATCATGATTTGTATCTAAAAACAGATGTTTTATTGTAGCTGATGGTTTTTGAAGCTTTTAGATCACTCTGTCATAATAAAATTGTTATGGATTAGATCCTGCCCACTATTTCACAGCTCTGGTTTAGCTTGGAGTGCAATGTTGAAATGACAAAACAAGATATAGATTTAATCAGTGATGTAGATATGCTTTTGATGATTGAGAAGTCTAAGAGAGGTGGATATCACAAGTATGTTCAAAAAGATATGCTAAAGCAAATAATAAATATCTTCCAAATTATGAGAGGTGAAAAAGATAGTAATTATTTGATGTATTTTGATGCTAATAATTTGTATGGATGGGCAATGTCTCAATCTCTGCCTTATGGTAAATTAGAGTGGTGGAAGAAAAGGATTATGAAAGGCTTTGATGAATATTGTTATCTTCTCCAAGAGGAATTGAATGAGGAAGAAGAAGGTTATTATATTTTGAAGTTGATTTGAGGTACCCGAGTGATCTTCATAATAAGCATAAGACCTTCCTTTTGCATGTGAGAAGAAACCCCAAGAAGAATGGTTAAGTGATTATCATAAAAGTTTTAATATTAAAGGTAAATCAACAGAAAAGTTATTAAACAACATTCTATGATAAAGAGGGATATGTTTTGCATCAAAGGAACTTGAGACAAATATTTATCTGCTGGGTTGAGAGTAGCTAAAATTCATAGTTTTAAATTTAAACAAAGTCTTGGATGGGAAGTATATTAAATCAATACAGATATGAGAGCAAATACAAAAGTAAAATTTGAAGGGACTTTAAATTAATGATAATGCTGTATTTGGAAAGACTATGGAAAATGTTAGAAACAGACAAACATTAGATTCGCAACATCTTGGAAAGAAGCTTTCGATTGATAAATAAACCAAGTTTTGAGAGAGAAGAGGTTTTTTCAGAGAACTTTTCTGCTATTCATATGAAAAAGGAAAGTATTTGTCATGGATAACCAATTTTTATTGGAACAGCAGTTCTTGATTTATCAAAGATATTGATGTATGATTATTTGTATAATGACTTAAAGAAAGAGTATGGTGAAAATGTTTCATTGTTGTATATGGACACTGATAGTTTTATTCTAGATATTAAAACTGATGATGTTTATAAAGATATGAAGAAAAATATTGGAGTATATTACACAAGTAATTTAGTAAGAAGAGCGAGTTATTTTCAAAAAGAATGAAAGGTTATTGGTAAGTTTAAGGATGAGTTGGGGTGGAAAAGTAATGAGTGAGTTTATTGGATTGAGAGCAAAGGCATATGCTTATAAGTATGGTGATCAGATTGATAAAAGGTTAAAGGGAATAAAGAAATATGTAATAAAGAAATCAATAACTTTTAGAAATTATTATAATTGTTTGATGAATAAGAAAGAAGATATAAGGAAAATGAATACAATAAGAAGTTATAAACATAAGATATATAGTGAAGAAGTAAATAAAAAGGCATTAGGAGCCTTTGATGATAAGAGATTTATTTTAGATAATGGAATAGATTGTGTCCATATGGATATTGTATGATAGAGTGAATATTTAATCATAGAGTATATAGAATAGATTGTGTTCCATATGGATATTGTATGATAGAGTGAATAGAATAGATTGTGTTCCATATGGACACAAGTTTTAACGATGGAAGATGGGTTAGGGTTTTAAAGGCTACGCCGCGTTTTTACAATATATAAATGGTCGAACCAAGTATTAATCAAACTAAAGAGTGGAGAAAATCTCAGTCTTGGTATATAAATGGAAAACATAATAATGTGAAAAATATCAAATAAGTCTTATTGAAAAAATAACTAAAACAAAGGTAAATAAACAAATAAGCGAATCAATTTAAAAACCAATAAGTTACAGGATGTAAAGAAAATAATAAATATCCTTGCATGGACTGAAACTTTGATGGTTATCAATTGAACAATGGAAAAATAATTTACTACAATTCAAAAGAAATGCATTCAGGAAGCTCAGAGGGGTGGTCAGATGAGATCAATGAGAGAAGTTTATCATTTCATAATGACACAAAAGGGTATCTTTGAAAAATATAAAGATTCAAATGTTTTATTTTTAAATATTTTAGATGGGATTATTGTGCAAAGAAATGAAACTATTGAAGGAATTTGAGAATGAACAAATCTTTATAGGTTCAATGAGTGAGCTAAACAATATGCATTGGTTATTTGAAAAAGAGTGTCCCTAGGCTTACATGTTTCAGATATTTCTTTAGAATCAC
>CM068957.1:125997193-126010598 GCA_035128595.1 Eptatretus atami
ATATATATATATATATATATATATATATATATAGGGACATCTCCGGAATTAGGAAGCAAATTAATTTTTCGAACAATATCGTGAGATCATCAACGTCGACAACCTGAAGGCAAACGAGAGAGCCATCTTTACATTCTCATCCAAAACTGGACAAGCTCCGGGATGCAGCACCCCCTGCTGGTATTGCATCAGAACTGCATTTGTTTCGTAAATGTTCGCACGTGCACACAGGTGTGTTGATCTTACCTGCACATAGGTTTGCTGATATATTGCACCCACTGGCACTGCCCGCCATTCAGACAGAAATGGCGCAGAGCCTCGGGACATTCGACCAGGTGACCATCAGCTTTGTGTGTACAATTGGTGCATCCGACCTCATCGTCCTGTTCTTCACTGGAATCAGGCCTCAGGATTTCTTCGCTCCGCACATTATTACAGCAATTGGTGGGTTTTGGGCTTGTAAGGGTTCTGGTTTGTTCCTCTTGTGTTGATGCGCTGGATGACGGGTCGCTTGTGAAGATCATCAATTCTTCAAAACACACACAATTAGAAAAAAAACAAAAAAACATACATTTAACTTTGGAGCTATCTGTAAGATACATACAGTATTTGACTGGGATCAAATTATTACTTCAATCTGTTGGTTGCATCATTATCGATGTTTGGCTTTTCTGCTGATGAAGTGCTTCTATTGATCAAGGCAGGAGTTTAGAAAGTGACCAGGGTATCGGTACACAATGGCATCCCATATGAATGTTACTATGAAATATTTTAACCTTTACCAGCAAATGCTCGTAGAAGAGACCGTGCAGGATGACAATTTAAAATTGGACCAGTAATTCAACGCAGTCTAAACACCATGAAGACAATACAGCCGTATGATCCTGCCGACTATCCTGTTGTCTTATTCTTCTTTTGTAGGCAACACACGTCTGCTGTTGACATCATTTTCTGAGGGTGCAGCTGTGCCACTGTTGCATTGCCAGATGTATACTATAGCAGGAATTTGTAATTTGTTTCGGATGCTGGTGATAACTCGCCGACCATATTTCCCGGTGTATAAACCGCGGCCGTATATTAACCGCTCCCTTGTTTTTCACCCTCAAAAGAAATGAACATATTGATCATTTTATTTTCTGATCTAGATCTAAATACGTTTGTACATTAACTTTGTGCAAAACAAAGTGACGGAGGTATCAACTCGCTGACTGCAATGTCAGCTTCATTTTGTCTCACAGTCTTATTCTCATTTTCAAGAAGTTGAAGAGAGAGGAGAGGATACCAAGAGGTTTTTATTTTTCTTTCTTGTTTTTTAGTATTATCAAGAGGATTTTTTTGTTATGAGAAAAAGGAAGAAAAGGGATTCATACCGGTATCAAGCATATTTCTTGCAGATTTGTGGCCCTAAAAAGGGCAGTTTCGGTTTAGAAGATGTTCAGCCATGCCATCGGATAGATGTTTGGAGGTGTGTGTGCAGTGTCGAACCGACAGTTGATGGCGTGCCATGAACCAGTAGGCCCACGACAGGCTGGCCGTGAAGTCCCCAATGTCATTCTCCTTGGCTAAGCTCCTCACCTTCAGCCTAAGAGCAAATGTTGAGATGGCGTAACCCTCTGCTCTCTTCTCCCAGACCCAAGTGACGAGACGCTCCTCGAGCTGCGGCCACTTCGCTGACTTTCTGCTCAGCGCCTTCTTCTTCCTTGGCATCTTCTCTATCCTTGCTTTGCTTGTTCTCCAGCGCCGGATGACAGACTCGTCCATGCCGAATCACCTCCCATATTCCTCTGCAGACCAACTCTTCTGCAGACCGGCAGACGGAGAGTTTGAATGATGTGGTGAATGGGTGCCTTGACATCTTGATAGATAGAATGCATGATACGTAACGTAATTTGATGACACAGTCCGAGGCACTCACGAAGCACAAAGCGGCCCTTCATGAGGGTGGTGGTCGTATGGCAGCTTCGCTGCCGGGGTAGCTTACATTTCTTGAAGCGCGACTGTGTCGCTGATGCAGTGCCCCTCTACCAGTACACACACTGGAACTGGTACTCATTTCGCCGACCTCGAAAGGATGACAGGCTGAGTCAACCCCCTGGTGTATTAATTCAGCAGTGACGGGGCTTGAACTCAGGACCCGAGGATCCCAAGCCGCCACCCTAACCACTGAGCCAACACCAGGCTTCCTTGAGGGTCAGGTGACCCCCCTGTTGTCAGATGCATGGAAGTTTGTGTGCAAGCATATTTGAGGTGGGTGCTCCATTATTAGACTCCAGCTATTGTGAATAATTCTTCTTTTGATGCGAGACGAGGTATTGTTCTTCTCCTTTTGTGTTTAATGGAGTTTTCAGAGCCGCGAGGCTCTATATACATCACGCACCTAAAATCCGGGTGTCCGCGGGTGTCTTCAGACATTTCCGGATGTTTCCAAGCGTGACTTTATTTAATTTCCGCACACGGTTAATAAAACGCTGTACAAACTCTTAACCTGAACAGATTCTCAAAATTTAAACAGCGGAATTGAACTTAGAAGCAGTTCCGACTGCTAAAAAAGACTGTTCATTTAGAATGTAATTGAAATTCAGCATTGATCGTTTTAAAATAGATTTTTCTCTATACCTGTATATTAACCGCATCCCCATCTTTTACCTTTTTTGCGGATAAAAAAATTGCGGTTTATACACCCGAAAATATGGTACTTTTCACAAAGGACATCGTGGGATCTTTATTGTCCAGTAACTAATGCTGGCAGACGGGACGCCCAGTTTAACATCCATCTGAGGGGCAACACACACACCAGTGCCTTGTGCTGCAGGCGAAACACCAGGATGGTAGTTCATAGCTTGGCTCAGATTTGAACCTCGGCTAGGTAGCTCAGAGGCAAGTGTGCACTCCTCTAGGCTATCCCATCAGTCTGAGCTGTCCGGTTAAACCCTTTTTTTAACAGAGGCAGAATCTGCAAGTAAACGTGTGCTACTTAAAAGAACAAACAATGACATAATGTTTTGAAACACAAATATAAATTTTCTATTTGTAAAGATTCTGCAGTCTTAGAGGATTTCATTGTTAGATTGATAATTAAGGCACCTTGAAGGATTGTGTTTGTGGGTGATGATGTCATTTGCACACAAAGATGAAAATATACTGAAGTGGTAAAGTAATAATATTCACATGTTTGTATAACTCCTTACCAAGAACTATCAACAACAACGACAACAACAACAATCTTCTGATGAACAGAATAAATGTAGACATGAACTACTATGACTACAGCGACAACTAGAGAGTTCAGAGAACAAGATACACCCCATGCAGTGTTCAAGTATATACAGTACTTCAATTTCAAAACAATAGTGATTTTAATGATCTTTTCAAAAATAGGACCACAGGACCTGCAGCATATCTGGGCCCTGGCCTAATGTTGTAACCCAAATTTGGTAGCGTTCTGACTGGTGCGTCTGGAGAAGAAGATTTTTGAAGGAACTTACTAAGTCGGCCATTTGATCGACTTAAAATCACATTACCGGAATGAACTTTGCAATCTCTGGTTACCAGTCAGGAGAGGAACGTTCCTGCCAAATTTCAAATTGATCGGCCCAGCGGTTTGGCCCAAGAAGTCCAAAAAAAGAGACGGATGGACAGACGGACGGTGCGGAAGTTCAAGCTAAAAATCCGGAAGTTTATGGCTATTGAAGCAGTGTTATACACCAACCACCATTTGAAACACCACCCTATGTTCAAGTACTGCAAAACTGGAGATTCTTGCAAGTAATTAGAATGCGATTTATGTTCTACACTCTGCAGTGTTCAAGTATCCTTACTATAATTCACGGACCGGTGTTTGTGTGTGTGTTTGTTTGTTTGTTGCGCTACTCCTCCTACAGTTCTTGACTGATTACATTCAGACTTGCTACATATGATCAGCATGACCCCAAACAATGTATAGGGGTGTTTTTATCTTTGCTGGGATGGCTCTTGGAGGGAAGGAAGGGAGGGGGCGGGGGGGGGGGATGCTGACGCAAATTCTCTGTGTAAATGTGTATCATGAAGTACCGCTTCCAGGTGGGGGAGGGTATTACAAGTCTCAACCATTTACAGTGCAGTATTTCCTGTCCCTGCATTTTCCAGTGCTGTGAGGTGTTTTTGAATTATAAGCAGTAGGCATATTTTTGCTTCATGCACGTAACCTAGGAGATATATATATATATATATTATATTATATATATATATATATATATATATATAATATATATATATACAGGGGGCTGCAAAAGTAGGTATACAGTAATGAAAAACAAAACGTGCGCAACTAAAAGTATTTTATTGATTATACAAGCATATCAATAATAACATACCAATAAAACATATCAATAATAAACATATTAATCTAGTATTAATGAATGAATTCTAGTATTAAATGAATCCTAGCACCACTATTATAATACTGGTAATACTGGTATAATCCTTACTGTATACCTACTTTTGCAGCCCATATATATATATATATATATATATATATTATATTATATATATATATATATTGTTACGGCTGTGGAAATTCCATTACACCATAAAGGTCCCGTAGGTAGAGTATTTTGAAGTACATGTGTAGTTAGCCCAAACCCATTGTATAGAGGGAATTAATGTGATTCATTCGGGCTGCGATACTTTGAGTTAGGCGTTTTTCTGTTCTGCTTATTTTTGAACCAACAACGCCAACCACACTTCAACGCCAACAACAATGCCAACCAAGCCACCACTCCAACAACGCCAGCACCGCCACCCTCACAACCACGCCACCATCTCAACCACGCTACCTACACCAACGAACGCCATCCTCAGCGGTCTACGTACGACGGTTTGCGCGTTGCAAGCCGTCGAACGCGAGAGGGGAGGGGAGAGGTCCCAGGCGGGGACGCGCGTTTTCCGCTGTTTTTCCTTCCTTGGCCCGGCGCCAGAACGGCTTCGCCTCATCCCCACAAGCCGGAGGTGGGAGGGAACGAGAGGGAACGCCCCCTTCTCGAAGCGCCTCGAAGGAAGGTGGAGCCGAGAACGGGGCGTGGCGCCGGCGCATAAGAAGCGGAGGCGAATGAGGTTCTTGTTCTTTGGTTCTCTCTGCTCGCTTCCCGGGTTTCGGCACGGAGAGGCTCGCGGCCACGGCGAGTGACGGTCGCCGAGGACTCAACCACCTCAGGGAAGTCGACTTCCATTTTCTTTTTGGGTTTGTGTGAACGTGTGTGTGTGGCGCCGTGTCCGATAAGTAGTCAATTGTGTAATGGTCCGTGTGTCGCGTAATCGGTTGTAGCTCTGCTTGTGGGTTTTGTCTTTTATTTGATATATTGCAATTGCTTATTCTGACTGTTTGCTTTATGTGTGCTATTCGTTGTCGTGTTGTAAATAAAATGTGCTTCTGTTGAATTCTTCCCCGTGTCGCTGCGTCCTTCCTTCGTTGGGTCTCCATCTTGTTTCACGTAAGGGTTCGTCGTGGGCGCGGGACGCCCGATAATTAATCTGAACCGTCAAGGCCGACGAGAACACCGCTCGGTTATCCCGTTAGCCCGGAACGAGCCGCTTAAGCGGATCGTGTCCGAAGTCGGCCTGTGACGAGGTACAACCCCTCGGTAGGTTACCCGTGCGGGTACTTAGGTATATCGACTTTCGGCGATTCACCCTATTCCGCGCGGGTAGAATGCGGACTGGGTTGTGGTGAGGCCGAAAGGTCCACCCGTGACTGGATCCCGGCGTTAGCCGGGAGGTCACGACTGATTGTCCGTCCGGTGGGCGAGGCAGTCGCGATTCGAGTCACGTGGCCGATCGCACGCCGACGGGCGCGAATTCGCAACACTGGTTACAGGAGTGTGATTCGAATCCCTCCTGCCTCCAAGCTAAATTCACAGGAATCGGTCCAGGGGTGAGAGAAGCGACCCCCGATTCCCTCCAAATTACGAGCGATCTAAATTAACCCCTTACGTGGAATAAGATGGCGTCTCAAGGCGAGCGGGAGCCGGGGGTAATAGAAATGGATGTAGAGTGTTTAGAATCCATGGCCCAGGATGTAAACCCCGTGCAGGACATTGGTGTGCAGGAACAGTTTCCCCCCCAACTGAACCCAGGGCCCGAAATGGGTGCGGCGGCGGCAGAGGCGCGGGTTATAACACCTCCCTCCCCTCTCCACCAACCCCCGATCCTGCCGAATCGGCTCAGCTGAGTGCATCCGACATGGCCCAGCTATTCGCCATGCTGGAACAAATGAAAACGGAAATGAAATCGAATATGCAACAAATGGGAAGCAAAATGGATGGAATGAACGAAAAGATGGAAACAAACACAAACGAAATGAAAACGAAAATGGATACAAATACCAACAAATGATGGACGAAATGGATGCGCACACACAGGCATTCGTAAGCGATATGCGAACCCAGCGGGGTGAGATGCAGCAAATAGGCCAATGCCTGCAGGCGGGCATGAAAGCAACAGCGAAGTGCGTAATGGCGACGCCTCGTGTGGGAACGAACGAGCTGGGAGGGGTGCAACGGTTGTCAGGCCCGCGGTGAAGGCGGGTGAGGAAAAAATAATGTGGAGACGTGTTGGGCGAGAAGTGTGGAGGTGACGGAAAAAGTGACGGTAACCGAGAGGGAAAAATTAATTGGGGTGACGGAGACGTGCACGAGGAAACACAGTTGGAAGAGAAAAAATGTGAACATGATGGGGAGTTGGAACAATTGAAGGAAGAGATAAGAACAGGCAATCAGGAAAGGGAAAGCCTAGAATGGAAGATAAAAGAGGAGAGAGACAGCTGGAGGAAAGGACGGAAGAATTGCTGGAAAAGTCTGAACAGTTCAAAGAACTGCAGGGAGAATTGAGGGAGGAAGGAGAAAGGAAAACAAAGCTAGAAAAAGAAAACGCAAACAAGATGAGGAATTGGAACTACTGAAGCAAGAGGTAAGGGAAAGTCACTTTGAATAGAAATCCTGGAAGGGAGATAAGAATGGGAAAGGAATGGCAGAAAAAACTAAAGAAATACAGCAAAAAGGGACGAATTGAGGAGGGAAGCAGTGGAAAGAAGAGATGAAATGAGTGAAGAAGCATGCAAATTGAGGGAGGAATTAGAAACAAAAACTTCTGAGATACTGAAACACGAAAACAAAGAAAGAGGATTACAAGACGAACTGAGGATGTTGAGAGAGGAAGAACGAGAACGGAGAATGAAACGTTAAGGAACCACACTGTACAAATCGAACAGCTGGAAGCGAAGGCCAGATTAAAGAATGAGATGCAAGAAAGGTAATGATGGAAGACGAATGAGACAGAAGAAGGAAATCGATCAATGGAAGGAAACCACGAGATTGCAGAATGAGGAACAAGAAAGAGTACTGGAAGAACAAGGAATGAGACAGGAGAAAGAAATCTGTCAGTTGAAAGAAATGACGAGATTACAGAACGAGGAACAAGAAAGACAGTGGAATAAAAACTGGAAGAGTATGAATTTGAAACTGAACGACAAAGGAAAAAAGGTTGGAATACGAGAAGTTGAAGGAGCAACGAAGGAAGCAAGAGAGAAATGAGACAGCAGCAACTGAAACACAAAAAGAGATTAACCAAATGAAGCAAACTATGAAACTGGAGAGGAAGGACAGGAGAGGAAACGAGGAAGAGTAATGAGAGAACAGCGAATGAACACAGGAAGGAAATGAGCCAATTGAGAGAAACGATGAGATTGGAAAACAAGAGCAGGAGGAACTGTGGGAAGAAAACAAGAACAATGTGAGTTGAAATTAACCAGCTCGAGGGGAGAGAAAAATTTGAGTCCACGGAGATTGAAAAACTCGGAGGGAGAGAAAAGAACAATTAAGACGGAAAGCAAGGATGAGGTAACGCGAGATCGTGAAAGAGCAGGAGTGAAACAGAGGGAAGGACGGAGGCGACTGAAGGAGAAAGCAGGTTAGCCTACGTAAAGATAAGGAAAAGACGCCAGAAAGAAGCAGAGTCTAATAGACACGAGGAGACAACAGAAACTAACAAATGTACAGAGACGTGGGAGGTAGAGAAAATAGAGGAGAGACTGCATGATAATGACGGGGTTAAAGGAACAGAACACACACACACAGAGGTATGGAGGATAATGGGGGTGAGCTGGTGGACCGTGTGGGGACCCGGTGTGAGCAGCGGGATGGCTGCCTCCAGGAACGAGGGAGGAAGTATGCCCCTTGAGGCGAATCACGACCAGGTGGGTTCGGTCGTGCCAAGCGGAGTTGAAGGGACGAGTGCTGGATAGGTGCACGTGCAGCTTGGGGGGTATAGAGGCCCCGGGAACCCTTGTGGGGACACGAATCCCCAGTGTGGTTGTGCAGGGGTGTGTGTTTACGAGTGTGCGGAGATGCGTGCTTTGCGGCACGCAAGGTGTGAGTGTGTACCCGTGTGTGGACGCCCCGTGTGTGAGTGGTGGGGTGGCAAGTGTGCCGGAGTGCGTGCCTCCCAGCACGCCGTGTGTGGATGAGACCCCAGGGTGAGTGCCCCCACGTGTGCAAGTGGAAGGGCTGTGGGAGTGGAGCCACGTGTGCGAGGGAGGTGGCATGCGTGGGTGAGCGGGCGAGTGTGAGAGAGACCGTGTGTGTAAGGTCTCTGTATGTGAGGGAGATGTCGGTCGGCATGCGTGAGCATGCAGCCGCGTCCCCGGTGTGAATGTGAGTGTGTTGAAGTGGAGTCTGTGCGTCGTGACACGCAGGTGTGCGAGGGTCGAATGGCGACGACGACGGCGACAGAGGGACAGAAGCCGGGTAGCGGCCGTAGATGTTTTGGGGACCGCGCCGGGTTCACCCAGCGCGAGCGCGCGGTCCGTGCTGTGCAACGCACGAGACCCCACGTGCTCGCTTGCGGGAGTGAAGCCCGGTCCGGAAACGCCAGCGGTGGATGTTGCCGATCCCGCGGACGGACAAAGTGTAGGCAGGATTATGGATTTGGACCGACGGGTTCTCCACGCGAGCTTGTGTTAAGCTCCAACGGGCAGAGCACATGTGTTCGCGTGGGAGCCCCTCGGAGTGCGAGGTTCGCTTTTGGGGTGCGCAGGGTGACGTCATGGCTGCACGTGGGTTGGAATCCGGCGGGAGGGTGAATCCCTGCCGGATGGTACCGTCCAAGAGGGACGAGGTACGCGTGCAGCTGCATGACGTCACGGGCAAGGTGCAAAGTGCGCGAGCTGTGAGTTGCCGCGCTGGTGCTGCGCGTAATTTGGAAGAAAAAAACAAAATTAACAAAAGCAAGCCTCGCTTTCGGGTGGACAGGATTCCCGGTAAGGGGTGGAAGACCCCTTACCAGGCACAGGATGGAACTAGCTAGGGGAAGGGTTAGTGTTAGTTAGACGGCTCCATGGGCAGGGATAAGTCCTCATGGGGCCCGTGAATGGATTAGTTAGAGGGATGTTAGTTGAGATTTAGGTTGGGAAATGGATTATTTTGGATTTAGAGGACAGTGACAGACTTTGGATGTGTAGAGGGGATGTAGTTTAGCTAGGTAGTGTTAAAAGGAACGTGCTATAGTGTAAGGGACGACGGTGGGAGCACGAGGTAGTTAGGGGAGGTAGTTAGAAGGATGGCAGGATTCAGCGTGTGTGGTGTTGAAGAGTTGGTGAGTTGTGTGGAAACGTGTGAGTGAGTGAGGCCAGCGGGTCTGTGTGAATGGAGCGAATGTAGAATGCATGGTGCGATGAGTGATTGGGGGAGGAGTGACTCCCGCCCAAGGGACCCCGGGTCAGTGTGAGTGTTAGTGGGTTAGTTAAATTGACAAAATGGAGGTCGTTTTGTTGTTGGTGGGAGTGTAGGCTCGAAACCTGTTTGGAGGGGTGCAGGAGCCCTGTTGACGGGCTGGGAGCATGGCTGCGAAAGGTGAGTATCGCTGAGTGGGTACCCGGGCACCGGGCTAGTCGGCCGTGGTAGGCCAAGGGCCCATGGGGGGCCGGTTAGCGTAGTGGGCACGGGTGCGCCCGCTTGGTGCGGGGGCCGGAGCGCCGTTAGCCCGTGGGCAGTGTCGTGGGCACGGGTGACCCTCGGAAAGGGGCCCGGCGCCAGCCTCACGTGTGCGTTTCAGGGGAGTTGCCATGGGGCACTCCCCGGTGTTTAGGGAGCTGGTAGGCTCGGAGGCAGTGTAGTGCCCGGGGGTGCCATTGTTGGAGAATCGGCAGAGGGTCGTGCCTGCCAAGGGAGCCACGCGTCCAGCCATGAGACCGTGTGAGGGCACGGGAAGAAATTGGGGGGCGAGGCCCGAAATTTGAGGACACCAACACAGGCGACGGGAATCTGGGTTGTTAGAACCATAGCTAAGCGAGAGGCGCTTGTTGAAAGCCCCGGGGTAGGTTAATAGTTAAATGGATAGGGTAGATTAGGAAGTGTACCCCTCCGCACCATCCATCCCTTCGCTCCCGTTGTGGGCCGCTGGACCCACTTTGGGTTTAGAGATCGCTGAGATCTGGGGAGGCCATCTTGAGGCTTGGTTGGCCTCGGCACAGGACGTAGCTCTCCCTTATTCCCCTCCGGGAAGGGAACGTAGGGGTTGGAGTAGGCTAGGGGACGATAGGTTAGCGACACAGGACGATAAAGGGGTTAGGGACGATTTATAGTGGGAAAGGGGTAAACATAAAACAACAAAAATAAGTTGGGCTTAATTGGGTTTTGACAAATTAAGGGGGTGGTATGGACAGTGACAGGCAAAGGCGATAGGTGGGAGGAAGATAGTAGGTAGGTCCGAGCCCGCCTTCTGAGTGGCCAGCACCACCGCACTCCCTCACCAACCTCCCACGGCACGGCGAGAGGCCGGCCCACTTATCGGCGGCTGGTTGTTTTGCTGCAAGGCCTGTGCCGGCCAGATCGTCTGCAGCTGTGCTTCAAGGCCTGTGCCGGCCAGTTCATCTGCCGGCTGTGTTGCCTGCAGCGGCCTGTTCTGCAGGCTGTGTTCGCCTGCTCACCTTTGCTTTTGCCCATGCCCACTGCCCACATCGTCATTTTGCCCCCCCCGTTCATTTTGCTTTGCCCCCCCCTGTTCATTTCCATGTGCGCCAGGATCAAGCAACAGTTTGCAGGCTGCAGGAGCTGTCCTGTGGCAGCTGCAACACGGGCCTGCAGTGGCGGCCCGTGCACCGGTTTTCTTTTGACTCTTTTCTTTTTCCTGCAGAGTCCATTGATCCTGGGCCATGGAGTAGTGTAAATTTATAAGGTTAAGTTGTTAAGTTGTGTATTGTAAATTTGAGTGCGACACCGCATGTATGTCTTAGCGCCGGCAATTTTATTTAAGTCGTCTGAATGAGTGAGTTTGTTTAGTTAGTTACTCAGCCCTCAGGTTTTATTTATTTGGGGACACGAATACCATGAATGTCGCACTCAGGGATCCGTAGGTAAAACGTACTAGGGAGAACTACACATGATGGCACACGATAATTTGACGACTCGGGACGAGTCTGTAAAAAGGGGAGGGGTAGTGTTACGGCTGTGGAAATTCGCATTACACCATAAAGGTCCCGTAGGTGAGAGGTATTTCTGAAGTACATGTGTAGTTAGCCCAAACCCATTGTATAGAGGGAATTAATGTGATTCATTCGGGCTGCGATACTTTGAGTTAGGCGTTTTTCTGTTCTGCTTTATTTTCGAACCAACAACGCCAACCACACTTCAACGCCAACAACAACGCCAACCAAGCCACCACTCCAACAACACCAGCACGGCACCCTCACAACCACGCCACCATCTCAACCACGCTACCTACACCAACGAACGCCATCCTCAGCGGTCTACGTACGACGGTTGCGCGTTGCAAGCCGTCGAACGCGAGAGGGGAGGGGAGAGTCCCCAGGCGGGGACGCGCGTTTCCCGCTGTTTTTCCTTCCTTGGCCCGGCGCCAGAACGGCTTCGCCTCTCCCCACAAGCCGGAGGTGGAGGAACGAGAGGGAACGCCCCCCTTCTCGAAGCCCTCGAAGGAAGGTGGAGCCGAGAACGGGCGTGGCGCCGGGCGCATAAGAAGCGAGAGCGAATGAGGGTTTTGTTCTTTGGTTCTCTCTGCTCGCTTCTCGGGTTTCGGCACGGAGAGAGCTCGTGGGCCACGGCGAGTGACGGTCGCCGAGGACTCAACCACCTCAGGGAAGTCGACTTCCATTTTCTTTTGGGTTTTGTGTGAACGTGTGTGTGTTGGCGCCGTGTCCGATAAGTAGTCAATTGTGTAAGTGGTCCGTGTGTCGCGTAATCGGTTGTAGCTCTGCATTGTGGGTTTTGTCTTTTATTTGATATATGTGCAATTGCTTATTCTGACTGTTTGCTTTATGTGTGCTATTCGTTGTCGTGTTGTAAATAAAATGTGCTTCTGTTGAATTCTTCCCCGTGTCGCTGCATCCTTCCTTCGTTGGGTCTCCATCTTGTTCACGTAAAGGGTTCGTCGTGGGCGCGGGACGCCCGATAATAATCTGAACCGTCAAGGCCGACGATAACACCGCTCGGTTATCCCGTTAGCCCGGAACGAGCCGCTTAAGCGGATCGTGTCCGAAGTCGGCCTGTGCGAGGTACAACCCTCGGTAGGTTACCCGTGCGGGTACTTAGTATATCGACTTTCGGCGATTCACCCTATTCCGCGCGGGTAGAATGCGGACTGGTTGTGGTGAGGCCGAAAGGTCCACCCGTGACTGGATCCCGGCGTTAGCCGGGAGGGTCACGACTGAATTGTCCGTCCGGTGGGCGAGGCGATCGCGATTCGAGTCACGTGGCGATCGCACGCCGACGGGCGCGAATTCGCAACAAATATATTATGATATATATATATATATATTGTTGTGGATTCACGACGGAGGATTCTCAACCCACTCCGGCCGTCTCCGTGGTTATAACGCCGGCTGGCTCGGCACAGGCCTCGGGTCACGCGTCTTCAATCGCGATACCAACGTAATCCTGGACCTTACCAGTTGGGAAATAGAACCCCGGTTACAGACTGGTTTTGTCAGATGCCGAGCGTTTTCTGCCAGTCTGTAACGATTTTGGTTTTATATAACAATCGAACGGATCGTTCCTCGACGCGACACGAATTAATCCATAGCGGCAACTTCATACGAACCAACCAGATTTATTGGGAACATCGGGGAATACACACAAGCAAAATATTACGACAATGTTTTTATTAACAATCTTTAACCCGTTCTTAACTAGGGAAACTACGGATTACGGGTTTTGAGGGGGTCCCTACCGAGATATGCCTTAAAACATGCAACAGAGCAGACAGAACAGCATGCAGACAAGACAGAGTATTGGTGATGTTTCATGGACGAGAGGAAAGTGTCAAAAGCACGAATGTCGCTCGCAACAAGCAGATGTCCACGGATTCAAGCCCAAGCTCGAACACGCCGCGTGGCGAGACGGCGCTCGCCTTCCCCCTTCGC
>CM068957.1:126011242-126045911 GCA_035128595.1 Eptatretus atami
AAACTCCTCCCCTTAGTTTTACTTCCTCTTTTTGGCCCCTCCCTCTCAGCTGACTGGGCGGGGCCTTGTCCGGAGAGGGGGAGGAAGAAGAAGAAGCCCTCGGCACACCACCACTGTACGAACAATAAACATGCCATCCTACACCTCCCGACACACAGGTAACGTCCATTTTACCGAACAGCCTAGCTAAACAGGCATTTAATGGGGGATCTGAGCTAATCCTATATTTAGTAGCCTACTAAGGGCCATTTCCATAACAATATATATATATATGTATATATATATATATGTAATATATATATATAAAATAAATATATATATAATTATAATATATATATGTATACAGTAATCCCCCGTTTCTCGCGGGGGTTACGTTCCAAACCTCCCCGCGCTAAGTGAAAATCCGCGATGAATGGACGCCTCCCCAAAAAATCGATTCGTCTGGTCTGGTCGGTTTGGCAGTGATTGGTTTGAGGTGCCGGAGATCGACTGGTCTGGTCGGTTTGGCAGTGATTGGGTTTGAGGTGCGGAGATCGACTGGTCTGGTCGGTTTGGCAGTGATGGGTTTGAGGTGCCGGAGATCGACTGGTCTGGTCTGGTTGGTTTGGCAGTGATTGGGTTTGAGGTGCCGGAGATCGACTGGTCTGTCTGGTCGGTTTGGCAGTGAGTGGGTTGAGGTGCCGGAGATCGACTGGTCTGGTCTGGTCGGTTTGGCAGTGAGTGGGTTTGAGGTGCCTGAGATCGACTAGTGTGGTCTGGTCGGTTTGGCAGTGATTGGGTTTGTGGTGCGGAGATCGACTAGTCTGGTCTGGTCGTTTTGAGGTGCTGGGTATGAGCAATGCTCGTCCAACGGCGGTAAACCTTTTTCCTTCCCGAAGCATATTCGAGCACCTTTACCTTAACCTTCTCCTGGAGCGTCCCAGGACCTTCCTCTGGCGCTTCGGTTCCTTGCCAGAAACCTTCGAAGGTGCAGGGCGTTTGGGCGCATCGTGGGCTTGGAGAAAAACGTAGAAAATATTCGAAGTTCACAAGCGAAACTTTGTCTCGTGCGTTGTGTGACTGGTCGAGCACCAAACGTTATAATTTATTGCTTAAATAATTTATATTTTATACATTATTACCGCGATGTACCGGGGGAATCCGCAGAAAAAATTAGTTAGGTTCCAAGGGAAAACCCGCGATGAACCGGGGGCGCGATAGGTGAACCGCGATGAAGCGGGGGTTGACTGTATATATATATATATATATAAATATATATATACATATATTTTGCCTACACAGAGCTGTCAGTTGCCTATAAACCGCCAAAAGAGAGGTATGCATCTGAAGAACTTATTGCATGCTTAATGGAACAAGATTGCCCATAGGGCATGTACTCTGCTGATATAATTCAATTTGGATTAAGGTTTAAAGATGTTTAAAGATGCATATATAAATTAATTCCGGGCTTTACCGCCGTTTTACCCAGTGTCTATTGCATCACCCTATCAAACTCGTTAAATTAGTTATTTGTGCCTGCTGTTTTTGTCCTTTTTACATCCTTAAAAAGAGTAAGTTATAAACAGGAAGTTTCCTGTTTGGAATGATTTTCTATTTTGTTTGACTGCCAGGCAGACAAACAGAATCAAAATTAATCTCATGTCTTTCTGCACATGCGCAATTGGGAAGTATTCAGAGACAAGGTACTGTTAACCTACAGGTTTGTCTTCCTATTTATGTTCTGATTCATGTTAAAAATACAACCTTCAATTTAAAGAAATTGTTCCTCGATCATAAACTGACGACCATAAACTGATAAGACAGACGGACATGAACCAATTGCTTAACCTCGCTTTTCTCTTTGTGTGCGTGGGGTAACAACAACCCACTCCTGTGACAGTTGGGCTTTAAGTGCCACTCACTGGAATTCTGTGACATCATCCAGAGGGTTGAACACTGACAAAAGTGTACTGAGACTATGTTAAACAGAATAAAAGGAAGAGTTGAATTCAGGTGCCATAAGCAGAATTAGAAGGTACTCGTAAAAGTACTCATCCTCATGAGTGATGGGAAAAGCAAGCAAAAGTACCCTCCCCAGTGATGGGAAAAGTTTAAGTTAATCTATCAATTTAAATTATTTTATGGACTTTAAAAAGGTTAATTTGTTGTCCTCTAGGTTTCATTCAGAGCCAAAGCTCTGAGCAACTTATACCACCCACTGCAAAGTAGTGGTGCAACATCGGGCAGCTTCGGTTAGGTTTGACTAAAAAATGGGCAAAACTTAACTGTTTTAAATTGTGTGTTGCTCCATGAAGATCTCTCTTAAATCTGCTTTCATCCAGATGTTCATGTTGATTTTAAAGATTACGGGAAAGGACAATAAAAAAGTGAATGTTGAGCTCTGTCTGCTTTTCAAATGCAGCGAGGGAAGCGGCCACCGTAAACGGAAGACAGACGAACGCACGGACACACACCATGGTTCACAATATATATGATGTCTAATTATGCCGATACATGAGGAAGTTTCATTGCAATGCATGAAGCAGTGAAAGAGGAGATACAGTAGAAACCAAAAACAGACAGCCAAACACTGTCCTATTATTTATATTCACATATAAGACCCGTCGCTTTGCTAATGGGAATACAAGTCTTTTCTGCGATGGCTAATTTATGGGGCAAGAACAAAGGATTCCTGGGAGATCCTGCCCTCCATGCAGGGATAACCAGCGTCGCAAGTTGGCGCTTGCTGTTTCGCCACATGTACCCACACACAAACCTTCCTTCATTCTTATTATTACTAATTTTTTGCATCACGAACCTTCCCGGGAGTTCCCTGAACCCACCGTCGTTGGGTTCATTGAAATCCGTTAATCCGTTCTCAAGTTATAGCACGACAAACAGACAGACAAACACGGCTCCTTTTATAACATTGAAGAAGATTCGACGGTGTTATTTAGATCGGCATGAAATCCATCTTGTTTGATTTTTGAATTGACAAACACATTCTTCAAAATATCCCTCATTGCACCTTTATGAAGTGACCTGTAAATGTTAAAGCTTTCAATTGTTAAAAAGACAATCAGTGAGACAGTTCACTATGATAACGCTTGAACCAAATTCTCATAAGAATAGGCAAACCATGCTCATTAAATTATTTCTTTAAGCCCTGACAATTTTATTTTAAATAGTGATCACATTGTTATAATATATACATGGAACTGCATTGTTTGCTGATGTACAGCATCGTATAGTGATCACACTGTAATAATATAAAGATGTAACTGTCCTGTATGTGTACCTGTGTGGGAAGATTGTTGAAACTTCATGTCCCGTCCACGATCGGGAACGGTTTCCTGGATCGTAGGATTAGTTGCAGTGGATGAGGAACCAGGAGAGTCATTGACCACAAGCAGCCTGGTCAATGCTAAAGCCTGTTCATGGTTGTCTGTTGGAAAATCTGCACCAATAAAAGTATCATGTTGACAATAAATAAACTGTTGTGGATTGTATTCATATACAGCACTGTAAATTATTGTGGTATTTCTTGAAGCTTGAAAGTAAGGCCAAATGAGTCTCAAACTGGAATATAAAAGGAAATAATCATGCTAATTATGGAAATAATTCTGATGAGGTTTGTAATAATGTTGTTGATGGGGATGAGATTATATATATATATATATATATATATATATATATATATATATATTATATATATATAATTTATCTAAATATATAATATTATATATTAAATTTATCTAAATTATATATATATATATCAATATATATATATATATATATATATATATATATTATATATATATATTGATACATTTTTATATAGATATATATATATATATATATATTGATACAGTTTTTTATATAGATATATATATATATATTGATACATTTTTATATACATATATATATATATATATATATATATATAGATATATTTTATATAGATAAATTTATATATATATATAAATATAGATACATTTTTATATATATATATATCATAATATATATATATATATATATATATATATATTATATAATATAATCTATAATATATATATATATATATTGGACACAAAGAGAGAAAGAGACAGATGATTACCTGCTATAAAAATAATAATAATAATAACATTAATAGGAAGAATTATTATTATCATGATCATCATTATTCCACGCTGACACGATGGCCTCGAGGTACACACACTCGCCTCTAAACTGTCTAGCCTGGGTCTAATCCCGACCAAGCTACATTAACTGTCATCCCGGTGTTTCACAGGCAAGTTGATTCATAAATGTAAGTGCCGTCCCTCGGAATAACGTTAACCCTCTAGAGCCCACGAAATGTTCTGGGTGAACAAAAAAATAACCCCTGGGGATCTAGAGGGTTAAACGGGTGTCCCATCTGTCCAGCATTTGTTAATGGACATTAAAGATATCACGGTGTCCTTCGTGAAGAGTAGGTGAGCTATCGCCTGCACCATAAACAAATTCCTCATTCCTGCCCGAACCAGCAGAGGGCATTGCATCAGCGGCACAGCTGCACACTCAGCCAGTGATGCTTCCCTGCAGCATTGTGTTGCATATGGACAAAAACGAAGAATCATTCTTCTTATAAATACTAAGGGAATAAATGTGCTCCTTCACAAGTAATTGCAAGAGGTGTTTGGTTGTTAAACAAACAAAATATGGTTTGATTAGCAACCAAGTACCTTTCAGTATTTAGGAACAATGTGGACTATCCAAAAGGTGTACCAGTATATGGAATGGGTACCTGAGAAATATGAAATCATCTTCATAAGTTATTTAGGATGCACCGTTACTCATATAACTAACAAAAGTTCATGTGAATCAATGGAAACAAACCTATTTTTTACTTAATTCGACAAACTGAGAGTGATCGCTGACATGCTATAACACACCATCTGTACCAGCAGGAACCACAAGGAGGGCAGTAGGCTGCATGCTTTCCCCATGGAGATGCACTGTCCGCTGACCGGATGTTCTACGAAGACGTACAAGTGCTCGTCGAGCAGGGACGCTGTACCACAAGCTGTCCCCATACACAGCAAGGCTTGACACCCTGTCTACCCAGGCATGTAGACACAAGGAGGATGTAAATATTAATGTGTTTTTTATAAACAAAAATGTTTAAGTAAAAGTTGTTGAGATGAAAACCAAACAAATGTTTGAAGTGTTTGTATAACATTACTACATAAGTGTGCAAAATAGTACAGTTGAGCCTCATACAATATGATTCTATCATTATTATAATTGTTTTTTTGAGTAATGCATAGGTGAGGTGTCGCATAATGTTGTTATGCTGTAATTATTCCCATACCCTTCTACCCTGGACAACATTCGTTACTTAATTGCAAGCTTCTGCTCGACCAGGGCAGATTTTTCAAATTGAGCCGATTCTTTCGGGTAAATACGATGTGATCTTTAACATCCACAATGAGATGTGTATTTCTATTTACATTTCATTTTTGATATCTATTTGTTTTTACAGTTTCTTAGGCTTTTAGAAGAGCTGTCACACCTACCAATCACAGAGACAGCAGACAATGCAAAACTTGAAATCAGACAAACACAGCTGTTGACCTTTGGGGAAGTTACTTTCCAAACCACACTGGGTGCCAGTAGTACCCCCATAGTGGCGGTGCTGTCCTCTCCACAATGTGCAGGGCAATCTAAGGGAGTAATCTCCCTCCCCAAAGATGCCAAACCATAGGGTTTGGCTGTACTCCATCCTCCAGCCAGACTAGGTGGTGTATGGTTAAAGCATCCGCTCCGAGTCAGTGAGGTTGTCAATTCAAACCCCAGCTGAGTCATACCAAAGACTATAAAAATGGTACGTGCTGCTTCCTTCTTAACGGTCAGCATGTAAAAGGGATAAGAGCATGGACAATCCCTTAGGTTGACATCCATGGGAAGGAGGATATTCCTCCTTAGAAAATGCCCTGCTGAATGTGGTGAAAAAGGGAGTGCCATCGTTATGGCAAAGCTAATACCCAGAGTGCCCCAGGAAGTGACGGCAATTCCCCCAAGCTCATTGGCTGTGTTTCTCTCATTGAACAGCCCTGTGTCATGTCTCATGTATTCTCGTGCCTGAATGTCCACATATGTGAGATGTGTGTCTGGCAGCTCCACCACAAGCCTTACATCTTTTAAAAAAAAATGTTGAGCATCACTACGTCACTGCCGTCAGTCAGTAATCAGTACGTCACTGACATCACTGCCATCACTGCCTATATACAGCATCACTGTAGAAAGGAAGCTTCAAACACCATTTTCAATGTCTTTGGTGTGACTCGAATAGGGTCAGATCCAACCGCCGACCTCCCAGACTCAGAGCGGATGGTCTACCTACAAGGCCACTGAATCTACAAGGTGAGGATTTCAAAGATCCTGAAGTATATTTTACTTGTTAGTGCAAATGTATGCTTATTTATATAAACTAGAGGGTTCATGGAACACCTAAAGCCATTCAGTTTGGTGAAAAAGGACAATGGAAGGGTTACCCACTCCCTTTTTATTTGGATGAAGTTACCTGAGGCATTGCATCGCTGGGCACCGCCATTTTGTCTGTTATTCCCTGCGGCAAACTTGATTGGTCGAGAGGGTGTACAATTTTTTTTGCCAAAGTACTACTCAACTGAAGTTTTTTGATTGTATAAACAAGGCAATTTTTATTCTACATTATTCAAAATATATAATTCAGTTGAAATAAAAGGAAAGTTTTACACGCTGTAAAAAAAACAAATAAACAAGCCATTGAATTAGGAGTTTACTTCTGTTGATGCAATTGTGATACACCATCTTTTACTCCACCTTACTTTCCACGTTTAATTATTTCTTCATGCCTGTTGTTTGTGTCCTTTACAAAGTTCCTCAAAACAGTAAGTTTCCTGTTTGCTTCAGTCTAACTGTCTGTCTGGCAGTCAAAAATAACTGAAAACCATTACACTCACTTTACCCCGCTGTGTGCATGCATGCACGGGTAGAGACGGGGTACAATTTTGCCAAATTCACAGCCAAAGTACTGAGGAACCGCAGCCGATTTGTGTTCCACTATGTCTGATTCATGTTCTACAGCATTCAAAATATGAAATTCCATTGAAATCAAGTCGTGCCTCCATCTGACATAGACTGACAGACAGAGTGAACCAATTGCTTCCCCCTGCTTTGCCGTACCCGTCTGGGGTAAAGACTTAGTGGCATAATGGTTAAAGTGTTCGCTCTGAGTCTGAGAGGTCAGCGGTTCAAACCTGACCCTGGCGAAGTTATAACCACCAATTTCAAAATGGCATGCGTTGCTTCTTTGCTCGAAACATTGCATTTAAACAGGAAAGAGCAAGGCACAAGCTTGATGGGCCTAATGGCCTCCTCCTTTGTTGAAGTCCCCCAGAAAGAAACTTATGTTAACTCTCAACTAAAACGATATCGTGAGAGTTAAATTTTTGATGAAGAGTTTGAAACTCATGAAAGAGTTGCCAAAATAGGATGAAAGGTCATTGCATGAACAATAGAAGAAAAAGGGTGGACGAGGATTGAACAGGTGGACAACAAACAAGGATTGAACAGTTTGATAAAGACTATTCAGCCATATATATATATATATATATATATTGGCCCCTGTCAACAATTATTTCATGTAAACCTAACTGTGTGAAATATTAGTTTACATCGACGAGCAATATCTATACAAGGCAAAAGTTTGGAAAAAAGGAAGATAAAACATGAATCCTGACCAGTGTTTGTTTGTGCAAATACACGGCGTTGTGTCCCATCCATGAAGACGTCTCGATAACCCTCGGCCCTCATCACTCCAATAGAGCTGAACTGTTTTTGTGTCCAAGGCAAGAGCTCGAGGAGATATGAGACCTACAGCAGCAATGAGACCTGTCTGGTGTCCAGAAATGGACAAACTTCTTATGCAGGGACGCAGAAAGGCCTCTGTCCAGAACACCAAGCTGTTAGTGAAGAAATGCAAAATACATTGGTAATCTCATTTTATTTGCTCCCTGCTTTTACGCTATGTAATGTTTGAATTTACATTTTGAGGTTACCTCTTTAATTGATACCCAATGTGACACAATGGCTTTTTCCGACAGCGAGTGAGGTTCACGGAAGAGCAAAGCTAAATTGACAGTGGGGTGGCAGGGCAATAATTGGGTACAACCAGCAAGAGGGTAAACGAACAGGAACCAGAGAGAGAAAGAGAAAGAGAGCACTAAAATCAGCATGTAAGAGAGTTGGATTCGGAAGGTTTAATGGGAGTAATAAAGATCATGGGTCAGGATGGGGATGACAAGAGATAGCGGTTATTTACTGCTTGAAGTCCTGGATAAAGACATGGATTTTCAAGTTGAACCAAGAGGGGTTGAGCGTCAATGCCTATGTACGTGATGGGGGTGGGGGGGGGGGTGAGGTTCTGAAATAACGAGTGAATGCTCGAGTTACTGATGAGGGTCAGTGGAATAAGAACGTGGAGGGAGCAATGTTGGAGAATAGACGGAAGAAAAATCAAGAGACCACTGACCTACCTGCAATGTGAGAGCAACAGCGCTTGTGCTTTGGCCTCATCACGGGGCAATGCAATAATTTTGAGATTTAGATTTCACAGAATCCAGGAGAAACAGATGTGATGCTGGAGCACTAGTCAAGATGGAGAGCAGTACTCCATGAGCTACGAACAAAGACCGTGTGGACTATGAGTATCTATGATTGGCCAAGGGAAGATTTGGATTAATGGAAGATTCCCAATCTATGGCTGGCTTTGGAGGTTAGCTTAATTTGCTATGTGTTCAGCCCAGGGAAGGTTATTGCTGATGGCGAAGCCGAAAAGTTTAAGAGAGTGAACTGCTTTCAGTGGATAACCAAGAAAAGACGTGGTTTCATTTAACGATCATTCCAAAGCAATGCAGTGACAGTGATATGGTGGGATTTTCCGGTGTTGAAGGACATTCCATTTATCACACCAGAGTCTAATCATATCCAAATCAGCAGAGAGAGATACAGCTGTTGTCTGCTTCACAGAACTAGAAGCACCTGCTCCTACAGGAGCCGTCAAGGGGGTCATGTTATTATATTTATGCCTATTTTACTCCAAGGGGTCCCAGGATTACACATCCAAACTAGAGGGGGAGCACTCGGGAGAGTGCAACATTCCGCCGCCAATACTGCTGGGTCACTCAAGTGAACCTTATATCTTATTCATTAAATATGATGTCAACAGTGCTGACAGAGTTATAGTTCTTTTCTCCAACATTTTTTTTTGGGGGGGGGGGGGTTGGAAATCACTTAAAACATGTAGAAATGCAAAAAAAAAAAATCGAAATTTTGTGAAAAAAAGTTGCAAATTTTTTTTCTCTAACAATTTTTTTTGGGGGGGGGGGGTTGGAATCACTAAAACATGTAGAAATGCAAAAAAAAAATTTTTTCTCTAAATTTTTTTGGGGGGGGGGGTTGAAATCATTAAAACATGTAGAAATGCAAAAAAAAAAAATTCTCAACAATTTTTTTGGGGGGGGGACCAAGTCCAAAATCTAATGGCATGATCCTTGGACCATACCTAACCCACCAAGTTTCGTCGAAATCCGTCGAGGAGTTTTTCCGTAATACTGTTCACAAACAACAAACAAACAAACAAGCAAACAAACGAAAGGGTGAAAACAGTAACCTCCGATCTTCGATGGGGGAGGTTAAAATGGTTGCGATCGGTTCAGCCGTTTTTGTGGTACCTGGGAACAGACAGACAGACAGACGGTGAATTATAGTAAGACTAGAAGCACCCGCTCTACCGAGCGCGTCAAGGGGGTCATTGTATTATATTTATGCCTATTTTACTCCAAGGGGTCCCAGGATTACACCACCCAAAAAATGGTTGTGATCGGTTCAGCCGTTTTTGCGGTACCTGGGAACAGACAGACAGACAGACGATGAATTATAGTAAGATGATGGTATAGGAAGTCAGAAATCCAGGAATGAAGGCAGCCTTCTATGCCACAGGAAAAGAACTTGGCAGAAAATATTTGGAGGCAAAGACAGAGTTTAGACATTCTGCCTTATCTTGGACAGAGTCTGCAGGACAGCCGTGTTGCGAGTTTAGGGGGCACAATGGAAGGGGAGGAAACACCGCAGACAGACTTGACAAAGCATCACCATAGCATGGAGGAAGGAGACTGGTTGGAGAGTTCGACCGAGAGATGTGCAAGATTATATTTTCTGGTTTGCCTCAGGATTGACACACACTTGCTGCGAGCATTACAGAATGAAAAAAAAAATAAGTTACTCTCAATAGGGTTAACTTTCCAAGCTGAAAATGCAAGTCCCTGACTGCAACAGCCTCCCCACAGGATTCAGTTTACCTGGGTTGAGAGAATTGTTAGGAAAGTTGCAGATGGGATGGGCTAAACCCATGCTTGACAGAAAGTCAACTTTTGTGAAAAGTATTTCCAGGCAGAATCAATATCAGTTGCTTTGGAGATAGTGGTCCAATCCATTTGTGTGAGAGCAGATTGATGTCCCTGACAGTTGGCCTGTGCAAACAGCCATGTCCTGCATTGTTAAGGTTGGTATCTTACAATACCGTAGCCAAATTGTAAAAATCACATGATATGGGCCTTGACAAGAAAGTAATCGATCAAAGGAATTGCTTGGTCCAGGAGCAAGAGCATACCAATAGTGAAAAATAGAGATGGAAAGTTTACAGGTTGGGTCAAACCAAGGGAGTCACAGTAGGCCTTTGCTGAAATGCATTGACTGGTTGTTGCCAAGCCAATACCTTGCCAGCTGGCATGGTGACAGTTGAAATTGCAGCAGATGAAAAACAGCGAGTTTTGATGGGTGATCACGAGTTGATCTATGTTCGAGGAAATCGAGGTATATAGAGAGTCATCATCATTGGGTGGAGGTTAAACCACACAAACAAACAAACATTAGGTGGTTGTGAAGAGGTATGCATAGACAAAAGTATTCCGCAGGGCTTGGAGTGGTTTGTGAGGACAATGAACAATGGACTTCTTAATGCACATCGCAACACTACCTCCACAATCGGGGATGGACCTGTCAAGGTGGAAGAGAAAATAGCTAGGACAAGTCTGAAGACGACGATGGTTCACGAGCGGTATTTGACAATGTAGATTGTTTCAGAAGTCAAGGATGAGAACAATGTGATAATGTTGACCAAGTTATAAAAATAATCAACATAATGTGGTACGAGTGACAGGTTATTAGCTGCAAAATGTCGAAAAACCCGGTTTCGTTCAACAACTTTCAAAATTTGACCTTTGCATAACCTTTAAAGTCACAAAACAATGTTGTGGACATTAAAAATAAGGAACAGGGATACGTGCTATAGCTTAATTGGAGTTATTTCGTCGAAAGAAGGTCGAAAACCCGGTTCGATTCCCACAACTTTGAAAATTTGACCTTTGTGAACTTTAAAGGTCAAAGGTCAAGGATTATGACCTTTGGTGCAAAACCTCCTCTGGAACATTCCAGGACAAATATAACGTCATATAGGCTATATGGCATTTCCACTCCTCGGATTATCCATACTTTGATGAAATCAGCGTAAAAACAAACTTGAAGGGGGCGCCACGGGCAAGGTGTTCGAGATAGAGCAAAATGGTTTCAAGACTTTAGGTGGTGGAATGACCTCAGATAATGCATAAAAAATATTGTCATCCTAGCTCTAAAAGTTTGGGGCGGTCGTATGATTTTCATGTCGAAATTCGAAATTTTCTAAGTTCGTGACCTTGTGACCTTGACCCTTGGGACGAAAATGAAAAATCGAGCTCCGTGGGGCTATGCAGGTGCCATTGTGGCTAACCAAATACCAAAACCCCTGCCAGATTCGACAAACCCCCTCGAGAAGATGGATTTTTTATGTCAAAGTTCGCAATTTTCTAAGTTTGTGACCTTGTGACCTTGACCTTGTGACGAAAATGAAAAATCCAGCTCGGTGGGCTATGCAGGTGCCTTGGGCTACCCAAATACCGAAACCCCGCCAGAATTCCGACAAACCCCTCGGAGAAGATAATTTTTATGTCAAAATCGCAATTTTCTAAGTTCGTGACCTTGTGACCTTGACCTTGGACAAAATGAAAAATCGAGCCCGTGGGGCTATGCAGGTGCCATTGTGCTAACCAAATACCAAACCCCTGCCAGATTCGACAAACCCCTCGGAGAAGATGGATTTTTATTGTCAAAATTCGCAATTTTCAAGTTCTGGACCTTGTGACCTTGACCTTGTGACGAAATATGAAAAATCCAGCTCGGTGGGGCTATGCAGGTGCCATTGGGCTAACCAAATACCGAAACCCCTGCCAGATTCGACAAACCCTCGGAGAAGATAATTTTTTAGTCAAAATTCGCAATTTTCTAAGTTCGTGACCTTGTGACCTTGACCTTGGGACGAAAATGAAAAATCGAGCTCCGTGGGCTATGCAGGTGCCATTGGGGCTAACCAAATACCGAAACCCCTGCCAGATTCGACAAACCCCTAGGAGAAAGATGCGAATTGAAATCGGCTACCCCTAAAAACACATGTTTTTGGGCGTGGCTCCGCCCATAATGGGCGCACCGCGCCCATTTTCAGGAAAACCAACTAGATCATGATATAAACCTCCCACCAAAATTTTATCAGGATCGGATCAAAACCCACGGAGCTATGCTCGGGACAGTCAGAACAGACAGACACACAACAATAACGAATATAGTGGTCACTTATTTTTTTCGTGAAAATATTTTTTCGTGAACCAAAAAGACATCGAGGAATGGGAGCATAGGGTGTGGTGGGCGGAGAGCGGGACATGCTCCTGAGAGAGGGTTAGGTGGATGCACAGCTGAAGATGTGATGCATGAGGGGTACAGAGGAATGAGAGCATAGGGTGTGGGGGGGGGAGCAGGACACACTCCAGGGAGAGAATTGGGAAATGGTTCGGTGCTGGCACTCACTACAAATTGTCTATGTTTTTCAGAAATGGGGATCATGAGAAGTCCAAACTTCACGACTCGGATGAAATGAAGGGTTATTGAATGGATGGAGGAAAGCCAGGCTACAAGTTTGGAGGGATGGTTTATGGACTGAGCATTTGCGTCGTGAACAAGTTTGGAAGAGAAATTGGGTGAATAGGAAGAGGAAGAGCTCGATAGGAGGAAGAAGACAAAATTTGGAGATGGTTCGAGCCAAATTCAGAAAATGAACTGTTTTTAAAAGTCAAGGGAAGTTTTTAAAGTACGAGGCAAAACTATATGTAATAGCAGGTCTTGAGAATGATTAAAAAGCATTTAAAGTAAGAAGCAAACTTATTCTAGTAAGAGGAATGAAGGATATAAAAATGAGAGGAGGAAGGAAATAATTTGCAGCATGAGTTAGTGGCTCTTTTTCTTCTTCTTCTTCTCCTTCTTCTTCCTCTTCTTTAATGGCCACAATTATTCCCAGGTTCTTTGTGGCGTTGGCTGGGAAAGCTTGGCCCAAGTCTTTCATAAACCAGATAGCCAGGCCTGATATTCAACTAAGGTTAAGGCCGGAATTTGCAATTTGGCCAAGATGCCAGCAACGGCTGACCTACTCTCTGCAAAAGACATCGTGGGATAGCATGAGTTATTGACTAATTCGTAATAAAGATTGTTGTTGTTGTTTTTTTGGAAAGAAGAGGAGGAAGTAAAATGTAAAGCCAGGAAATGGAAAAGAAAAACACCAAGGATAAAACAAACCTTAAGAGGAATGTGTCAGTCTTGAGACAATCAAGCACTCTCGTGATATGAGGCCGAGGCCGTGAAGCCAGACACATGAAGTCACATTAGACAATACACACCAAAAAGTTACGAATGAGACACGAATTGATTCAAAATGCAATGAACACCACAGTGATGAAATGTTAGCAGAAAAATAGACAGAACCGGTGTGAATTTTTAGCTTTGAAGAGATTCAATGAAGCAGGTGCAAACCGACGATTCAGCGAGCTCAGCCCCGGAACCGGAACCGGAACCGGAACCGGATATATTTGCAAAAGGACGTCATTTCATAGGTCATCATTTTACCCATGTTGCTTCCTGGTGATCGTTCATCTTTTTAACAGAGGCACCATTTTGCATGAATGTTGGTCAATGACCAAAAGTATTTTACCCACTTTTGACTGCTTATCATCATGTGCATCCCAGCCGTGCACACAAAGAAATGACTAGCATTGGCTTGTGCTTTAAAATATGCATTTGAGTCGGATTGAGGACACTTGATGCAAAACATTTTGGCCCTTGGTTTCTGACTTTGATGTGGTTTACATGTAATTCCGGCACTTCAACCTTGGGTCTTGGCTTGACACATTTGATTGTGGTGGCCACATTTCCATGCATTTTGAGTGACCACCTTGCTTTCTGATTCTTCGATGCTGGTTATCCTAAATTGCTGGCTCACAAACAACTTTGTGGATCATCGTTCCTCGAGTCGTACAAAGTGTTCATAATTATTTATTTTATTCACACTGTACTTCTTAGAATCCCTATTTACGTCTGGTTATTCTTTTTAGTATGATATAAGTTCTCTTTCAAGTAATGTTGATGCAAGTGAAGGCCATTAGGCCTAGCGAAGCCTGTGCTATTATGACCAGATTATGATTGTCCATACTTCGTCCTTTTGAAATGCTGAGCGTCAAGCAAGGAAGCAGCACGTACCATTTTTTTAAAAAGTCTTTGGTATGACTTGGGCAGGGTTCAAATCACTGATCTCCCAAGCTAAGAGTGGACCCTCTAACTATGATGCCACCGTGAGCAGTACATGGTACTCCTCTTGGCTCATGGAAGAACAGGAAGGTAACATGACAAATGGAAGAAAGGTAATGTACAGAGTTGGACAACAGAGGGACATTACAATCAAGAGAATGAATGATGCAAAAAAAGATAAGAGAGGAGAGGGGAAGAACATGATAAGCTGTGAGTGAAAGAGCTTGCATAAAGTAGGGTTAATGGGGGTAGAAAAGACGATGGGTAGAGATGGAGATTGAGGATGCCACGAGATGGTGGTGCACTGCCACCATGAAGCCTTGGAGCGAATAGTTGGGTTTCACCACCTAGGAATGTGGTTTCACAAGAGGAAGAATAGAGGAACACAGGAGTGGAGGTGAAAGGTAAGTCTGGAATTTTAGAGTTTAATAAGGAAGGATTGCTGGAAGATTGGATGTGTCTTTGAGGAACTGGGAAGAGTTGGAGGGTTGGAAGAACAGAAGGAACGAAACTGGAATGAAGGTCGTCCAAAACAGAGGCTGCTAACATGATGTTGATGATGATGATGATGATGATGATGATGATGATGATGATGATAACCTGTGTAGAAAAGTATTTTTTAATACAATCAAGTTGTACTCAATCTATGCTGTGAAGATTAGGAGATCTACAGGAATATCTCCTCTTCTATATGCGATGTTGGGTGGTGGGTGGTGGTACAGGATCCTCATACTCAGCATATTGTTCACACATTCACCAATGTCAGCATGTTTTGTCTTTGTCTCTACTTGATCCATTCTCTCAATATTACCGAGCTGGTTGCTCTGCCATTACAGCTTTTGAATCTTATGAAATAATAAAGGAATGGCTCGATGAGTCTTGTGATAACCCAAAGCCACACTATGTATACAACATCTCACCCAGCTTGTGGATGCACAGCAAGAGCTTGTGGGTTGCTGCCTCTTTCACAATGAAACGTGTCCCTTTGCGAGCCATTCAAACTTCCTTCAACGATGCACGATTCCCTGCGAAAGGGTGCGAGAAGAGGGACGGATGAATGAGACGAAGGATGCTGAGACAATCAGCAGAAATGAAATGCAAAATGAAACAATAAAAGATCACAAATTGGATTCTTATTCACTCGGGTACAGTCCAGTAGAGTTTTCGTTGAATCCAGTCCAGAGCGATGCCTTGCGGGAGGCCGCGGTGACCCCGAAAAACAACACTCCTTTCCGCCCCATCCAGGCCAATCCTCTCAATGTGGTGATGGCTAGAATTCACAAAATAGACCTGTGTAAGGAACAGAGCTTTCAGTGCAGTGTAACTTCAAAATCATTTTGGTCGTGTGGTGGCAGCGAGTCGGTAATTAAGATCGGTTCGCTCATTTCAAAGACGGTCGAGTGTAGCAATTTTTGGAAGAATTCACAAAGTAGTTTTCTTACTTGTGTAGGTAAACATAAAAACTGGAATTGTTTGGTCACATCTCTGCAGAATAACACGGTCACACAACACAAGTACCTGTAATTGAGTTTATTTTATGTATTTGCCAAATACTGATTGCTCATTATATTTTGGCCACATAGTGTAAGTCAGTAACTGCAATGTTAATTTTTACTAGGTATAAAGTACAAATATATAGAGGCAGTAACCCAGAAGTACAAGACTGGAAAGTTATGAAACACACACAAAAAAAACCTTTTGCTCTTACTGGAGCTAAAACTGACAATCTCACTCAACTGTGAAAATGATGGAGAGGTACAAAGGCATTGTGTGTTTGTTGCTTTTGTAATGCACTAACCTTTCCTTCCAGAGGATCGAAGGTGATTCCTGAGACGTGGCCATAGGGAGCTTGTGCCGTTACATTCCGATATCCCGTACCATCAAAATGCACTCTCCGAATGTCCAAACCATTTGCAAACAACAGCAGGGGGACATTTTCTGCAGTGGAGAACAAGGATTTAATGATGTTACATCTACTGAATACATTTACTGAACCCAAATATACCTTATTTCCTGATATCACATTCACTTTATAACATATTTGGACTCTCAAGTAATTGAAATGGGAATCCCCTACTTCCTGAAATATATATATTGTTACGAATTCTGGCCCGACAGGCATGCGATCGGCCACGTAACTCAAATCGCGACGCGTCGCCCACCGGAACAGACAATTCAGTCGTGAACCCTCTTGGAACTACTACGCCAAAGGAGCTAGCCTACGGGTGGGGTTTAACCATCAGCCTACAACGCAGTCGCGATTCTACCGCCGCGAAATAGGGTGAATCAGCCGAATGTCGAATATACTAAGAACCCGTGCGCGAGTAGCGTAACCGAGGAGTTGGTACGCGCGCCGCGTCGACCCGGACACGACGCTTAAGCGCTCGTTCCGTGCTGCACGGATTAACCAGAGCGGAGTTAATTCGCCCGACCTCGACGGTTCAGATTTATTTATTGGTGTCTAAATATCCCAACTCCAAATTCCTTACGTGATGCAAGATGAACTTTCAAACGAAGAAAGGACGCAGCGAAATAGGAAAACAGTTCAACAACAAGTAGTTTATAACACGGCAGGAACAAAGGCCACGTTATTTACACGCCTACATGTAGAAAGCAGCTACGTATATCAGTCATATCTACAGTAACAGCAAGCAAAGAGTAACCACCGAATAAAGCAATGTAAAGCATTATTCAGGTTTAACTTAAGAAGACTGGCGCCACAATTACCATACCATCTCACAAAAAGGCAAATAAAGCCACACCTCGATAGGCAAGGGCAGACAGGTCCGTGACCAAATGTAGCGTGTGACGCTGGGTGAGCGCCAGGTCCACAGAATCGAAGGGGTCTTACCGCGCACCTCGTGACGCGATGGCGGGCTAGCTCCGCAGTGATAGTAGCGTAACGTGCCTGACCTCCGTGCCCGGCGTGGTCGGAGTCCTTTAGGCGTGTGCGTTGCGCAGGCACGTGTTGGTTCGGAGTCGACACACTTGGGTGGGGAACGGACGGGTTACCGGCGCTATGTCCAGCCGGGAGGGGGGAATTGTTGATGCCGGGGTGAGGAGAGGGATGGCGATGCTCCGTTCCCGCTAGCGGGGCCTTGGGACGCACCGACTCCGGCAGTAACTCTCGCCCTGCGCCCTCTTCTCGCGTCCCTGCTTCACTCCGCGACTCGTCCCCTCCGACCCCGCAACGACACCTCAACGGACGACCTTCTATGTCTTCGTCACGTCGACAGCCCAGCCCAGCACACGTGAGTCGCCTTGTCTCGCGGTCTTCTATAGACTGGGGAGGAGCGTGTATTCGTAATTTCGCGGATAAAAAACGCCTTGGAGGCGGGGCTCACGCCACCCCGATGTTCAGGCCATTGGTCAGGCAAAAAGGGCGTGAAGCCTCTCTTGATGCCGAATTCTCCTAAAAGGAAGTCCACATGCATCCGCCGCTTGGGGTGCGGGCCACACCGCCCGCGCTCGCACCATGTGGACGGAGAGAAAAGGGGCGTGAAACCTCCCCTGATCCGATTTCTCTCCGTAAAGGCCATCCATTGTAACTCCGCGGCTCGACGCGTTCGCAACACAAACCAGAACGGGCCCTCCTGGGCAGCATCACGTTCATGTTGACAGTGGTGTGGTTGATGGTTGTGGAAGGAGAAAGGCGAACGGTGGTGGGGGGTTTGTGGTGGTTTGAAGGTTGGCAGGCGCCTTTGAGAATGGCGGTGAAGCATGTTTGGCGGGGTGGAGTTTGTGAGGTAAAGAGGCGAAAGGTGCCCCGTGTGTTTGAGGTGTTGGCGGGCCGTCGTTTGGTGAGGCGTGATGAAGCGAGTTTCCGGGATGGAGTTGTGGAGGTAAAGAAGCGAAGGTAGCGGTGTTTGAGTTGTTGGGAGGATTTATTGGTCCATAAAAAACGATAGAGAAAGAAAAATGGCTAACCAAAAGCGTCGCAGCCGATGAATCACACATATTCCCTCTAAACAACGGGTGTGACTAACACAACATGAACTTATCGATATATCTACCTGAGGAACTTTCTGGTGTATTGCAATCTCCACAGCGCGTAACAATATATATATATATATAATATATATATATATATATATACATATACATAGACATATATATATACATATATATATATATATATATATATATATATAAATATAGTAATACTTATAATCAAACAGCCCTTCTAGCCCAAAAGGCTGCATAAAGCAAACAACAAAGTGGTACAATCTTATCCACATTTTTCCTCACAGGAAAAAGCCCTTTGATGTTTCAAACCCTACCTGGGTTCCTCCACAGCTGCAGACATTTACAAGTACTACATACATGAGAATCTCAAAGTTGCATGTCCCCATTAGTCACCGGATATTGTGATCGCCGATTGGTGACTCATCAGCGACAGCGTAGACAGAAAGGCACACCACAGAGGCTCCTGACCACGTACCACATGCAGTTAACACACAAATACCAAGACCCAATCACATCTCTCACCCATAATTGGAGGGAATAACCAATCTGCTCTAACCTATTCAATTACTATAGGTGGTTAGGATTTCCATAAGTTATCCTTCATGCTCTACCAGCCAAAGAAAGCTGCATAAAGCAACCAAGAAACACTTTGCAAGGTAAGCCATTTGCTGTTTCAAACTGTACCTGGGTTCCACCACCACTGTAGATATCCACAAGTAGCACATACATGAGAATCCCAATGCTACATGGCCCATCAGCTGCCAGACTGGTTTCATCACCCATTGGTAATTCATCAGCGACAGTAGAAATAAACGTGTACCACATACGCTGGCAAACATGTTCCACATGTAATACCGATAGAACTCGTCAGCATATAAATACCAAAGATGCAATCCAACCTCTCAATGGTAATTGGAAAGAACAACCAATCAGCTCTCACCAAATCCATTATCCCAAACTACAGCTCAGACTCTATAATTAGTTAACCCTCGGCCCTTCCAGCCCAAAGACGGCTGCATCAAGCAACAAAGAAAAGCTGCACATGGTAAGCCCTTTTCTCTTTCAAACACTACCTGGGTTCATCCACAGATGCAGACATTTACAAGTACCACATGCATGAAACCCCCCAGCGTTACACAGCCCCATCAGCCGCTGGTCCGGTTTCATCACCTATTGGCAAGTCGTCAGCAATACTACGAAGGCTCCCAAACATTACCATGTGCAATGTCGATCACAGTCATCATATCTTCTATATATTACTAAAACTCTTATCTTGTATATATGTATGTATGTATGTTTGTATGTTCCCGAAATACAGCCAAAACGGTACATGACAGCACAAAAATTTTCGGCCCACCTTACTCACCATTCTCCTGCGGTGTGCAGTATCAAGTTTTCGTTCAAATCGGGGGGCAACGAAAAAATTATTAAAAATCAATTCCCATCAGTGAAGTCCTATTTCGGGAGAATTTGATCAATGCAAACAACTCCAGCGGTATAGTTCGCTGGAGTTATCTTTTTTTTTCTTTGAAAAAATTTTTTTTATCACCAAGCTGTCAAACGGGAAACCCCAAAAACGGGTTCACGGGTCGTCTAGTTAATACAAAGCAAAGCGTTTTGCTTGTGTATCTATTCCCACACTTTTCGAAAAAACAAAACAGAGGGATATTGTAATTGGCTCCGTCCGTCCTCACGCTATCTTCTCCTAAACGATTGGGCAGAAATTCACCAAACTTGGTCGTTATGATCATGATCATCCAAACATGGCAAGAAGGTGCAAGACAGTGTCATTTTGGCCCACCCCCTGGGGCAGGGTCAAAAGGTCAAATAATGAAAAATGCAATTACGGTCACATTTTAAAACACTGTTTTAATGAAACTTTGAAATATGCAATCAACATTGGGAGACAAATGAAATGCAATGATTGTTTGGGATTAATCCTGGTTCATTCCCCCGGGGTGGGGATTTAGGGTCAGCAGGGGGTCAAAATGGGAAATTATTTTTTAAGTCAAAATTTGATATTGGGTCATTCTGGTGAACTTTTTGCCGTCTTTCAATTTTGCTTTCGGTGGGAAACGTGGGAAGTTGTGATGGTGTGCCATCACTTCGCTCCAGTTTATTGGTTGCTTTGCACAGCCTTTGATATATTGTAAACAGTGGCACACACACACACACACACACACACACCACACAACACACACACACACACACACACCACAACACTTCAAATCTTTTGTTCAGCGTACTAAAACGTTTTTCATCAGCGAGAGGGTCCTCTTCTGCAAGTTCAGGATACTGAACATATAACAAGGGCCAAAGAGATTATACAAGACAAGGGATGAGGGGCACTTGACAGAAACATGTTTCCCAACCTTAGTCTCACTGTCCACCCATAAAGGCTCACAGAAATTAAACGACATTGCAAAACATAACATCACAATGGAAATGCAATGAGCTCCAGTGAATGAATCAGTATTTTGAAATACTTGCTCTCACTTGCTCTGCGCATCTGTACCCCACCCCGAATGGCAGCCTTGCCGTTCCATTGCACGGCTGGAACAACTCGGATTTCACCAAGACTCGAGGAGGAAGTTCCTAGGTTTAGCGAGGTCACAATCCTCCCAGAAGGCCAAGCCACACGGTGGATGGCATTGGTACCAGCATCAGCGTAGACCACGCTATCTGCAGCAACAGTGATTCCTGCTGGCTTGGAGCTGGCAAGCAAATTATAGCAGCTGAGAAATTGAGGTCAGGCATCATGTAAACAATCTGGAGGCAACTCGATCTCATCATCACTACAATAGAAACAAGCCCGTTTTAAATTTTGGATAAATATTGAGAAAACATCTCTCATAGTGGACTATTCAATTTAGGGTACAGTAAAGTAAAAGCGAGTCTATTGTTTCTTTTTTTGTGGCTGTGTTTATGGTTTTCAAGGTAATTAACGTAGATGTCATTTCAATGCAGTACTTTTTCATCTTTTTTCATTTGGGATTCCATGGACCTTATAAAAATGACAGGAAAACAAACGCGGAATCAAAAAGGATGTTGGTTTCAAAACGAGGTACCCACAATGCTTTGCTCAAGACTATGCCTCGGAAACATCCTGGTTCACTGCAATCACTACCACAATGGCCTACCCTGTTGGAAGAGGGATAACACGAAGACCACGTCCCTCATAACGACGTGAACCGAGAAACCCGGAGCTGCTTCGTCGGATACTACAGGCCCAAAAAATTCGTTTTTTGGGAGGATCGGCTGTGATGCCACTCACTCGACACCCAACAGGCCACGTACGATGTGCTCCGGTCTTCTCTAGGCTCAGGAAATGTATGCTGGGCGTTGCACCCGCAGAAGCATAGAGCAAGGCCCTGCATGGTGACAATGAAAAGAACAATAGCATGTTCACAATTAGGCCTACTCTACTATTATTAGCTACATATGAATAAGCATCTCAGTTCACTAAACTCAAATGAGAAATACTGGAGGTGTCTGCAGTGCATAAATTATTTTTTTTATGGACGGACAGATGGACATACCTCGTATTGAAGAGGCCACACTACTTAAAAATGTACCTTAATACTCTGCGCACATGTCCCCTCGGGATGAGATATCGTACCTTTTGCCAAATTCAGAGGCAAAATACTGCGAAACTGCAGGTTCTTGTTCCAATTCATGTTCTATTTTGTGTTTTACAGTGTTCACAATATCAAATCCAATTGACATTAAGTATTCCCTTGATTACAAAGTGATGCCTGTAGACAGACAGTCAATCAATTTGCTCTACCCCAATTTTTACTTCAGACGTGGGGTAACAAAAAAAAACAGTGGGGAAGAGGGAGGGGGAATACACCCATAAAGACTCACATATGGAATCCCAAGGAGAAGACTGTAATTGGCTCTGTCCTACAGTGCATGCAATGAGCCGAGGATCCCAAGTAACCTCACTGGGGTCTGAAGCCGCCATGTTTTTTGGCCTACGCAACCATGCCTTGACTTGGAACAGGCCACACCGATTTCTTAACGATAAAGAAAACTTCCATGTTTTCAGTGACTGCTTTTGGTTCATGTTCCCAGAAATTCTCTGGAACTGGAATATCAAAGTTTTTGCAGATGTGCCAGCAGATTACTTTACAAACTCTTTGTGCGTTGTATGTACAGCTGTTATGAGATGAGTTTTTTGTGTGTATGTTTGGTCTTTAAGCATAACTTATCATTTTCTTTGCTAATGCCACTTCCACCCCTCACCTTTCTCTCTTTGTTTTTTCCTCCTCTCCTCGCTCTCTCTCTCTCTCTCTCTCTCTCTCTCTCTCTCTCTCTCTCGCTCTCGCGTCTCTCAACCCCTCCTCACACCCTCCCTCCCGCCAGTGTATAGCAATGTTTGGTGAGGCGTCACTCTCACCACCCACCACCTCCTTGCTCTCCTTCTAGCTTCCCCCCTCCTCCCTCCATCTTCTCTTCTCCTCATCCTCCATCCCTTCTATCCTCTCTCTCCACCCTCCTCCCTCACTCGCTTCTCTCTCTCCCCTCCCTGCTCCTCTGTTCCTCCCTCCCTGCCTCCTCTCTCCCCCCTCCTCCCTGCTCCCTCTCTCTCCCACCCTCCCTCTCTCCTCCCTCTCCCAATCCTTCCTCCCTCTCCCTCTCCTCCTCCTCCTCCCTTAACATCCCAGTTGTTTGTCTCTGGACATGTCTGGGCGGTGTTACTCTGGACTGAAGTTTGTCTCCGGAAATGTCAGACGGGAGTTTGTCTCTGGACAGTTTGGCTCTGGATGCATCTGGGTGGTGTTTGTCTCCAAAGTGTCGGGGTGGTATTTATGTCCAGACAGGAGTTTGTCTCTGGATGTGTCCGGCGCGTGTTTGTCTCCGGACAGCTTGGCTCCAGACGCGTTCGAGCGTATTATTCTGATGGGAGTTTGGCTCCAGACACGTCCGGATGGGATTTTTGTTCAGATATGTCCGAGCAGGTTTGTGTCCAGATGGCTTGGCTCCGGAGTGTGTCCAGCAGGTTTTTTTCGGACGTGTCTGGGCGGTGTTTGTTCAGGTCTGTTTATAGTATGACTGTAGAAAATAGAATTCAGACATATAATTGTTCCATTCTTCACTGTTATCCTCTTCAAGAAACATTTGATGAGACCAGAATGAATTGTAATTTACACTCCAACACACATCTGCCTTCCCTTCCACCACCTCCTTCCTCTCTCCTTTCCTCCACCTCTTCACTCCCCCTCCTCTCTCTCACTTTCTTTTTTTCTCCCCCCTCTCCCCTCTCTTTCCCCCTCTTTCCTCCCTATCTTCCCCCCCCTCTCTCCTTCTTTCTCCCCCCTCTCTCCCGTCTTTCTCCCGCCCCTCTCTCCCTTCTTTCTCACCCAACTCTCCCCTTCTTTTCTCCCCCCAAGCCTCTCTCCCTTCTTTCTCCACCCCCAACCTCTCTCCCTTCTTTTCTCCACCCCAACCTCTCTCCCTTCTTTTTCTCCACCCAACCTCTCCCTCTTTTCTCCACCCAACCCTCTCCTTCTTCTCCAACCCCCACCCTCTCCCTTCTTTTCTCCACCCCAACCTCTCTCCCTTCTTTTTCTCCACCCAACCTCTCTCCCTTCTTTCTCACCCAACCTCTCTCCCTCTTTTTCTCCACCCAACCTCTCTCCTTTTTTCTCCACCCAACCTCTCTCCCTTCTTTTTCTCCACCCCAACCTCTCTCCTTCTTTTCTCCACCCAACCTCTCTCCTTCTTTTCTTCCACCCCAACCTCTCTCCCTTCTTTTCCCACCCCAACCTCTCTCCCTTCTTTTCCACCCAACTCTCTCCCTTCTTTTCTCCACCCCAACTCTCCCTTCTTTTCTCCACCCAACCTCTCTCCCTTCTTTTTCTCCACCCAACCTCTCTCCATTCTTTTTGTCTCTGGATGTTCTCCGGCGGTTTGTCTCCCTTCTACCCTCCCCCCTCTCCACATTCTACCCTCCCCCTCTCCACATTCTACCCTTCCCCCTCTCCACATTCTACCCCTCCCCCTCTCCACATTCTACCCTCCCCCCTCCCTCCCATCTACCTCCCCCTCTCCACATTCTACCTCCCTCTCCACATCTACCCTCCCTCTCCACATTCTACCTCCCCCCTCTCCACATTCTACCCCCCCCTCTCCACATTCTACCCCCCCCTCTCCACATTCTACCCTCCCCCCTCTCCACATTCTACCCTCCCCCCTCTCCCATTCTACCCTCCCCCTCCACATTCTACCCTCCCCTCTCCACTTCTACCCTCCCCCCTCTCCACATTCTCCCTCCCCCTCTCCACATTCTACCCTCCCCCTCTCACTTCTTTTACCCCCCCTCTCCACTCTCACTTCTCCCCTCTACCTTCCCCCCTCTCCACTCTCCACCTTCTACCCTCCCCCCTCCCACTCTCACCTTCTTCCCTTCTACCCTCCCCCCTCTCCACTCTCCACCTTCTTCCCTCTACCCTCCCCCCTCTCCACTCTCCACCTTCTTCCTTCTACCCCCCCCCTCTCACTCTTCCACCTTCTTCCCTTCTACCTCCCCCTCTCCACTCTCCCCTTCTTCCCTTCTACCCTCCCCCCTCTCCACTTCCACCTTCTTCCCTTCTACCTCCCCCTCTCACTTTTACCTTCCCCTCTCCACTCTCCCTTCTTCCCCTTCTACTCTCCCCCCTCTCACTTTCCACCTTCCCCTCTCCACTTTCACCTTCCCCCTCTCCACTCTCCACTCTTCCCTTCTGCCTCCCCCCTCCCACTTTCTACCCCCACCCTCTCCACTTTACCCCACCTCTTCCACTTCTACCCTCCACCCTCTCCACTTTCTACCCTCCCCTCTCCACTCTCCACCCTCCCTCTCCACTCTCCACCTTCTTCCCCTTCTACCCTCCCCCTCTCCACTTTCTTTCCCTTCTACCCTCCCCCTCTCCACTCTCCACCTTCTTCCCCTTCTACCCTACCCCTCTCCACTTTCTTCCCCTTCTACCCTCCCCCACCCTTCTTCCCTTCTACCCTCCCCTCTCCACCTTCTTCCCCTTCTACCCTCCCCTCCACTTCTTCCCCTTCTACCCCCCCCCCCCCTTTCAGTATTCCATCAGCAAAGCAATGGGTGTTATTTGCACGTCATAAATAAGTAACGTCTCAGAGCGACGTGAACCAGAGAAACAAGGATTTCGTCTTAATTTGAGCTAATTTTAAATACTTTAAAAGAACGACTCCGACGGGACTCGAACCCGCAACCTTTGAATTACTGTTTCCACTAGAAGTCCAAAGCGCTATCCATTGCGCCACGGAGCCACTCATACACTGACTGGTACTGACACGATTGTATATATTTCGTCAACATTGGATCATGACGATCATTTCGTTTCTCACACTCGACATCAGAAAGCTTCAGTAGAACTCCACAAAAAACATGACACACACAAAACACACCACACACACACACACGACGCACACAACAAACACACACACAAACACACACAAAACACAAACACACACACACACACACACACACAAACACACACACACACAAACACACACAACACACAAACACCACGCACACACAAACACACACACACACACACACACCACCACACCACAACACACACACACACACAAACACACACACACACAAACACACACACACACACAAAACACACACACACACAAACACACACACACACACACCCGCACACACAAACAACACACAACAAACACACACACACACAAACACACACACACACACACAAACAACACACACACACAAACACACACACACACACAAACACACACACACACAAACACACACAACCACACAAACACACACACACACAAACACACCCACACAAACACACACACACAAACACACACACACACACACAAAACACACACAAACACAACACACACAACACACAACACAAACACACACACACACACACACAAACACACGTTAGAGGGTGCATCCGGTACATTGCACGGGCCCCGAGATGACAGCCACACACGCCGATCGTGGTTCACAATGTTTCGAGAAGGGGCCCCTGAGGGCGTGGTCTCACTTTGCCCAGAGAATATCACCTTGTGGTGGTGATAAAAACAGCGGGAAGGGAATGCTCCAACTCAAGGGGAAAAAGCACTGTGACGTCATGATGGCTTAAACACATGTTTTCCCTTTGTTTAACTCGACAGACGATTACAAAATTAGGGGTTGAAGTTAGTGTTGGTGGAGAAGTGGAATAATAACGACGTTTAATGTACACAAATCCAACAATAATCACAAAACACCCAATTCAGTGAACGGACTAACCCATGCGCACGGCGGAACGTTGTGGGCTTTAAAATCAGAACACATCTCCCGAGAATGAAAGTAAACTGGCCCAGCGGTGCTGAAAAGGGAACAAAGCTCAACACCAGAAGGGCACTCGGTAGAGCGCGTACCTCCACCCTGTAATGCTGATCCATGAGAACATATCGGGCCCAATACATTTTTGAGATATCATGCTATAGTGTTACGAATAGTGTTACGAATCTGGCAGCCATGAGCACACAACAGCCAGAGTCCTTATACGTCAGTTATATCGGTTAAGTACGTGTTCTAGTTAGGTCCCGTCCTATGTTTAATCGGTGATTAAATTCATTGCGCTGCGGGTTATTTGATAGTCAGGGTTTCCTTTTACATTTTTACATCACTTTCACAACAACAAACACTCTGCTCGCAACGAGCGCATGCGTGGGCGGAGTTAACATGAGCATGGCGTCCCTCTTTGGCCAATCGGCAAGGAGCGGGCGCTCACCCGCCCCGTCTCCCACTCAACACCATCGCCATAACGCACGTGGCCGGAGGTGGTGAGGAGTAGGCGGAGCTACAAACACCTCGATCGCACCCCACCAGAAGGGTGGGAGTTTCCCGCTACCGGGCCCGTCCAATGGAAGCTGGCCAGGGAATCGCGCGATGGGTCCGACCAATCAGAGGCGAGTGGCAGGAGAAGAAGCCCCTCCCTCCAAAAGAAAGAGTGGTTGTCGGGACAGCAGAGAGAGATGGCGTCCTGGGTGTCTCAAAGCACGTCTGCCTGGGTTTGTGGGACTGGATCCCGCGATTCGGAGGTTCGTCTGGCGAATTGCAGTGAGCGTCGATTTGCATCAAGTGAGATCATCTCGTCTCGCCTCCTCTGGATTCGGCTGCCCTGGTCCATCCTTTGGCGACCGGAGCTCCGGGAAAGGGTGGACGACCAGCCGTGCCGCGCGGCCAGGTAGCCAGCCGTCCTGACTCCCAGCCGAACTATCCTCCTCGGCTGGAGAGCCGAATAAAGACCCGGCCAGTCCATTTCCTTTTTGGGTGTGCGTGTCTGTGTGCGGCCTGTCTTGTCCAAGTAGAATTGTTAAGTGCTTGCGTTATTGTACATTGGAATATATTCGGTTGTAATCTTCTCTTTGTCTCCCTTCCGGTTTTTGCCAATTATTATTGTTAAATAAATACCCCTTTTGTTGAATGTACCAGCTCGTTTCTGTGCTTGTTTCATTGGCTTAGCACGGTGCGTGTGTTGTGAAATTGGGAAACGGTAAATTGTGCATTTGGATCGATGGACCTCGGTAACCATCCGCTCGGGTTACGCACGGTTCAAGCACGGAACGGCTCGTTCCCTCGAGGCCTGCCGAGGGTGTGAATTCCCCAGTAGCTTTGCCGCGTGGATACTTAGGTATATTGAAGTTGGCAATTAACCCTATCCCACGTGGTCGAATTATTGGCGATTCACGGTCCTGTAAGGGACCCGTGCCTTTTGGAGTTCTCGAAAAGCACGATCTAGATTCTGGGTGTTCAGTGGAACCGACTCTACTGCTCCACCTCGCGGTCGTGCTCCCGCCGCGACACCGGCCCCACAACAAATATATCGTTTTTGAGCGCGATCTCTCAATGGTGAAGAATCACTTAAAAATTATAGTCGTCGGATCCGGATCCGGATCTTCACCAAAATCAATCTTTCGGCCTTGTCCACACCGAACCTGTCCAAAAATTTCATCGGATCCGTCCACAACTTTTTGAGGATATCATGTACACAAACAAACAAAACAAACAAACCAAAACAGAAACGTGAAAACATAACCTCCTTCAACTTCGGTGGCGGAGGTAATAAGGGGAACAGGGTGAAAATTCACCCGAAATTATCACTTCTTTCATCACACAAACGGCTGAACCAAAAAAGGGATCCTTGACCGAACACATGTGCTGAGGTGTGTTCCATGACCAAACAGCTTGTAGAGCGCTCGCCAAGTGGCTTAAGCCAGCAGTCCAACAAAACGTTTGCTAAGGAACGGCTGGCTCGGCAAGCGATAGCAAGCTGATTGGTAATGGAACACACACCATGGATGAGATTTTTTTCGTGAGTTTATGTTTATGGCTAGCGGTGTACTGGGTGATAAGCACCATTATCACACAAATTAATTACCCTGTGCTAAAGTATGAGTCACATTTGCTCTACAGCTAGGATACGGCGGCCTACCCCCCCCCCCCCCGAATTGACAGAAACGTGCGGTGGCCGCAGAGTTTCTGAGGTGGCCTCAGGGTGGCCCTACCCGTATGGCTATCTTTTACAGGCCGTAGGGGTCTCCGTGGAATTAAAGCGCGGAGTTATAACTTTTTTCATTTTAGGTTGGCCGTAGCAATTCGACAAGCCGTAGCCATGACGTAGATGTGTTCCACGTCGACCGTACGTAGGGCGTACGGTGGGCTTGCGTTATTCGTGCGGCTTGCCGTAGGCTCTTATCAATGAAAAATGAATTTTGCCAACCCCCCAAAAATTACGGCGGCCGCACTATTTCCGCGTTCGCCTTAGGGCCCCCCTGCGGTCGCCTTGGGGGCACCTTGAGGCTCCTTGCGTCTGCCTTGAAAATTATATGGCCGCCGCAGGGACGCCCTAAGGTCACCGTGCGACATCAAATCAAAGACCGTACGGCACCCCCACGTTTTCGGTCTCCACAATTTCTAAATACCCCGTGCGGCTACCCAAAAAAAAAACATGTGTGACTGCTACATTGTGTGACCGTGGAAATACTGCGGCCGCCCTATAATTGCTAGTGGCCGTAGATTTTTTAGACCCTACGGCCGCCGAGCCAAATGTGACTGAAGCATAACCAAGTGAAAAGCGGGGGGAAGTGATCGGTCGCGTGTGTGTGTGCCGTACGTACGTGTCTGCATTAAAAAAAAAAATCATTTTCTTAGCAACCATTAGTCTGATTGACACGAGATTTTCGAAATAGGTGCGCTTCCTCCTGCAGAATTTTTTTAGTCATAATTATGACGTCATCGGTCACGTGGCACAGGCGCCATCTTGGAAAAGCCCCCAAAAAATTGCACCTCCATATCTCCGAAAACGGTCCATGGAAAAAATTGAAGCATGGCTCATTGTCAAGTACTCCCCATAGGGAATAGGTTTTGTTTTCGATGACGTCATCGGTGCCTTCATTATGACGTCATAATTTGACATGTGCAACGCTTGATCCGGTCAGTATGATGAAGAATTCCTCTGCAACTGTTGGTCCAATGGACACAATTTTCACCATTGGAGCACCTCCTCCTGTATACGTTTTCAATGATAATTATGACGTCATACGTCACGTGGTACAGGCGCCATCTTGGAAAAACTGAAAAACTTTACACCTCTATATCTCAGAAACCGCTCCATGGAAAAAATTGAAACATGGCTCATTGTCAAGGACTCCCCATGGGGAATAAGATGTGTTGATGATGATGATGCCATTGGTGCCTTCTTTATGACGTCATAATTCGACAAGTGCAATGCTTGATCTGGTCAGTATGAAATTTTTTTTATCTGCAATTGTTGAAACTGCTCACCGATCAATGAAAAACTTTAACTAATTGATCAACTACTCATGGGAAATATAGTTTGATAAAAGTGACATCATCAGTCACTGGTCTGGTACCATATTGGATCAAAGAAAAAAAACCTTAAAAAAACAAGAGTTGGCTTGTATCAAGTCCTTATCAAGACTGCGCAGGGTAAGTATTCTATGAATACCATCTAGTTTGAAATGTATCTACGGGAGTGGCTTGTGGGGTATCACGTTATTCTTTTTATTACTGCCAATTATTGTCCTATTATTATTAGTAGTAATAGTATTATTAATATTGTTATTTTGCAATACTTTAATGTTAATATTATTATAAATATACTATATAATCATTATTCTGAGAGATCCTTGGAAAAATGGCACGATAAGGTGGAACGACACTCAAGCAGCTGTACATATGCCTTTCCAATGCATTGGGGGGGGGGGAGGGGGGCAGGCAATAAAACGGGAATTGCTCAGGATTTTTTTGCAATTGAGGCTAAAGCAACATAGGCTAAGCAAGTGTGAAAATAACACGGAGTCCTCTTACTCGTGATGCAATTGAGGGTTCAGAAGAGTAATCCTCTCTCCCACCACTACCGGGAACGGCGCAACACAATACACGTTTACAAAGATTATTTGCGTCGCAACACTGGGTCAGATAGATTGAGATGGTGCTTTGTGAACAGACATGGCTCCGATTAACTGCATTAAAATCTGGATGCCAGAAGCGAAGGTTTGAAGGAGGATGGGAATGACTAGGTTGCAGTTAAAGGGTCCACTGGGATGTGGAGAAGGGGAATGACACAAAATATGCATGGCGCTGTGATGTGCGAGTTGTGGTAGCGCTGTGAGGTGGACCGTAGTGATGCATTGATTGTGGCGCCAGGAAATTCCAGGGTATCGACCCTGATGGCAGATGTCAGCCCTGGCAATGAAAGTGGGGGAAAAGTTAGCGGAGTGTGATGCTGTGTGACTTGTGCATGGTCTGGAGTCTTGGGCTGCTGCACGGCAGGTCGTGGGACGGAGGAGCCTTCAGCAAAAAGGGAGGAGGTAATGAAGACCGGGCATGGGGAAATGACAGAACTTCTTGTGTTGATAAAAAGGAGAAAAATATCTCAAGCAAAGAGTCACAGGCTTCCTATAGGGGAAACCCTATGTCTGTGCAGCCACTTCTTGTAGTAGGAAAATGTACTGTAAAAAATAATGACTACATCTTCTTAAACAAGAAAAACATCACCTTGCAAAGAGACACAACAACACACCAAAGCAAGGAGCTATAAAGGTGCTTACTATCTCTCCACCATCAAAGACAACACTCCAGAGATGAAAACTACAAACAGAAACCTGGAATGTTGAGCAGGAGATAATCCTCCAATGCAAAGTGTAATCAATACATGAGGCATGGGGGAGGAAAGGGTAGGGTGAGCGGTTCAGCGATCAGCTGAAAAACAAAAGTTGGCCACGAGGGTGGAGAGAGTCCCCCCTTGATAAATTTGAGAAGGTTTTTTTCAACAATTAAAGCATTTCTCAATAAAGGTAGGGTAGAAGAGATTACATCCAGGGCAAGGAAACAAGAGGCAAGAGAGATTAGAGCGAGGGGAGCTAAGTGCTCGGTTGATGGTGCAGAAAGGGATGGCTGGGATTTGACTGACATGGCATGAGAGGAAGTTTTGGCTGTGCAACGAGACAGGGACCCAAACCCTGACATAGAGCCAGTCCAAATGTGGTAAGGAAAGACTGTCCTGAAAGGATAGAACGAGGGTGTCACTCTGAAAGAGGGGGAGACCGATTCAGAGACAACGACTAGGTGCCTCAGGCACAGACGAAGGGGAAAAGAGTGGAAAAGGCAGATGATGATGGGCATAAAGACAAGGGAGAGGAGGGTGGTGAAGATGATGAAGAGAAACATAGGTTGAAAGAAGAGTTGACCAACAAAATAGAAGAGATAAAACTGATAAAACTCCAACACATATAAAACAACAATCATACAAAAATTTTAGTGATTTTTGGCAGACCAACCATTCATTTAGAAAAATGATTTCAAAATCATCGACCTTGAAGGAAATCAATATCGTACGTGTTTCGCAGCAGCATTATTCATTCAAGAAAAAGGAATGGGAAAACAACACCAAAAGAGGAAAATAACCAGGCCCTTCAAATAGAAGCCAAATCCCACCATGGGACCGAGATTATAGAGACATAAAGAGAGCAACTGAGGAAGGAAACAGTTCAGGAAGGAAACAGCAAGGAAACAAGGAAGGAAAGGTCAGATATAACAGTTCAGGAAAGGAAACAGAAGCCCAAAACTAAAAAAGAGAATCAAAAGAATAAAAAACAAATACAAAATGGAAGACAAAGATCTCAAGTGCTTGGGTGCTGCAAACAAACTCAAAATAGAGATGATAGCAAGGAAGAAAAATTACAAAAAAACTTTGAGGAAGCAAACAACAAGAGAAAACAAAACCACATGTTTGAGAGTAACTCGAAGAGATTCCACTGCAAATTAGAGAAACAAAAACAGAATGTCAACTCCCCCTGAAAAAAACAGCTAAAAAAATTCTGCAAAGGAATTTTTGAAGATCGAAAGGAACATAACAAGGAAGCAGAATGGATCCCAGACATGGAAAAAAGAAACAACATGTAGAGGAAATTCCCCCAGTGATTAATAATTATTGATGAGGAAAATGAGAAAACAACTTCAAAAAATGCCAAACTATAAAAGCCCATGCCCACATGGAATTCCAAACTTCCAGATAAAACAACGTGATGCTCTTCACAATCATATGCCAGGACATTCAACAAACGTATCCAAGAGGAAAAGGCAGTGGATCAGTGGCTCGTAGAAGGAAACACATTTCTAATCCCAAAACCTGAAGAAACCCAACTTCCTCACAAATACAGGCCAACATACAACCAACAACATACAAACTTCAACAGGAATCATTGCAGAAATGATGTACCATCACTTAACACAACAAGGAGGTTTGGAAGCAGAACAAAAGGATGTAAGAGAAGTTGTACGGACAATTGACCACCTACTAATGAACAAGGCCGTACTTGAAAATTGCATAATGTGAGAACCAAATTGTCCACCACCTGGACAGACTACAAGTAAGCTTTCGACAGTGTCCCACATTCGTGGATGATAAAATGCATGCAGATACACAAAATCAATTTCCGAATAATCAAAGTGATTGAGAAAGCAATGGAGTTCTGGAATACCCCATTGATATTACAGCACTCAGCAGTGGGATCTTCCAGGGAGACAGTCTCCCCCCCCCCACCCCCTCTTGTTTTGGCTGGCTCTGGACACACTGAGTAACCTCACCACAAACAAGGCCATGGACAACACCTAAACAACCAATGGAAGAACATCCAAAGAACAGGAAGGGTGACACACCTCCGAAACATGGATGATTATAGTCTCTTTGCACCGAATGACGAAGCATTGACAGAAGAGCTAAAGCTGGAAAACAGTTCTTTGAGGATATTCAAATGGAATTTGGACTAGATAAGTGCGCCAAGTACACATTTTGTACAACAGACTATCGGATTCAATTTGTACAACGGTAATTACACATCAAAACAGGAAAACTCATTCCCATCCACAAAATGTTCTACAAACCATTGCATCCTGAGAATGTACCTCCTGAGACGAGAGGGAGGGACGGCCTGATAGAACTCAACCAGGTGCACAGTGTGATTGGTGTTGGACAAGCTGAGTATATTAAATGCTCAACAGACTATCGGATTCAATTTGTAAACAAACATGAACATAACAAACCTGAAAATGTATCCAAACTCACTTTGCAAAAAAATTCACAAAACAGGTGTGAATAGAATGAAAATGAATAGACCACACAGGAAATGAAACGGCAACAAGTACAGCCTCAACAATTGCAAAAAAAAAACTTTCCACTTTTGCCAAAAAAGTATCAACAAATATACACCAACAACTGGGAGAATGACAAAAGAGCAGGAAAATACAAAAAATAATTAGACCAATTTGGAATAGACAAAGAAAGCTTGTTGGAATGGCTAAGAAGAGGTCAGCTCAACTGGGATGGAGAACTTGTAATAATAAATGCCCAAGATCAAGGACACTACACCAATGGATTTAAATAGATGACGTGACTGAGCCAGA
>CM068957.1:126064790-126078129 GCA_035128595.1 Eptatretus atami
TCATCAGTGTGTTCAGTTCATCTACATTAGCTGCGCCACTGTCTTCTAGGAGCGTGTTGACCATCGTCTTGGGAGGGCGTCCAGGGTTCATCCTCCCGTGCTTGGGCTCCCATGTGATGACTAGGCTGGCAGGTAACTCGGGGTGGCGTAAACCAGTGCCCTCTAATTGCAGTCTTCTCGCCTCGATTTTAGTGGTGAGCATCGGTAGGTCGTCATGGAGCTCGCCGTTCGTCATGTGCTGTTGCCAACTGACTTCAAGAGCCATCCGGAGCATTCGTGTATAGCAACCATCGAATGACTTTAGCATGGTCTTGTTGAGTGTCCACGTCTCGCATCCGTACGTGAGAATGGACTCTATGGCAGCTGGGAAGATCCTCTTTTTGAGCCCTCTTGTCAAGTTCGACTTCCAGATCTTCTTCATGTCATTCATAGCCCTCCATTCCAGCACCTTCCGTACCTTTATGTCCTTCTCTGAACTCATCATTCTTGATCCGAGATACTTGAAGTCTAAGACTTTCTTGATGGTGTCATTCTTTACGGTCTTGAGAGTACCTTCGTCGCAGTTGAACGCCATGTACTCTGTCTTTTTAGCATTTAGGTGAAGTCCAACTTTATTGCACTTAGTTTCCACTCTTGTCAGTAGCTGCTGTGCTTCCTCCATCTGGTCAGAGAGCAGGGCTATGTCATCTGCAAAATCCAGATCTGTGAGCATAACTGGTCCGACCCTTTTTGTTCGTCCTGGTTTTATGGTGAAACCAAGCTTCTCATGACCTTTGGTAGCTTGATGTGGAGTATAATCAAGGACGATTATGAAGATGTAGGGTGCCAGAGTGTCTCCTTGCAGCACAGAAGCTAGGAGCTCGAACACTGCTGTTTCTCCATCCGGTGATACAACTTTCGCCATGGTCTTGGTATCGCTGGCCTCTATTGCTTTCAGTAGACAGTCCAGCACTCCGTAAGCTTTCAGGATCTTCAGCATTTTACCTCGGTGAATGGAGTCAAAAGCTTTGCGAAAATCGATGAAAGTAAGCACGGCTAGTAAGTTGTTCTTTTTGACTTCCTCGATGATTCTGCGGAAAGCAAGTATTTGCGTTACCGTTGTGCGCTTCTGCCGAAAACCATTCTGATTGAATCTCAGTTTAGGGTCTATGGCGGGGCGAATCTTGTTGAAAATCATCCGATTGCATAGCTTTGCGAAGATGCAGGTCAAACCGTGGTAGTTGTCTATCTTTGTGAGGGATCCGGACTTAGGAACTGGGATAATGTTTGAGAGTGACTACTATTCTGGTTTGTTGCCTTTCATCAGTGTGTATTACATATGTCCAGCAAGATATCGTCCAGGTCGCAGTTCTTCAGGACCTCTGCTGGTATCCTGTCTGGTCCAGCGCTCTTGCCCTGTTTGAGTGCGTACTTGGCCTTCTTCAGTTCCTCCATGGTGAATGGGCCATCATCGATGTCGACTTGCGTTAATATCGTGGGTATGTCCTTCTCCTCTTCTGTGATCGTTGGAGGGCTTCCCAGCAGGTTCTTGAACTGGGTCCACCATGTCAGGACACGGTCCTCTGCTGTTTTACCACTTATTCGACCTGATGGGGACTTCTTCCATCTGCTGATCTCGTTGACTAGGCGCCATGCTTCTCCATACTGCTTGCCTTCATTAGCAGCCTCCACCTCTCTAATCCGCTCAGCTAGTTCCTCTTCCTTCAGTCAGTCGTAGGTGGCAAAGAGATTCTTCTTTGCTGTTTTAAACTTGTTTCTGAACCTAAACTTGTCAATCAGAACCTAAACCAGACAGCTCAAAGGTAAGTGCACTACCTCTACATTCAGTCTGTTAATATAACACAATACAAGTGTCAACATCAGCTCGTTTAATACGAGTCCATAACACGTCAACACTCAAGATTATATAATTATGTACATCCTCCAAGTTTCGTTCCCTTGGTTTCCAACTGATTCAAACGTTCCAATGAATGGAGATTGTTGTCTCCTTTAATTTCAGACTCTAAAAACCTGATGACCCATCTTGATACAATCATGTATCCAACATGCATGAAACCAAGTCACGTGAATGAGAAACACTGCGAAGTGTAAATTACCCTTTTTGACATTCCCATCTGAACACTTCAGTCATGATGCTGTGCTACCAGCTTCAAATACCAAATCCCATGTTCACTTGTCAGTCATCTAACTGCTGTCTCCTGATGTCATTGTTCTGCATTTCATTTGTGTACGAGATCCTCCACGAGCGATAGATCATTGGATAAATTGGCAATCAATCAAAATTCCCAGAAATGAGTGATCGTGGTTGTCCATTGCAGTCCAAGACGGTCATTCGTATGTGACATGCGAACAACCTGGGAAGGTGAATGTGTTTGTAGTGTTGGATCTTCTGTCCTGACAACCACACTCTGAGATAGCAAGCAGGGTAACTTGGTGTTGAGAATCCTGTACAAGACTTTTACTCCAGGAAATGTAAATTGATAACTAATTGCAGAGGTTGACCTTGTGGAACCCCTTATCCATGCTCAAGGATTACTAACAATGCACACCGCTTGCATTGTTCAGAAAGTACAAATTGAAGATGCTAATTACTGCTGTAATTTTAGGTGTTCATGAAATAAAATGATAATTGGTTTCATATATGTTGCAGAACATACCTCCTGGAACGAGCATCTTTCAGGTCAGAGCTTTGGACAGGGACACAATCTCTGGGGGCGGCATTACCTACACCTTACAGGTATCACACCTTCTCTGAGCATAAATTAAATTGAAAGATTCACCTGTGTTTGAAAAGGTCGAACGAGGTCCAAGCAACAGTATCAACAACAATGACAACAAAAAAACAATTATTGTATGGAAACGTTTTTTGGTCCAAGTCTTTCACGTCCAGGTATTTCAGCCCAACAGGTCTGACGTTCAACACTGAAGCTGATATGGACAGGTATTTGTAACTCGTTCAGGGTGCCGGCGATAACTTGCTTTAACTTGAGGGTGATCTTTAACATCCATCAGTTAATGTCAGCAGACAGAACACCCAGCTTAACGTTAAGTTGAGCGATAGCAAACTTTGTGGTCAAACACTGTCTGCAAAGCACCAATCTGACAGTTTATAGTCACGTGAGGAATAAAACCCAGACAGAACGTAGCGAGGGTAAGTGTGATACCTCTGGACCATCCTTTTGGACTACAAAACGAAGTTCTGAAAAGTTATCAATGAACTTGTTTGGAAAGTGGTTTCTTGTTTTGTTCTCCTTGATTTCGAGCTTAAAGTACTAACTTGAATTCAAACTATAGACGTGGAGTTAAAATTGCCATAAAAACCATGATATTCTGCTATCGTTTGTCTTTTAGCCGAATGGGGAACAAAGCCAGTTCACTGTGGGCGAACACAATGGTGTTGTCCGTCTGAAAGCGGATTCGGCACTGGATGCCGAGGAAGAGAAAATGATCTCTTTAAAGATCACCGCACAGGTGGGCAAAGGTTCATCATCATCATCATCATCAGATTGACAATTTTGCTGCTCCGTCACAATCCAAATGTGTTGCTAAACCATTAATCAGTATAATTACAAACTTGTGTTCTCACCACAACCACTTTCAGCAAATCTCAACATAGAAAGGCCAAAGAGATTTATTTTTGACTTGGTCTCAAAAATCGACTTCGAATATGAATTATTTATTTATGAGACCTATGGATGCTTCTTCGTCTTCTTCTTCTCCTTCTTCTTCACCAACATTAGGATGGTGGAGGTGTCTTGTATGGGAACTTCGAGATCTTCTCAATTTCCATCCTCGTAACGATCAACGTTGAAGACGTCCAGGACACCCCACCAATCTTTGTTGGTGTTCCTTACCAGGCCCGGGTTTATGAGAATGCACCGGCGGTAAGTGCATCGTTTATGGAATTAGTCTGTTGGTAATTTATTGTTACTTCTCGACAAAATAATCAGTAACGTCTCAGATTAAGGTTGACAAGCTACACGTTGCTAGAGGGTAGCACGATAGCTCAGTTTATAACATGCTTGACATTAGGCTTCGTCTGGATTCAATCGCATTTAAACAGAAACAAAAATGTGATTTCAAAAAGTGAGAATATGCAACATTATATATTTGATTTAACTTAACACAATTTAACCCTTTGTGATGCAACATTACATTGTTGTGGGCCGGGGACCGGTGGCGAGAACGGGAGGATACGTCGTCTCCCACCAGACTCCCCGGAATTGTAGGCTGTCGCTCCGGATAATTCCGTGAGCCGGTGGGTCGCTGAACCGACCGTGGAACGCCAATATCTCGACCGCGTGATGTAGGGTCTTTTTGTCTGGAACCAATTTACCTAAGTAACCACGCGTCTCGGCTACCGGGGATCCACACCGCCAAACCGGGGGGCCCGCCCCCCACCCTCCACGCGTGTGGACTCATCAAGGGGAAGATTCAACATTGAAAAGAAACGTTTGTAGAAGCGCAAAGGAATGGCGGACTGGACGTTTTTGCCCCGTATGCTGTGGCCAGCGAGGCTAGGGTTGCAAGCGCTGAAGGTACCGTGGTTGGTTGTTGGATGTTTGTTGGATGGTAAGATTTATTTAACCGAACTAAAAAAACATCGCAACGCACACCTTTGATTCTCCCACTAGACAAAAGGAAGGGACCTGTCTTCACATGTACTTAACGGAATAACTGACTTTTGGGACATCTGCATGTTTTGAATGCATATGGTTTCCAGATCCGTAACAATATATTTGATTTAACTTAACACAATTTAACCCTTTGTGATGCAACATTATATATTTGATTTAACTTAACACAATTTAACCCTTTGTGATGCAACATTATATATTTGATTTAACTAAACACAATTTAACCCTTTGTGATGCAACATTATATATTTGATTTAACTTAACACAATTTAACCCTTATATTATGATGCAATTATTATATTTGATTTAACTTCACACAATTTAACCCTTTGTGACAGTATTATATATTTGATTTAACTTAACACAATTTAAACCCTTTGTGATGCAACATTATATATTTGATTTAACTAAACACAATTTAACCCTTTGTGATGCAACATTATATATTTGATTTAACTTAACACAATTTAACCCTTTATGATGCAACATTATATATTTGATTTACTTCACACAATTTAACCCTTTGTGACAGTATTATATATTTGATTTAACTTAACACAATTTAACCCTTTGTGACAGCATTATATATTTGATCATTATAGATTTAACTGAACATATTTGCAGAACAAAATTGCACCATGAAGTACAAAATGGAATTTAAGTGAATTTCCTCTTAATTTATGTTCAGGCCGAGCTGTGTGTGTGTGTGTGTGTGTGTGTGTCAAGATAGCTTAGAGAACAGCAGGATAGCTTCGAGGATAGACAGCTGGATAGGTTAGAGGATAGCAAGATAGCTTGGAGGACAGCAGGAAAGCAGGATAGCAGGATAGCATAGAATTAGAGTACAGCAGGATAGCTTAGACTTAGAGGAGAGCAGGATAGTTTAGAGTTCGAGGGTAGCAGGATAGCTTAGAGGACAGCAGGATAGGTTAGAGGACAGTAGGATAGCTTAGACTTCGAGGGTAGCAGGATAGGTTAGAGGACAGCAGGATGGGTTAGTGGACAGTAGAATAGCTTAGACTTCGAGGGTAGCAGGATAGGTTAGAGGATAGCAGGATAGGTTAGAGGACAGCAGGATAGTGCAATCACCTCTGAGATGTCTTCCCTGGGTTCAAATCTAAATTGAGCTATAAACTGTCCCCTTAATGTTTCACATACAGGGCTATGCATCGGTGTGAGCCATCCATCGGATGGACGTTTTGCAGATAAACCTGTTTACCAACATTGGTTGTTGTTAGACCTATAAGATCCCACACTGTCTTCCACAAAGAGTATGGGAGGTATCGCCAGCACCCTGAGCAAATTACAAATTCCTACCTAAACTGCAGCTCGGACGTGGTTTGGTTTTCTTGGATAATCCTTGATATCAGTTTACCCTACTTGCTATTTCAGAGTGTGGTTGTTGTCTAGGAAGCAACTCCTACACTATAAATAAATTCCCAAGTTGTTTGCATGTCTTGTGTGAACGACTGTTTCTGGCTACATAGGGGGGCAACCATGACATCTCAACTTTATGGTAATAGATTTGTCAATCTTATAAAGTGAGGAGATCAGTTTGCTTCCATGAGTATCAAACAAAAATAAAAACAAAAAATTCTGGGATTTGGAAGACAGGTGCACCAAAAGCGTACAGGTTTCCACGGAATGTCACAAATGGGAGTGATTAAAAAAAAAACTCTACTTTGCTTTTCCTCTGCAGGGAGTTGAAATTTTCACTGTGGTGGCCTTCGATGGTGACCAAGAAAACCTAAATCCCATCATGTACGCCATAGTTCAAGGTAATGAATTATATTTGTCCTTAATATTGTTATGATGAGCCACAGTTAGTCGGTTCATTTGGATACGTGGCCCGTGGGCAATCTCAGTTGTCCGTATCGCACACCTTGAAGCTGCAATACGTATATTGTTTCCAGGAAGTGAAGGGTCGTTTGTAATAAACGAGACCGATGGTGTCATCAGAATTGAAGATGTCAACAAACTCCACAAGTCAACATACAATCTTACTATCGAGGTAACCTCTGTGGTTGTAAGGCTCATTTTGAAAGAGTTTCTTCCAATAAACAATGCAATAAACACCAGAGGCCTAAACTTAATGATGTGACAAGGCAAGACACAAACCAGATGTCTCTTCACTGAGAATTTGTGCTGAGAGTCGCATTGAGAAGTAGTCCCATGGCAGATTGGCATCCTCAAATTGAGGCTTTTGAACATGAACATGAAACCGTTTTGGTTTCTCAAATTGCATTAGTTTGTTAAACTTAGGAAAAATACAAATTCTCAAAGTTGCATTGTGTGGCAGCAGAACCTGTTGTATTGTTTTAGGCGATGGAAGTAGGACCGCACGCAACAGGACCGAACGCATCACGGGCTGTTGTGATCGTTTCAGTACTGGATGTGAATGACCACTTGCCAACGTTCTATGGTGTTCAAGGTCCACAGCAAGTGTTTCATGTGAACATTCAGGAGCACCCACCAGAAGGAGAAGTCCTCCAGCCTCTCAACCTCACTGTCTGTGACCATGATAAGGTATGACCTCTGCCCTTCGACACCAGTCTTACACCGATCTCCCATTTCGTAAACCCCACTCATCCCTCCAGGACTTCAATATGGCATTATGCACGTCATCTTCCATTCTTACATGCGATCTTTCCTTCCCTAATTAACCCTCCCTCGAGCCATGTGCTGTCTCTCTGTAGGTTACTATCATATTTTTCTCTCCTCTTCTCATTTCCCATTTGTTCATCCACAAAGATTATTTGTTTCGATTGTTTGTCAACTTATCTACTATACTAAAGCTACCCTCAATCACCCAGCAATTTGCTCTTCCACGAGCCTGGATTTTAATACCAAAAGGGGGTCTGAACCATAACAAGCTACAGAAACCATTGGCTGAGAGTATGGGCACTGAACTTTTAAGCTGTTTCGCTTGGGTTTGAATCGAAGCCCACTTTTAAACAGTCATCCCGGGAGTTCACATGCAGGGAGTGCACCACCCATTGGATAGACGTTAAGCCGAAGGACCCATCTGCCAACACAGGGGGAAGGGATGGAAGCGTTAGTGGATGTTAAGGATCTCACGGTGTCTTTCACGAAGAGTAAGCAAATTAACACCGGCGCCCTCAACAAATAACAAATTCCTGTTCAAACCACCTTCATTCATGTATCCTGTATCAGAGTGGCAACATTCTGGGATTGGTCCTCACCTTGAAATGTTTCTCGACTCATCATGATATGCACTGGAGCTCTGTAGAGAGTCTGGCCCTCTAATTATTTTTATTATACAAATCATTTCTGGTTATATAAACAGATGCCTGGAAGCATTGTGGACAAAAATGCCAACACTACTTAGGATAACTTGTCCACCCCATGCATCCTCCCCTACCCCTCTCTTTTCCCCACATCCCTCTATTTTGTCCCTCAGCCTTGCTGTTGGTGTTTCTCCAATTATTTTGGGGTATGAGGTGGGGGGCAGGAAGGATGTTGGCCCATATACGTTATTGTGGGTAATAGGAGAATGAGGGCAGGGAAGAGGTTAAAAACCTTTGCTACATCTGCCTCCGTAATAAATAGATGGCCCCTTTCTAAGAACGTACCTTTACCCCGGTGTCCTTAGGGAAGCGAGGCAAAGTTCCATCTTCGGATATTGGGATCAGAGGGCACGTTTCAAGTCGTTCCGACAGTCATTCTTAACCAGGCCCCGATCTCCATCGTCGTTAGGAATGGCAGCTTCATCGATCATGAACGCAGGCGTGTTATCAAGTTTCAGGTGAGTGACATTGTTTGAAACCTGGTGGGACGGTATTATTGAACACAATGTGTTGACCAACCAAAGTTTTGCGACTTAACCAAGCCTATACACCTCCAAGAAAACTGTGTTAGATGTGATAAGTGCATATTATAGTGATTACTGAACTGTACATCCTCTTATGGATAAATATTTGGGGTGAAGAATACTTCCTCAAGTCTTCAGTGATCCAAAAATAAGAACTTTATTCTGTGATTACTTCGCTTGCTTGTAGATACTTGCTGAACAAATGGAAACGGTGGAACTACGCACCTCTGTAGCAGATATTGTCGTGAACATCATCGATATCAATGACAATGTTCCGGTCTTCAGTCGTGATCACTACGTGGCCCGTGTGCGAGAGAACTCACCCGGAGGCTCTTCAATAATCAGCATCCTTGTGAGTTCAATTCCTCGGAATCATGTTTTTATCCATCCCTATGGTGTTTCCTGCACTCTCAGGTTAAAAAAAGCTTGGTCTGAGAACTCACATTTGGTTTAAAATTCTAGTTGACATTTCTAGTTGACACATCTTCATTTAGACCGTAAGCCTGGTGTTGGCTTAATAGTTACGGTGGCTGACAAAATCCCAGGGTCTTCCATTCAAGCTCCTGTTTGTGCCGTTGAAATAACACCAGGTTGGTTGACTCAGCCTGTCATCCTTCCGAGGTCATCAAAATGAGTACCAGCTTACCGGTAACAGGAACTGTTGGCATCAGCGGCATAGCTGCACTTCCAGAAATGATGCCACCAGCAGCCAGAGGCTGCCTAAGAAACAACATTTAGATCAGGAATGTTTTCTCATGGTGGTTAGCATACCTGGCACCATTTGGTTGAGAATTGAGGTCATTCCTCAAGTCAGTGACAGGTCAGTTGATAAATCAAGGTAATGGAGAATGGATGTGTGTGTATTGGTTGCCCTTCATATCTGAAGAAGGCCGTTCACATGAAACATGTGAACCACCTGGTCAATTTTCTTTAGAGGATGGAAGCTTCTGCCCAGGCAACAGCCACACTCAAAGATAGCAAATAGTGTCATCTGATGTAAAGGAACCTTCAAGAAAACCAAACCACATTCTACTGGTCATCAAGGCAGGAATTGGAATTTGTTCAGCGTACCTGCGATAATTCACCTATTCATCGTAAAAGTCATCATGGGATCTTTCATGTCCACCAAGTAATGCCAGCAGACAGGAAGCCAGTTTAACATCTATCTGAGGGATGGTACACACATTGATGAATCGCTCTGCCTACAAAACACTAGAGTGACAGTTTATAGATCAGCTAAGAATCGAACCCAGACTAGACAGTTCAGAGGGGACCTTGTGTACCTCCAGACTATCCTTCCAGCCCTATGGATAAGTCAGAGACATGGTGAATCATTGACTTCCTCCTGTGTCTAAGTATCTTTGCACATTTTCTCTGATAACCTTTAGAATTCTCATGAAGTTGCAAGAAAATTAACGAACAAAATAATCCAGTAATAAAACAGTTAAACGTCTTGTACGACCCAGTCTGTAGTTACACCTGATCTACCCTGTCTCATGTCTTCTTCGTGCGTCACCACGGGATTTAAATGTAGTTCTGATTTTAATTCCAAATGTTTCCAATTCCACCTGAATCTCTCCACCACTTTTTATACAAGTGTCGAGGCTCATGGAGTAACTAAACGACAAAAGGACAGCAAGTTCACAAACTACCAAGGTGGAGGGGTTGTCCTGGAAAACTCAAAAACAAGTAACAACTAGCATAACCCGCGCTCTGCGCGACATGTTGGGGTGGGTGTGTTTGAGAAAGGAACTGATGCAGAGTATCAGTAGTAATTTTACTTTAATGCAGTAAGTGGAATACGATTTCACTGTTTCAGAACCATTTTATTTACTTTTTTTTTGTACCATGCACCTCATATGGTCTTTGAGATAATGTAAGCCGAATATCACGTTACTCGAGCGCAGAACAAAGTCGAAGATAGCGCGACACGAAACCACAAACTCGGAAATAATATATAAGATGTCCTGGAGAGGAACAGAGTATAGAAGAGATCATGGATATGCACAGGTGGGTGTATGAGGAGGCGATAGGCAGTGCGATTTAAAGGATGAAATGAAGAGGACAACAGCTACAGGAAGGCGATCGCTCGAAAAGGACAAATTAACCCTTTCTTTACTTCTCCATTTAAACACCCGCTCAATTTTTTGTGCTCCAACAGTGTTAATTATTTTTGAACCAAAACATGCTTGTTGTCCGAAACAAAATGGCCCAAAACATTTTGAGGAGGTTCTTTCCTGTCCACGAGAGGGCGATATCGCAACAAACTAGATGTTTGCAGGAAATGTTCGAATTTTTCGTTCATTACTTGATGTAATTTCAAAGTAAGGAAATGAGAGTGAGTGTTGTGCGTGTGTTAAATTAACAATATGCCTTGTTGTTCTTAATGCTGATACCAAGGTTTTCTTTCAGGCCACAGATCCAGATTCCGGCGATTTTGGGGAAATTTCGTACTCACTTTACGGTGAAGACAGCACATCGTGAGTTCAAGCAGAAAAAAATATTTGAATGTTTGTAATCAGCATTTTGAGATCGTTGGATATTAATGAGTGGATGTTAAAAATTTAATTTCGAGATTTAGAATCTCACGTCAGGGCGAATTTTAAAGATACGGTATCTTAAAGGTACACTATTTTTAGTGTACACTAAAATTTTTTTACCACTATGGTACACTACACTAAAGGTACACTAAGGTACACTACATTAGAGGTACACGAAGGTACACTACACTAAAGGTACACGAAGAGTTAGTGAAGCATCTATTTTAAGAACACGTTCAAAAATGAGGAAAACACCAATAGAGTAGCTTCCCAGCAAGTGAGACTCAGCTCTGGCGTTTCGACCACTGAGTGATCTTCATCCGGGACTGTTTTAGGTATTACATTCCTGGCACTTAGTGTCCTGGACCAAGCTATTGTCTGAAACGTCAATTTCAGCTTGTTAATTATGCTGACATTGAAAGGGGGTAGAAGGAAGCAACATGGCTTGGTTTCTCTGATAATTATAATTAGAGCCACCTACTCGTGGCCACTTTATGTGGCACTGCCTATTGTGCCCTCGGGCTGCCACATGGCAGAAAGGCCTGTCATATATTGCAGTATCACCTGGGTCGCATCACTTTACTGCATGTGTCACCTTTGGGCTTCAAGAGGTTGAACCCATGCTCACGTTCATCAGCATTCAGCTGCGGTCTTTGTGTGCCAATGCTCCGTACCAACCTGCTGTATGGTGTACCAACCTGCTCTTCCCCATGACCTCATCTTCTATAATGCCACTGGCTTCTTCTTTTTGATCTCCAAGACATTACTTTATGCTCGCATGAACAGAAAGGCAGGGCTACCCCTTGCTCGATCATCAGTGTTGTAAACATTACTCCTCTCGCCACACCTACACGTCTGGGTGTTTTTTTATCATCATAGAAATGTCTGGCAGATGGCGTGCAAGAAACAGAAGTCTGCATCCAACTCACTTGTCTGAAGATCCTGTTTACCGCTGTGAGTCAATAGTCACTACCGAACGTTGGTGGCTTCTCCAATGTAAGTAAGCCAAACCAACTCTGATTTCTAAACAATGGGTGATGCTCTGGCAGTTATTGCTTCCAGTAAATATCTGATCCTGGACCGGCCAAGGGTGGTATTTATTTCAACAATGACCAACTGCCTTCAGCTTTGGAAACCAAAATCTTTCTCATGAGACCTTTTCATTAGCCGTTGCCAGAGAACGGCGAATGGGACTTGTCGCATCTTGGATATAAACTTTTTGTTCATGAACATTAAGATCGAGGGAAAAGACGTGAGACAAGTTTGCAAAATCTTAAAGAGCAAACACAAAGCAAATTGTACTGGCGGTATATAAACAAAGCAATCTAGAGCGAAGTCGATGGCACAAAGTAGCAAATCCCCACGCTCCCTGCAAAACCCTCATGCTAACCCTAAAAAGTTCCATCGGTAATTACCCAATATCAAATTTTGAGTGGAAAAAAAAAAATCTTCTGTTTTGGCCCCAATGACTTCAAGTCCTCACACCCCTGGTGCATGAACCAGAGGTCAAATCCAAAAAATCGTTTCATATTACATGATTCCCCGAATGTTGATTGCATATACAAAGTTTCATCAAAAAATGATTTATAATGTGCTCGTAATTACATCTGTCGGTATTTGACCTTTTGACCCCACCCAGGGCCAAAGAAGTGAGGCCAACAACGACACTGCTCTCTCACCATATTGCCATGTGGTGATCATAATGACCAAGTTTGGTGAATTTCTGCACAACCATTTATGAGATATAGCAGATAGCATGACGGACAAACATTCAAAGCGGGTTACAATATCCTCGCCATTAAAGAAGCGTGGGGATAATGAGAAAAGCAAATTATATACTCCATACACGATCAATCAATCATACGATAATTATCGTCACCACCACCAAAGGTGGACGGAGGTTATATTTTCACCCTGTCTGTCTGCCTGTGTTTTCACTTTAATATTTGTTTTCTATTTAATAGTCAATACAACCACGAAAATAGCAGGGAGAGAAAGGGGCGATGTTGAGTGTTACTAATATGTAACAGATGGCGTTAGCGTGTGATGTAATTATTGCACATCATCAGTAAGCTGTTACCCATAAGGCAGTGAAGAACGACAATATATTATAATTACTATATGCAGAACGAGCACGGGTACCCGACGTTGTCCGGTGATGTTCTCATCCTGTTGGCATTTTGAAGAAATCAATTTTATGTTTTTTCAATTTTTTGGTGGGTGCCTAAAACACTTCCCCACACCCACTAAGGAATGTGGTGGGGATCATTTAATATTACCTTTCACATAGCTACAAAGGCTTCGGCACTATAGAGCGATTAAAAAAAAAA
>CM068957.1:126080449-126104773 GCA_035128595.1 Eptatretus atami
AGCTACCACCATGAAAGACCATCCAACGACCTTCCCAGGCCGTGTACTCCGGAATGTAATGACCAAGGGTGTCCCATTTCACATTGAGGTATTCCATCTGGAAAATCTGACAAAGTACAGTATTGTACATCTATAGTTCCCAGCTTTCTACAAATACAATCACATATTGCCCATGATTTTATTTGTAAAAATTGAGTGCTTCCGTTATATTATAGATCAAATGCATTAACTGGAATGGCACTTGTATCGTGCTTTTCATTTATGACGTTTTAATTTAACTGGTTTTACCCAGGCAAATGATGAAGAGATGTCATGGCCCAACAATGTGGTACAGCAATCACTTGTCAAGGTCGAGCCTCTCAACGTGTTTGAGCTAAACAACTTCACGGGTCAACTGCACCTGCAGCCTCAGGTGTGCAACCCCAAGACCTTGCAGAACTTTGTTCACAACCAGCGATGCAACTGGACACAGCTGGTACGTGCACATGACTGTGGATTGCTAGCCTTCACCTGCACAATGCTGATCACCTTCAACAAAGTCATCGAAAAGGTGAGATTCCCACATCCTGGAATGCTTGCCCAGTGAATTGGTGTTTGGGGTAAAGTGGAAGAGCGAGCTCATAATTTTGCACTAGAGGTGAAAATCAACTTAATTTCCTTCCCAGTGAAACAGAAACGAATTTCCCAGACAGCATTTCAAAAGTCCAAGAACTGATTCCATAAGAGGAAATAGTTTAACAACAATACCAGAATAAGGTTCAATCTCATTTTTGAGGAAAGTCATGAAAACCAAAATAGTCTACACATGTATGTGCTAACTCAGATCATCAGCAGAATAGCACAACCTATGCAAGCTATGTGGCTCTTGTGGAGACTTAGCCACACGATAGATCAGAAATCATTACTAACGTCTCATTAAATGTTGTCTCAAGTCCAGATGTTTTGATGGTCAAGTTTCAGATTGTATGTTGCTTCAAATTTCCTGTGCTGTCTTTCAGAAGACCCACATAAACACCTTCGTGATGAGTCTCAAGCAAGAGTCCTGGACTCTGGTGACCATTTTCATGGGAATCGTAGCTGGTCTGGTAGCCTTGATTGCAGCAATTTCTACAATCTCTTATTGGCGCAGCATCAAGCGCTCCCGTGTTCATGCAGGGGGCTGTCAACGTTTGATTATCAGGACTGTGTGCCGGGGTCCACCCCCTTCCAAAATTCTTCACCAAATGGAGGAAGGTTGTGCCACATACCGATTGCAGTAGTCAAGGGGGTGCAGCATTGTGTTTCTACATCCCAATGCCCCTTGCCCTAACTCATTGTGTATCTTCCCTGACAGAGTTACACTTCCTGTAATTGAGAAGCAATGTTGAATGGAGGAGAATAAAATCCCTTTAGCAAACTTCCAAATTTATAGGCACAGCTCAACACGTGGATGCTTATCATGCTTCAAGTTATACCTGGTGTCTGTGTGTGCATGGTACCTTATTTTCCAGACATCTCAAGAAAGGTCTGAAGCAGATTTCATGAAGAACGTTCACAACAACCCAATGCGTACACTAGGCGTCATGGGTGCACTTCCGGTCTTCCTCATTCTCCTTGCACTTTTGATATCCTCGCTAACCTTTTGTCGGAACAAGTGCTCAAAACGCGTTGCGCCAGTTCGCCTCATCATACTCACGAGGCCCAAGGATCGAACACCATGCTACATCCGATGCCTGCAAAGGGTTCTTGGTAAACCGCTCAATACACGAAGAGCCTGCAACAGGTTTGAGCATCTGCCATCGCGACAGCACAGGAATAATTCCCGAGTTCCTCTTCCTGACCACGATACCATTCATAACATCTGCGGCCTCCCTGGGCCTCCTCCTCAAATTCCTCCACCTGCTCCACCACCACTACCTCCAGCACAACTAACTACAATAACACCCATCTTGCCTAAACGTCAGAATTTCCAAGCTGGAGAAATTGAGTACAACATCACTTCAGCTTCAAGGCAGGTTCAAGAGAAGGAAATATTTGACGGTGCAGACCACAAAACCTCAGCAGTCATTACAGAATTGAAAGAACGCTTCAAGAACCTGAAGCAGAAAGGAAACTTATGAAACACTCATCACCCAAAGACTCACTGCATCATTCCACATGACGCAAAAGCTGAGGAAAGGCATTAATTGAACTGTCATTATATAGTTGTTTACTCTCGACAGGGAGGGGGAGATTTGTTGCTTTTCTTGTTTCTTACTTTCCAACAAATACAATTGCACCCCAATCCTTCATTTCTGAGCCAATTCTTTTCAAAATATGAATGGCAGTGTCCTGGTCCGATACACCCAGATCCAATTTGTATGTTTTCTATTCGGACCCCGGTTCCAATTTTAAGGGGTCTAAGATGAAACAGCAAAATCACGAGTTTTGCTATTCCCTTGTATTTGAGTCGATGGAGATGAGAATTTTCACATGGATGATCTCAAACAGCCCCAATAGGGATGGGGAAAAATTTTGGATGAAAATCATTTTATCGACTATATGGAGGTCAAAGGTCAAATCAGTAAACAAATTACATTTTTTGGCCTATCATACCTCTGTATTTAAGATAATTGGGGTGCAATTAAGCGAAGAATCAGCAAAATAATGCCTCACCACGGTTCTGATAGAAAATGAAGTACACAGACTATCATTTGGTGCTTTTCTCTAAATTCCATAATTGGTCAAAGGTCAAAATGGGGACACCAAATTAATATTTCTGGTCGGCCAAGCATTTATATTTCGACTAATCCATGAGAGGAATTGGTACAAAAGGACCTTACCTTAGCCCCTCAGACTAAAGCAGGTAGACAGTGGTTCGGTGTTTTGTTTTATATTACTGGTACACCTGCTCACTACAGGGGCAGCAGAGGGAATCGATGATATTATTGCCAAATATTATTACACACTGACTGACTGACTGACTGACACACTGACATTTATTACTTGCAGGGGTACACGGCATTGCCCGATATATTTTTTGTGGGGGCCAAAAACACTTCTCTACACCCACTGAGGAATGGGGTCAAGGATAATTTAATATTACCTTTGACATAGCTACAAAGGCTTAGGAACCATAGAGAGATTTAAAATGGCCGTCACGGTCACCTGTCCAACTCACAATCCCGTGAGATTTGAGGAAACCCATGGAATTGCAACTGTCAAGTGATCATGAGACTTGAAACGAAGAGATCGTAAAATCAACTTCACACATAGAGAAATGTACTGGACCTGACAGGGTGGTCACAAAGTCATGTTACACCACCACTCCTCCCCCCACCCCCCCCTCCCCAAATCATTGTCTACCCTGGTAGGATTCATTCATGTTAATATATATATATATATATATATATATATATACATACATATACATATATATATATATATATATATATACACACATATATACATATGTTCATGTTAATGATAATATTTTGTTTTTTTATGACAATAAGTCTGGTTTATTCATAGTTTACCTTTATACCATTTGTGTGTTCATTGTATTAATTTATCAAGTTCTGTGGAGGGGGTTACGGGACTTTGTAAACACCCTGTAGATTATTGGTGAAGAGGTATTGTAAAAGTGTTACCTTAGAAGTGGAATTAGATGTTATTCTTCGAATAGATGCTCGTGAATGTGCCGTTGATGTTTCTGGGTTATGTTTGACCCCGATCTATAAATATGGTGCCGTTCAGGAAAAAGAAGATGTACCACTCACTATGCTTCCGTTAGAGGTTTATTTGTAATTAAATGTCTAGTGATTGTTTTGTATTTATTTATATGTGTGTACTTGAATCTAACTGTCATTAATCAAAAAGGCTTCGGCACGATACAGCGACTAGAAAAAAAACAAACTAAAAATAACGAACTTTTATCTTCCAAATTTTCGATTTTTTTCGTTTTTTTTTTTTACCTAAAACACTCGCAGACACTCACTGATGAACCTCCGGAAGTTTGACGAAGATCTGTTCAGCCATCTCTGAGAAAAATGGCGACACACACACACAGACTATTATAGTGTAGATTATCGATAGGTTCACTGCTTACCACTTGGCACATATCAGTTTGGATATTTTCACCAAAACCTGAACACAGATCAAAATTATTGCAAATTAATACAGTATCATTACGATGGTGTATGTGTGACCATAGCTTAAGGTTCCAACAACAACTCGAACTACAAACTAACCTGTGTCATTTGATGGGATCTGAGTTGGCTCAAGAAGTGGTGCCTTCGGTGATTCTACTTCGATTGACAAAAATCAAGAAAAAACTGAGATTAATGTTTGAATATGGAGGAGCCAAGACAAAGTGCTCCACCAAGCCATATCTTGGTCCTCATCCTAATAAATAAGCAAATAATAGAAGTTACAATGAAAAGAATTCGCAAAACATTGATCAAAATACCATCCCAAACTACGACCTGAATCATTTGATTGGATCTGAGTTGGCTGAAGGATTGGTGCCTTTGTGGATTCTGCTTCAATTGACAAAAATCAAGAAAAAATGTGTGATGCCATGAGACTCAAGGAGAAACTGACATTTTGGGTGTTAACCCATCGATGGAGCAGAGCAAAATCGGTTGAGGGGAAAGGGGTGAGGGTTGTTATAGGATGGGAGTGAGTCAGAGGTGCATGCATCAAGAGAAGGGTCAGTGGTCAGGGAGCACGTTGGATGTGAATGGCTCATTCTGATATGAGAAAAAGGTCAGGGTTCAGCAGATTGAAGTCAAGGGGACTTGGGCTGGCATAAAAGTGGAAACAAACAAACTGCAAGGGCACTCGGTGGAGAGCATATCCCCGTCACGCAATGCCTGATCCACGAGAACATATCGGGCCCAATGCATGTTTGAGATATCATGCTATATATCGTTTTTGGCCCTATACTATATCTCAATGGTGAAGAATCACTTTAAAAAATAAATAATTCTCATATCCAGATCCGGATTCAGATCTCACCAAAATTGAATCAATTTGTCTGTGCCACACACCCAACCTGTCCACCAAGTTTCATCCGAATCCGTCAACAACTTTTTCAGATATCATACTATATATACAGTATATACAGTATATCATGTTTGACCCTATCTCTCAATGGTGAAGAATCACTTAAAAATTCTAGTAGTCGGATCCGGATTAGGATCTTCACCAAAATCTAGTCAGTTCCTCCTTGTCACACAACCAACCTGTCCACAAAATTTCATCTGAATCTGTCAACAACTTTTTCAGATATCCTGTACACAGACAAGCAAACAAACAAAGAAGAAGACATCTTGCAGAGCACGACACTTGCAAAATCTATAAAACAAATTTGACCTCAAAAATAATTGGTGGTTGAATTCAATGACCAAATATGCAACTCCTCTTCAAATGTCAAGTGAATTGGATAAAAATTGATAATTTTAGAAATTCGGCCTACGTTGATCTTTTTGGCCGATGTGAACCTCCAAAATAATTGGTGGTTGAATTCAGTGACCTGAAATATATATCCTCTTCAAATTTCAGTCAATCGGATGAAAATTGAGGATTTTAGAAATACCACCTTAGTTGTTGACCTTGCGACTATGTTGACCTTTTGGTCTATGTTGATCTCAAAAGAAATTGGCTGGTTTAATTCAGTGATGTGAAATATAAATCCTCTTCAAATTTCAAGTCAATCAGATGAAAATTGAGGATTTTAGAAATACCACCTTAGTTGTTGACCTTGGGCCTATGTTGACATTTTGGTCGATGTTGACATCAAAAATAATTGGTTGGTTGAATTCATTGACCTGAAATAGAAATCCTCTTCAAATTTCAAGTCAATCGGATGAAAATGGAGGATTTCCAGAAATCTCACCTAATTTGTTGACCTTTGGCATATGTTGACCTTTTGACCTCAAAAACAATATGCTTCTTCCTTATGACAAACTCGACTATGTGGTGAAGTTTCGTGAAAATCGGTTTAAAATTGGGACCTGTAGCCGACAAACAGACAGTGGACAGACAGACTAGTGGCTAGACAGTTCTTTGTTAAGGGCTTTGTGTCCTGCTTAATCCCCAGACAGACTAGTGGCTAAATTTGGTGGGCAGGTTGGGTGCCTGATAAGAACAAGTTAATTTGATTTTGGTGAAAATTCGGATTCTACATCGAGAAACAAGAAGTTTGTAAGTGATTCTTCACCATTGAGAGATAGGACCAAAAATGATATATCGCATGATATCTCAAAAAGTTGCAGACGGATTCGGACAAAACTTGGTGGATAAGTTGGGTGTGTGACATGGAAGAATTGATTCGATTGTGGTGACGATCTGGATCTACATACGGATCCGATAATTTTTTTAATTGATTCGTCACCATTGAGTGAAAGGGCTAACAATGATATATAACATGATTTTTCAAAAAGTGATGAACGGATTCAGACAAAACTTTGTGGACAGGTCGGGAGTATGACAAGGAGGAATTGATTCGATTTTGGTGAAAATCCGGATAAGAGAATTTTCTAATTTTTTGGGGATTTTTCACCATTGAGAGATGGGACCAAAAATGATATACAGCATGCTATTTCAAAACGTTGTGGGATGAGTTATGACAAAACGAGGTGGATGAGTTGGTTTGGTGACAACAAGCTGATTTGATTTTGGTGCAGGTCCGGATCCAGATCAGGCTTATCAGCAGGATACAAAACATAAACTGTACAGCCTGACGGAGGTATGTGCTCCACTGAGTTGTGCAAAGCAGTGATGTTGGCTGATTTCCAAGCAGATGATAGATTACCTCGGGCAAGTTATAGGGTTAAAAGAGCAGAAAGCGGATATGCAATAGCAGCCGAGCTAGTTTTTAGGATGCGTGAGCTGATGCTGTCCGGTGTAGCTGCAGAGTCAGAGTCGAGGAGAGTCTTGGAGTAGTTGGGTATGACAGAGAAGGATGGGTACTGAGAGTGAGGGTTTGGGGACACAATGTTTGGAAGCAAACACAGAATTGAGGCATTCAGTGTTGTCACGAGTGGAGTCGGCTGTGGTGCCAATTAAAGAGAAGGACGGGGAGCATAGACCAAATATAGACTTAACAAGGTGCCACCGGGTTTTAGAGGAGACAAGTTTGAAAGTTCATTCTTGAGGTTGGACAGATGTTGTTTTCTGGCTCTCCTGAGAGTGGACACACTTGTTGCAGCCTTTTTGTAATGCACTGACACTGCCCTCAGTTGGATTTGCCTTCCAGGAAGAGAAGGCAAGTTGTTTCAGAGCAACTGCCTCACCACAAGATTCAGTGTACCATTGGTGGGAAGAAGGGTAGAAAAAATTGATTGAAAAAAACGGTTTCTTTTATGAGGAGTATTTGTTGAAAATCCACGGAAAACCTTTCCTCTTTTCTGTTCCAGATGGGAGAAGGGAACCCATGCTATCAATAAGCATATTATTTGTTTTCTTCCTGTTGTTATTGTGGATTGATTTGAATGCATTTTCCTTTGTGGCAGGATGAGATATGGGGGATCATTACAAGGAGTACATCATTACAAGTAGTATCTTATCATTTTGGCGGGTTGATTGTACAATAACAGTTCATGGAAGCAACACGGCGTATCAGTTTGGATAAGATATCACATTTGTGTTCACAGTTGTAGTTCATCAATAAAGTATTAACAGAACTTCTGGATTCCTTCTCTGATGATGATTTCCCATAAAAATGCAATGCTTACCCGATGAGGTAGACGGGACAGGTGTGTATTCACAACATTTAGAGCACAATGTACCTTACTCGATGGTAATTGGTCTGCATTATGACTTCTCTTCTCATTGCCATTTTTCAGGACAAGCACTTGACTATCCCTTCTCTTACCACCCCCCATCCTCTCTCTTACACGATTACTACCTCAATGTGCCGATGGAGTTACAATCGGCTCAGTTTGAAACTTCGGCACAAAATATAATTCCACTTCTTCATCACGAGGTGAACACATTTCTCACCCCATATAACTGCACAACCAATAACAATAAACTTGTCCAGAATCTTCGTTTAATTTCAAATCTCTGCCTCACCACTGAAACACTTTCCTGTAACCTCTGAGCATTGATTGATAAATTGTATAATTTCTGATAATTAATTGAGACAAAGCTTCAAAGTAATTTGTGTTTTATTGATAATCTTCAATGGAAACATTTATAAAAAAAAATGATTTGACAATGCATTATTTTTATATTGTTGAAGGATGTATGATTGTAATAACACAGCATGTAGCATTTATGTAGATTTAAATTGATAATCATCGATATACCTGCCACAAAAAAAAACCCAACAGTACAGCATGAGAACAGTATGTGTGATAAGATCCTAATCAGAGAACGTTAATGAGTTTATCTCCCATTCCATCGGTATTGTGAATAATAATGAATTAATCTGTGGATAATAATGAATGATATTGCAGAATTTAATAATAAACCCAGCTATGAAATATTCTAAGCAATGATTATGTTTCTGTAAAAGTATTACTTCGGTTTAAAGCAAAACGCCCTCTTCCTCTGCACGGTGGACGGGCTAATACTAAACCCAGCTGTGAAATATTCTAAGCAATGATTATGTTTCTGTAAGATTATGATTTTGATTTCAAGCAAAACGCCCTCTTCCTCTGCACCGTGGACGGGCTAATACTAAACCCAGCTGTGAAATATTCTAAACTATGATTATGCTTCCACTTCATTCGGTAATATGGAACCTTCTCCCTGTTTGCCTAGTCGCTTCCACGAGGACCTCTGAAACAGGAACCCAGCAGCTTTTGGTACACTTTGGACAGAGTTCTGTAAATAGAAAGTTGTTGATGTAATAAAACAAATAAGTTACCATTTGGGAAATAGAGGTGATCGGTTATCCAAGTAAGTTGATGCTTAACATTTCTTGTGGTTCTTAATCCCTATTTCACAAAGTAGTTGTTACAGTTTAATAAATGTGTTTTATTGTGCTTGGAATTCACCAGCCAGCAAGGGAAGGTGAGCACAAGAGCAATTTTATATCAACCAACAGGTAATCCCAAATGGAATTTGTTTGAAGATCGATGTGACGTTGGACATTCAAACAACTTGTACTTCAGTAAATTAATTGCAAACTGGGGCCAAACTTGTACAATCTGTTGATAATAACCCTGTTCAGTCACAGACATGGTGCCAACGACAAAGTTACTGTTGGATGAACAAATCGGTTGATGTTTAACCACCACTTGGATAACATATTCATGCTGGCTGGGTAACTTACCTCTTCATCTTTTTGAATCTTCCATCTGCAGGAGAAAAACTTCAATCAGTAAAACAAAAGCCCTCATCCTGTGTCCTGCTTAATTATTGTTCGATTTCATGTTTACTCACGAGAAAAGTTCATTTAGCTTAGCTTTGTGTCCTGATTGTGTATTTTTGGAGAAAAACCTTCTGGATTGAAATTCCTCTTGTTAACACCAAGTTGGAAAATTCACATTCCAGCTTCACAAGATAATACGAGCAATCTCTGGAGCTCACTGATGAAGGCTGTGTGATGTACTGAAAGTAATGATGTGTGAATCACTCAGCACTTTTGTTTTGTTCTCACTTTTAAGCTTTGTGGGGGATTGCCTGAGATAATGAGGAAATTTGAATTGATAAATTGTTTGTAGCATTGTTTGCAGCAATTTCTCATTCTCACAGCAATCACGTGACGGTACACTGCCTACCACACAAATAATAATAAATTCACTGCTTCTGGCTTGGCCCATATCATTTATGATCTTGTCAACACAAAACACCTGAATACGGATCAAAATTATTAGGAATTAACACACGAGTTATTATGGATTATTTGTGTGAATATAGTTTAAGGTTTCAACAACAACCCAAATTACTGCACTGCAACATAATTTGATTGGATCTGAGTTGGCACAAGGAGTGGTGCCTTTGTAGATGCTGCTATTTTTGACATATAAAATATCGTAATTTTGGATTTGGGATGATCTGAAATGGTGGTTAACAGCTGTCTTGAAAATCTGGAGGGAAGAATGACATTGAAGAGAATGTGGAAGTTGGTTGCACATGTGAAGAGAATGTGAAGAAAAGAGGAAAGAATGAGTGGTGTGTTTGAGATAGTGTCTCATAAAAAGCCTTGCATATTCCCTTGTTGCTCCAACACTTTTGGTCAAGGTACATGTGCTTTTGCAAAAGTCATGAAACAGACAGAGACAAGTAGACAGACACGGTGCCTTACCCTCAGTTCCATCCTTGATGTCACAACCTTCACAGAACTGCAACATAAGCAACCACAAAATCCTTGCACAACGGAATAAATTCATTGAATTTACAGTTATTATGTGATTATTATAAACCCGACAACAAAGTCTTCAATTTTAAAGGAGACGTATTCATTAAGGCCACTTGATCTGGGAATTGTTAGTGACATTTTAAAATATTTTGTGAAATTTAGTAAACAAAGCTTTTTGTTCACCAATATTTCGAACTTGCAAATACTTCATATGTAAACTATAATCGTTTGTATAATAAATTCTCGTTATAACAAGGACGTGACAAGAATAATGACAAATTCAATTGACAGGGTGGTATGAATTAACTCTGTAACAGGCAGGGGAGGGATGAGACACCAGGCAAGAAGGAGAGATGAACAGTGGTGGTGACATACCAGAAGTGTCCGGTACATGGAAATACCTCATTGGAAGGAAGACACTTAAGGGACGAAGATATGATGACATATGGAAATCAAGTCGAGAGGAAGCCAGAGACGATCGCCTACTCTAAGTTTTAATGCTTTGGGATATTTTACATGAAAGAGCACACACTGGCAGGTCCCCAGCTTAAACATCAATTTGAGGGATAGTGCACTCATCTATGCAACGACCTGTCTGCAAAGCATCAATGATACCGTTTATTGTCAGGTTTAGAATCAACCCCAGTGCGATCAAAAGATGACAGCGCAAAAAACAAGTGTGCTCCGTCTGTGCCATTCTGTCAAATCAATTTGGCTGACGAAACTGCCAGATGTGACACCCCTTCAGTAGTTCCCTTTAAGACAGTCAGAAAAACAGACTTTCAAGATAATATGAGCTCAGGAAGAACATAAAAGATTGGAGGGTAACTTAAACATAAAGAAACATAAGAGTTGGATCTCAGAAGATGCTATGATTTGGAAATCCAACAGTTGGGGTTTTCAGGACATTTCAGGATAAAACACTGTGGCCAATGGTTAGAGGACAAACTCCAAACTGGCTGGGATGATTGCAGTTGAAGTTGCCTGAGAATAAATCTCACAAAGAGAGCTGGGATGGGGGGGATAACAGAGAGTTTATGTTGGCTGTGAAGGATATTACTGTTCACTGGAGGGTGACATACCATGCACAGAAGAAGAACTGTTGTGGAGAGGGATACTGATCTAGAAACATTTCCTAGGGTAATGCAAGGGCTATGGGGAAGGGAGTTCCTGCCATAGACTGCAGTAGTGCCATCAGAGTGAATTTTGGGATTTGAACCTGGAATCCCAACGTCAACAGCACTGTATGTGCTAAAATGGGAGTACCAAAGAGGCCAAATGACTCTCAAATACAAACCCCATTCACTTATACGGTACCATGAACCATGTGCCACCTGCTATTGGACATTGTTTGAGACCAACGAACAGGATTTTCCTGCTTCACAATGTCCTGTCTGTCATTGGAGAGGTAGCAAGGAATATTACAATTTAAAAAAGGATAGGATAAACCAAGGTCGATCCAGTGATTGTGCCTTTATGGTTTATCAGCAAAACAAATCTACTTTGGCCATCTGTTCAAAACCACAAGCAGTGTTGTCTGATAAAGAACCATAATGGCCATATCATTATGTAAAGACCAATTGGCATTCACACTTAGAGAAAGGTGAACAAATAGTGACCACATTAAACTTACCTCTGAAAGAACCTCCTTGATGGCTTCCTCCAGGTTTATTGAATGCTTTGGAAATTTCTGGAAGAAAATATGAATTTATATAATTCCATCAATCCTTTAATCGATGTGTGGTTGTGAAGCAACACCTGAGGTCATAATCACAGGTTTGTATGTAAAATAGTTCAATGATTGCTCTGGAAAACTCAAAGGTTCACTATGAGGGATAACTGCTTCCCAAGCTCACACTGCATTTTCATCATCAAAAGTGAATCAAAAGTGACCAACTGGATTGTGAATGAATCTTTACCAACACTGTGGTTAATAAAATTTTTTAAAATCCTACTCACCTTAACTTTATCCTCATCAGCAGTCAATGGAACTGGTGCAGCCATGAGAATCTGAATGAAAGGTAGAGCCGTCATCATGATCAAAAACCGACTCCACATCAAGATCTATGAGTTTTCTTACCCACAACAAACAGATAATGTAGAGTATAGGGTAAACACAACAGGGTGTACAAAATGTATAGACCGGTCCATACTCGTAGTTAGGCCTCTACAGATGGTAAATTATTTCATCAATAGATGAACTAGAACTTGACAGAAACATTATTCCTTCAAATATATTTAAACCACACACCACACACACACACAACACCACACACACAACACACGCTCACACACACACACACACACACAACCACACACACACACCACACGCTCACACACACACACACACACACACACACACACACACACACACACACGATGGCGGCGCGACAAGGACACCTCGTTTCTCCCTCCCTGTTGTTCTCGACGATTCCACCACATGAACCCACCTGTGATGATTCACGTACCTACATTCTGAAGAGGAAAGAGTCAAGACTTCAAAAGGTAGTGGAGGCAGTAAAGCAGGAGATGACAATAGAATTGTGAAGTTACAAAGCACGAGGCGGTGTGACATGGAGAGGAGGCCTACACCAAACCGCTGACATGGGAACTGCACAGAGCGCTCACGAAATGGAGACATGGAGTGCTCAAACAGATGTCGCCACACGGAGCATAAAGTGAGAGAGACGCGCACGGCTCATAGCAACAGGACATGCGGCCTTGAGTGAAGTGGCGAGGCTACCATCTCAGTCGGGACGAAAAATGGTACATAAGGCAGCACCCGGAGCAGGAAGAAAGCAAGCGCAAATGGGACCATTGTGGCGGACATAGCACATGGTGAGAATCGCCGAGGGAGCTCTCGGGAGGCCTTGAGTGGTGCGCAACAGAATCCCCATGCGTGATGCACAATGGGACGTGTGTGTTGGAGAACATTAAAAAAACAACTCCGAACAAAGGGTCAAAGGCCCCCCGACAGAGAAAGCTTTGTGTAGTCTGCAGACACACCATGCAGCTGGTTCTGTCCTGCTAACATAAACGGTGAGACCTTCCTCCAAAAGCGGCAGAGCCCCGCATCAAATGCAAAGCTAGAACAATGCTGCCTGTCTCAAATGAAACACCTCAGCAGGAAAGGAAACAAAAACACAAGGAAAGCTGGAATGCTGAAGGGAGGGAGGATGTCCTCACATGCAGAACGTGCTCTACATTTGAAGCGTGGAGAATGGGCGGTGGAGGAGACCGATTAAGGTGCTGGCTCATAAGACAGAGGAGGTGAGAATGACACCAACTGAAGAAAGACCATGACAAATTTGACTACATAATAAGAAATGCACAAAAACACCAATCAGCAGAACAAACAAATCTTTTAAACATGTATTACCAAAATCGGGCCACCTGAAAGAAATAAACAGTGAATTTTTCAGCAGTACCACTAATTCAGCAAAAAGTAACAACAAAACACCACAAGAACAGAACAGGTTCCACAAATAAAAACCAAGCACCACCATGGAAGCAAAGACTTGAGAGATGGAGAGAGATGGTCATAAAGGAGACAGGACAGATTCAGCAATTCCAAAGAGGAAATCAAAGCCCAAAACAAAAGAGAAGAATCCAAAAAAATATAAAAAATACATATGTAATTGAAGAAAAAGACCTAGAGGTAATGGTTACTGAAAACAAACTCCAAAATGAGAAATGATAGCAAGAATAATTTAAAAAAAAAACGACGACGAAGCTAACAACGGAGAAACAAGGTCAGATGTTTGAAACAACCCAAGATTCCACCTGAACTGGAGAAATGAAAGCGAATGTGTCATCCCCTCCTGAAAAAGATGGACTTTAACAATTCTGGAAATGAATTTATGAAGATCAAAAGGAAACATAAAATAAGGAGGTGGAATGGATCCGAAACCTGGAAGAGAAGAAGCAGCATCTCGAAGAAATGCCCCCAGTAATAACTGATGCAGAAAAGACAAGACAATAACTTGCAAAGATGGCGAACTTCAAAATCCCTGGTCCAGATGGGATCCCAAACTTCTAGCTGAAGCAATTTGATGCTCTCCATGTTCACTGTGCTCGAGCATTCATTGAACTTCTCCAAGGGACAGGAAATGGATGAATGGCTCACAGAAGGTAACACCGTCTTATCCCAAAATCTGAAAAACCCACCACTACCTCACAAATACCGGCCAATAACCTGTCTACCAACATACAACTTTTAACAAGAATCATCACAGAAAGGATGTACCACCACCAAACACAACAAAGAGGCCTAGAGGCAGAACAGAAGGAATGCAAGAGAGGAAGCTGCGGAACAATAGACCACTTACTACAAAGCAAGGCCATACTCAAAAACTGCAACACAAGAAGCACCAAATTGTCCACAGCCTGGATATACTACAAAAAAGTTTTTGACAGTGTCCCACATTTATGGATGAAAAAGTACTTGCTAATGTACAAGATAAATTCCTAAATAATCAATCGGAATGAGAAAGCCATGGATCTATGGAATCCGACACTAATCCTGCAGCACTGTGTCTGCAGATGTCCTCTTGCAGTTGGGTTACTTTTTATTAGGAGGTTGGTGGCAGGATTTGCACTCCGGCCACCATAAAATCCTTCATTCCGCAAAACACAAAAACGCAAAGAAATCTGAAAACCCACTCCATGGGAGTACCTCCTGTGCAGCTTCCCTTCGCAGGGCAACTCACTGGATGATGGGATTGGGGCAAAGCCTTCGGGACCCCCAATCTTTGACGATAGGAGGGAAACCATGGGGTAACATTCCTGGGTCAGATTGTGGGAGAGTGTGTCGGAGTGGTGCTGAGGTGTCGTCCACCAGACGGCGGTCTCCTTGGGTTAACATGAGGCGGTCCCTTCGGGTGGGTGCCTGGAATGTCCTATCCCTAAGAGAGGATGATCACCTTTCGCTGTTATCATCTGAGCTCAAATGTTTTGACATCGGTATTGCAGCACTCTCTGAGGTTCGGAGACCGGATTGCGGTGAGATCATGGTGGGTGGCTACAAAAGAGAGAGATCTTCTGTTTGTGTTAAATCTCTGAGAGTTGTCCCACATGAAGCATTTTATTGAAAATGTTGAGGTTCATGAAGGAAATACAAACAACACAAGGTGGATTATTTACAAAATCACGAGTAGAGGAGTCAGTGTAAACAGATGGACTGCATGGAAGGAAGACAAAACTATGTGGAGGAAACAGACATGGGATGAAGATGTACAGCTTGTTGGAGCTGAGTGGAGAATTAGCTAAAAGAGCAAGACTTGATGAGAAAGTAAAATTACTTACAAATGAACCAGGATGAGTTGTAAAATTATATTTAAAAAGAAGACATTTTCAATGAGCTATGATACCACCATTATGTGGTCAATTATACAAATTGATTTTGTGTGTGTGTGTGTGTGTGTGTGTGTGTGTGTGTGTGTGTTGTTTCCTATTTCCATAATTCGGGTTTCAGAAAGTGGAACAGAGTCCTCCCAGAACTCAAAGTATCCACCTTCATTTTGGTGAGGGATTGTGATTCATGGGCTAAGTTGTGAAGTTTTGTTGTTCTCAGAGTTTTGTTCTGAGGGCTTTTTTCATGATCAACACCGAGCACCGGACAGCCTCCAACTGTATTTCATTTGTGGTAATTTTCCCAGGAATGGTTTGTAGGATATTTATAAGGTTCTCCTTTCTCATTCCCATTGCTCCAGTTATAACTGGTACAATTTTGGCATCTTCAACTTCCAGGATCTTTCATTTCATTGTTGAGGTCTTGATATTTGGTCATTTTCTTGATCTTTGCTTTATTAGACCAAAATCACTGAGTACTGAAACCTCAATTAGCAATGTCTTCTTTTCCTTTTCTTTTTTTTTTCTATCTGAGTACTATGTCCAGTCGCAGAATTTTTGGTTCACGAGCACCAGCCATTGACCACTATATTCGTTATGTCTGTCTGTCTGTCTGTCTGTCTGTGTGTCTGTCTGTCCAGAGCATAACTCCGTGGACTTTAATCCGATCTTGATGAAACTTGGTTATGTGTTCGATATCAATGTCTCGTTGTGTTTCCTGGATGAGCGCGTTCTACGTCCATTGTGGGCAGAGCCACGCCAAAAAATAGCCATTTTTAGGGGGTAGTCGGATTAAAAATCTATCTTCTCCTCGGGAATTGACTGAATGGAATGTGTTCTTCGGTATTTGAATAGCAAAGAATTATCTAAAACTTGTCATTGTCCGATTTTTCATTTTTGTCCCAAGGTCAAGGTCACAAGGTCAAAAACTTAGAAAATTGCGAATTTTGACATAAAAATCATACGACCACCCAAACTTTGAGAGCTAGGATGACAATATTTTTTATGCATAATCTGAGGTCATTCCCCCCTAAAGTCTAGAAACCATTTTGTTCTATCTCGAACACCTTGCCCGTGGCCTCCTTCAAGTTTGTTTTTACGCTGATTTCATCAAAGTATGGATAATCCGAGGAGTGTGAAATGCCATATAGCCTATATGACGTTATATGTTTCCTGGAATGTTCCAGAGGAATTTTTGCACCAAAGGTCATAATCCTTGACCTTTGACCTTTAAAGGCCACAAAGGTCAATTTTCAAAGTTGTGGGAATCGAACCGGGTTTTCAAGGTTCTTCGACGAACTAACTCAATAAGCTATAGCACGTATACTGTTTCCTTATTTTAATGTCCACAACATGTTTTTGTGACCTTTAAAGGTTATGCAAAGGTCAAATTTTGAAAGTTGTTGAACGAAACCAGGTTTTCGACATTTTGCAGCTAATAACCTGTCACCCGTACCACATCATGTTGATCATTTTTTATAACTTGGTCAAAAATTATCACATTGTCTCATCCTTGACTTCTGAAACAATCTACATCATCAAATACCACTCGTGACCATTGTCGTCTTCAGACTTGTGTTTTCTGTGTTCATGCTGGATGGGATCATCATTTTGTATGTGTGCATTACGTTCTTGTTTTAAATTATTGCTTTTGGTTCATGTTTCCATGAGTTTTGTGGAATTGGGATATTGAAATTTCTTCAGATGTGTCAGTGGATTACTCTACATAACTTGCTGTGCCTTTGTGTGTACAGCTGTTCTGACGTGAGTTTTTTTTCACATCGTGATAGGTGACTCGTGCTGTTTCTACCTTGCAAAATATACACTTGTCCAATTGACTCAGTCCCACCATTTTATTAAAGCCATTGGTGTCATGTCCTTGGTCCTGAGCATTTACAATGATCCGTTCTCCCGTCGCAATTGAGCTGACCTCATCTTAGCCATTCCAATTAACCTTCATTGTCAATCCCCAATCTATCCATTTTTTTTTCTTATGTATGACAGCTCTTTTGTCTTTCTCCAGTTGTCACGATATACAGTGTCTTCAGAAAGTATTCACACCCTCGACTTTTGTCATTTTGTTGTGTTTCAGCATGAATTTAAAATGCATTAAACAAAACTTTTTTTGTCACCGATATACACAAAATACCCCATCATAAAAAATGAAAACACATTTTTAGAAACTTTTACAAATTAATCAAAAATGAAAAGCTGAAATGTCTGGCATCAATAAGTATTCAACCCCTTTGCTATGACACTCCAAATTGAGGTCAGGTGCATCCAATTTACTTTGATCATCCTTGAGATGTCTCTACCCTTGAATGGAGTCTACCTGTGGCCAATTCAATTGATTGGACATGACTTAGAGAGAAGCAACCTTTCTATATAAGGTCCCACAGTTGACAGTGCATGTCAGAGCAGAAACTCAACCATGAAATCCAAGGAACTATCTGTACAACTCTGAAATAGAATTGTAAAGAGGCATAGATCTGGGGAAGGGTATAAACAATTTCTAGTGTTGAAAGTTCCAAAAAGCACAGTGAGCTCCATCATTAGGAAATGCAAAGAATATGGAACTACCCAGATCTTCCTAGAGCTGGCCATCTGACCAAACTGAGCAACTGGGCAAGAAGGACATTGATCAGGGAGGTGACCAAGAACCCAATGACAACTCTGACAGAACTACAGAGTTCCTTGGCTGAAATGGGAGAACCTGCCAGAAGGACAACAGTCTTTATGAGAGAGTGGCCAGATGGAAGCCACTCCTGAGAAAAAGGCACATGACAGCATGTCTGGAGTTTGCAAAAAGGCATGTGAAGACCGTGAGAGTTGTTTTAACACATCCCTACCATGACATGGGTGGTGGCAGCATCATGCTATGGGATGCTTTTCAGTGCAGTGCTGGGAGATTGTAAGGACAGAGGGAACAATGAATGGAGCCAATTACTGGCAAATCCTTGAAGAAAACCTGCTTCAGAGTGCAAAAGAACTTAGTCTTTGGCAAAGATTTATGTTAATAACAGGACAATGACTTCAAGCATACAGCCAAAGTAACACTGGAATGGCTTCAAACCAAGAACGTGAGAGTCCTTGAGTGGACTAGCCAAAGCCCCGACTTCATTCCCTTTGAGAATCTGTGGAAAGACTTGAGAATACAACTTACTCTCTCTCTCATGCACAGACATATCCCCTTTCGTCTTCAATTGTCCTATCCTTCCTCCTGCCATGGTTCACTGAAGCTTGGGTGAGGCAGTTGTCCTGAAACAACTTGCCTTTGCTTCATGGGAAGCAAAACCAGCTGAGGGTAATCTCAGTTCCTTCCATAAAGCTCAGACCAAGTGTATGTTCCCCTCAGAAGAGCCAGAAAACACCATCTTTCTAATCTCAAGTCTGAACTTTCAAACCTCTCTCCTCCTCCAAATCCCGGTGGCATCTAATCAAATCTGTTTCTGGTGTAGTTCCCCCCCATCCCTCCCTTACCTCAAATGGCTGCACTGCTGACATCGCACGTGAAAGGCTGAATGCCTAAACTCGGTGTTCTTTCTAAATCTTGTGTCCGAAACCCATCGCTTTCCACACCCACCTTACCCAGTCGCACCCAACTATTCCTGGACTCTGTGTCCTTTTCTTCTGACAAAGTGGAGAGTTTGCTGTGAAACCTCGACTCAGATTCTGCAACTGCTCAGACGGCATCAGCCCACGTGTCCTAAAACCTGCTCCTCTGATCTTGCTCACCTCTCTCTGTTCTATTCACCTATAATTTGCTCAAGGTCATCTGCCATCTGCTTGGAAATCAGCAAACATTACCGCCCTGCATAAAAAAGGTGCAAAAACAGACCCCTGCAACTTCAGACCAATCAGCCTTCTCCCGATCTCAGCAAGGTTATGGAATCCGTCATCACTTCAGACATTAAATTCTTCCTCTTCTCCAATGGCTTGATCTCCGATCATCAATTTGGTTTCAGGCAGGTCACTCTACCCTGGATATGCTGCTTCTGCTCTCCCAACAATCGATGGAGGTACTCAATGCCAGACATTAAATCAGAGCCATATCCCGAGACATATTGCGTGCTTTTGACATGGTCTGGCACCATGCCCTGCTCACGAAACTCTCTTCTATGGTACCCAAGGCCATCTCCACTCATGGCTCGCAGACTTCCTCTTCTGCCACAGCCAATGTGTGGCCCGAAATGGAGTTCTCTCATCCCTCTTCCTGTCCAGGCTGGAGTTCCACAAGGCAGCGTTCTGGCCCTGTTCTTTCCTGGTTTTCATCAATGATCTCTCGACTCTCTGGAAAACCTCTTTATCTCTTTGCTGATGACTCACCTTCTGTCGTACCATCTGTCATCCCTCAGACCGGCAAGCTGCAGCTTCTTCACTCATTGCAGATCTGGATAAAATCACAAACTGGTCCAACACGTGGAACATATCTTTCAATCCTGATAAATCTCACACTCTCACTATGTCTCTCCGAAAGGACCCTTTAGAACCCCCCCCCCCCCCAAATCTACTTTCTCAACAATCCTCTGGAAGAATACTTTAATTCAAGCTTCTGGGTCTCACTATCTGCCATGATCTTTCCTGGGAAAGCGCATTTCCAACCTGGCCTCCAAAGCCAGTCGCCGACTGGGAATCCTCCATCGTGCAAAGTCCTTCCTCGGCACACTGAGCTCCTGACCACAAACAAAGCTTTCGTCCACAGCCTGATGGAGTACTGGTCTCCCCTCTGGGCTGGTGCTCCTGCCTCTCACCTTTCTCGGCTTCACGGTGTGGAAACCAAGGCATTTTATAGGATCATTGGTATCTCCCGTGATGAGGCTGTGCTTTGGGCCTCTCACTCTCACACCGCAGGCAGATCAGTGGTCTTTCTGTCTTCTACGCTCTTCTCTCTGCTCGCCCCCCCCTGCTCTGTCTGTGACATGTTCCCACCATATTTCGCATGGCACTCAAGGTCCACCACAACCCCTTTTTATTTTTTTAAATTTTTCTTCCATTTTAAATTCAGGCTGTAACACAACAAAATGTCACAAAAGTCAAGGAGTGTGAATATTTTCTGAAGGCACTGTATCTGTTGGTATTTTGTCTTGTGTTTTTCTTTTGTCTTTTTGGCAATCATTGGGGCTGTATTTGTTGCTGTTTTGGTTGGTGCATGACATCTTCTATTCACACCTGTTTTTGGAAGTTTTATGCAAGGTGAGTGATGGATTTGTTTTCTGGTTTGTTGTATTCATGCTTGTATACAAATTTCATTCGATGGTCTATTGAACTTTCAGATACTCTGCTAATTTTCATCATCACTCGATGCACTTAGTTGAGTTCAATCAGGCCGCCAACTCCTTCTTCCTCGCAGATACATTTTCGGATGCTTTGGTTTTTAATCGAACATTTTGTGGATAATGAAGAGTTTCCTTGTTCTGATATCTCGTTTTTTGATTTCGCTTTGGCCAGTTTACTATCCCACAGCTTTATGGAACACTGGTATTGCTGGTTGGTTTTGGCTTTGATCTTGTTCCTTGGGGAGAGGTATGTTTTCAGATCAGCCTCGTCTACGCCGGTATTCTTTCGTAATTGTTCTGTGCCTTTCATGACAAATTTGGTGGCCCTCTTCTACTCGAAGGTATTTGTAAGATGCTTCATGTCTAGCTCCTATATTGTTGTATTTTGGTCATTTTTATGTTGTCCATTTTTGTTTGTCTGCCTTGCATGAATGTGCACTTGACACACTTATCTCGGCCACATTCCATTTGAATGTCATCAGAGAACCATTTCACTCATTTCAGTTGTTCTGCCAGTTTTTCATCGTTCAGTGCAAAGAATTTTACATCATCTATGTAAAGTAGATGTGCCACCTTTCTTGTTTCTTTGGATGTTCCTTTGTTGGTTGTTATGGTGTGTCCATGTCCTTGCTCATTAATGAGGTTACTTAGTGGATTCAGTGCCAGGCAAAACTGGAGTGGGGAAAGGCTGTTTCCTTGGAAGATCCCGTGTCGTATCTTCACTCCTGGTATTTTCAATCTCATTCTGAGTCAGATCAGGTATGGGGGCATGCGTCAGAGCAGCGTGTCGCCGGTACTCCAGGGCCTCCGTCTGGTGATCCCCCAGGCAGATGTCAGGCCCATCCCATCTCCTTCAGATGCCGGTCAACCTGTTACAACCATGAGGCACGTGGTCGGCCCATTGGCCTCTTCACTCACGAGACTCCCTCGCTGAGACAATCTGGTGAGCAGGATCATCATCAGGAAAACGAGCCACATGTCCATACAGCCGCAACTGACGCTCACGGACGATGCAGGTAACAAATCTCATCCGAGTCTCTCTCAGCAACCACTCATTGGACACAAAGCCGACCAGCGATACCAAGGATTCTCCGAAGATACCTGGTACCAAAGGAATTAAGTCTCCATCTCAGATCCTTGGTCAGAGTCCAAGTCTCGCATCCATAGAGCAAGACTGGAAGCACCAAGGACCTGAAGACTCAGACTTTCGTCCTCCCGCCACAGGTACCGGCAGCGCCACACCCCATGATCCAGGGAATCCATGACTCCCAGGCCAGACCCAGACATCTAGTGACCTCTGACTCACAGCCAGCAGAGACATGAATATCACTTCCAAGGTAATGAATCTCTCCACGACCTCAACATCCTCACAACAAACAGGCACAGACAGGACAGCAGCATCCAATATGTCATTGAAGCCTGGATCTTAGTTTTGACCCAGGAAACCCATAATCCCAGCGGCCACGACTCCTCATTCAGCACCTCGAGGGACAAAGCTCCACAAAGATGACTGCATCATCTGCGAAATCAGGTCAGAGATCTTAACATACCCAAACGATGCACCGCAGCTTGATCTCTCTGACATCCTCCCTAGAATCCAGTACACACCCTGACAAACTCCAGTCACAACTGGAAATAAGTCAGAGATGGTACCACCACATCTCACAGCACTTCTCAGTACCAGGTAGAGTTCAGACATCAGATCGATCAGTTTTGGTGGCACCCACGAAGACCAAGAATCCTCCACAGGGCATCGCGATTCACTGAATCGAACGTTTTACAGAGATCACATAGGCTGCAAGCAGCCCTGCCGAAACTCTCGTCTGCGTTCGGTGAGGACACGAAGAGCAAGGATACGGTCAATCGTTGACCTCTTTGGTGTAAAGCCTGACTGCTCTGGACGCTGGTGCTCAAGCAGATGGTGGCGAACCCTATCAAGAATTATCCGAGCAAAGACCTTGCCCGGCACTGTGAGCAGCGTCACCCCTCGGTAGTTGTTGCGCTTGGCGATCACCTTCCTTTCCAGAGAGGGACAACAAGGCCCTCTTCCAATCAGTTGGATGATACCTGTGTTCCAGGCAGAGCACAGAACTGCATGCAATGACACGAGTGCAGCATTTCCACCAGCCTTGAGAAGTTCAGCATGGATGCCACAGATCCCAGGACTTTACCCCGTTTCAACTGGATCACCGCACCTGTGTTTCCAAAAGCGAAGGTGGACCAAGTTGATTGGAGGATCAGCAACAGGGATTGCAACACCCTGACGTGCAACTCAACAGCTGGTGGATCAACCTGGTACAACCGCTCAAAGTAACCGGCCCAGCGGGCTTTCACTTCGACTCCTCTGTCAAGAGCGTACCATCCTCTGCTCTAACTCCAGTGCTCCGAGGGATGGGCTTGAATGAACGCAATGCGCGAATTCGCCTGGAAGCTGGATGAGAATCACCTGTCCACAGGTGATGCTCTTCCCCCTCACAGATTCCTCGCACATAGGCCTCCTTGTCCACCCTTAGCGCACGTACGGTTTTACGCCTCAGCTCCTGAACAGCTCAGCTCTGCCATTCAGCCTGGCCCTGTGACTCTGGTCAATGGTATCCAGTGTCCCTTGAGAGGCAAAATTCTTCTTTGCTCTGCAGTTGAGTTCCAAGACATCCACCGGCAACATCAAGGACGGTGGTCTTGAAGGCACTCCACCACTCTTCAGGATCCTTCAAAGCACACAGACCTCCCAAATCTCCACTCAGCCTGTTTGCAAACTCTCGGCTACCCTCTCATCCTTGAGCTTGCCAAACATCCAGCTTGGCTGGGATGGTACCATTCTCCCGGATTTAAGGTGCAGCTTCAGAGTTGCTACACAAGCTGGTGGTCAGTATTGAGGAACTGAGCACTCCGGTAGACCCTGCATTCTGGATCATCCTCCAGCAACCATCAACGAGGACATGCTCAATCTCCTTTGCACACTGCCACCGTTGGAATACCAAGCCCAACGATGAGCTTGTGGGCGCTGAAACCATGAACCGGCCACCCTAAGTCCATAACTTCTTGCAAAGTCAAGGAACTTCGTGCTATTCTGGTTCATAGTTCCTGACCCATGGGGACCAACACATGTCTCATATCCATCCCCATCAGTTCCAGTCGATGCAGTGAAATCCCCAAGACTAGAAGTGTATCTCGTCTGGGCAGTGATCAACCACATACTCGAGCGTGGCGTGAATGCATCCTTCACAATGAGATCACTCGCCTCATTCAGAGCATAAACAGAGACCAAGGAAATGACACCCTGAGTGACGAATCCTTAGTCTCATAATACACTCGTTGACCAGTGTTACCTCAATTATCATTGGAGTCAGCTTATTGGACACAGCTACAGCAACTCCTTGGGTATGGTAACCATCAGAGGCGACCAGATCAATAGTAGGTGTACCA
>CM068957.1:126104798-126115513 GCA_035128595.1 Eptatretus atami
CACCCTCGCTGAGACAATCTGGTGAGCAGGATCATCAGGAAAACGAGCCACATGTCCATACAGCGCAACTGACGCTCACGGACGATGCAGGTAACAAATCTTCATCCGAGTCTCTCTCAGCAACCACTCATTGACACAAAGTCCGACCAGCGATAGCCAAGGATTCTCCGAAGATACCTGGTACCAAAGGAATTAAGTCTCCATCTCAGATCCTTGGTCAGAGTCCAAGTCTCGCATCCATAGAGCAAGACTGGAAGCACCAAGGACCTGAAGACTCAGACTTTCGTCCCCGCCACAGGTACGGCAGCGCCACACCCCATGATCCAGGGAATCCATGACTCCCCAGCCAGACCCAGACATCTATGACCTCTGACTCACAGCCAGCAGAGACATGAATATCACTTCCAAGGTAAGTGAATCTCTCCACGACCTCAACATCCTCACCACAAACAGGCACAGACAGGACAGCAGCATCCAAATGTCATTGAAGCCTGGATCTTAGTTTTGACCCAGGAAACCCATAATCCCACGGCCACGACTCCTCATTCAGCACCTCGAGGCCCACAAAAAGATATCCAGAGTCTCCACAAAGATGACTGCATCATCTGCGAAATCAGGTCAGAGATCTTAACATACATCTCGTGAGTGGAAGAGGCCAATGGGCCGACCACGTGCCTCATGGTTGTAACAGGTTGACCGGCATCTGAAGGAGATGGGGATGGGCCTGACATCTGCCTGGGGGGATCACCAGACGGAGGCCTCTGGAGTACCGGCGACATGCTGCTCTGACGCATGCCCCCATACCTGATCTGACTCAGAATGAGATTGAAATATCAGGAGTGAAGATACGACACGGGTTCTTCCAAGGAAACAGCTTTTCCCCCACTCCAGTTTTGCCTGGCACTGAATCCACTAAGTAACCTCATTAATGAGCAAGGACATGGACACACCATAACAACCAACAAAGGAACATCCAAAGAAACAAGAAAGGTGGCACATCTACTTTACATAGATGATGTAAAATTCTTTGCACTGAACGATGAAAAACTGGCAGAACAACTGAAATGAGTGAAATGGTACTCTGACGACATTCAAATGGAATGTGACCTAGATAAGTGTGTCAAGTGCACATTCATGCAAGGCAGACAAACAAAAATGGACAACATAAAAATGACCAAAATACAACAATATAGGAGCTAGACAATGAAGCATCTTACAAATACCTTCGAGTAGAAGAGGGCCACCAAATTTGTCATGAAAAGGCACAGAACAATTACGAAAGAATACCTGCGTAGAACGAGGCTGATCTGAAAACATACCTCTCCCCAAGGAACAAGATCAAAGCCAAAAACCAACCAGCAATACCAGTGTTCCAATAAAGCTGTGGGATAGTAAACTGGCCAAAGCAGAAATCAAAAAACGAGATATCAGAACAAGGAAACTCTTCATTATCCACAAAATGTTCGATTAAAAACCAAAGCATCCCGAAAATGTATCTGCCGAGGAAAGAAGGAGTTGGCGGCCTGATTGAACTCAACTAAGTGCATCCAGTGATGATGAAAATTAGCAGAGTATCTGAAAGTTCAATAGACCATCGAATGAAATTTGTATACAAGCATGAATACAACAAACCAGAAAACAAATCCATCACTCACCTTGCATAAAACTTCCAAAAACAGGTGTGAATAGAAGATGTCATGCACCAAACCAAAACAGCAACAAATACAGCCCCAATGATTGCAAAAAAGACAAAAGAAAAACACAAGACAAAATACCAACAGATACAGTGCCTTCAGAAAATATTCACACTCCTTGACTTTTGTGACATTTTGTTGTGTTACAGCCTGAATTTAAAATGGAAGAAAATTTTAAAAAAATAAAAAGGGGTTGTTGGTGGACCTTGAGTGCCATGCGGAAATATGGTGGAACATGTCACAGACAGAGCAGGGGGCGAGACCAGAGAAGAGACGTAGAAGACAGAAAGACCACTGATCTGCCTGCCGTGTGAGAGTGAGAGCCCAAAGACACAGCCTCATCACGGGAGATACCAATGATCCTAAATGCCTTGGTTTCCACACCGTGAACCGAGAAAGGTGAGAGCAGAGCACCAGCCCAGAGGGAGACCAGTACTCCATCAGGCTGTGGACGAAAGCTTTGTATGTGTCAGGAGCTCAGTGTTGCCGAGGAAGGACTTTGCACGATGGAGGATTCCCAGTGCGACTGGCTTTGGAGGCCAGGTTGGAAATGGCTTTCCCAGGAAAGATCATGGCAGATAGTGAGACCCAGAAGCTTGAATTAAAGTATTCTTCCAGAGGATTGTTGAGAAAGTAGATTTGGGGGGGGGGGGTTCTAAAGGGTCCTTTCGGAGAACATAGTGAGAGTGTGAGATTTATCAGGATTGAAAGATATGTTCCACGTGTTGGACCAGTTTGTGATTTTTTACCAGATCTGCAATGAGTGAAGAAGCTGCAGCTTGCCGGTCTGAGGGATGACAGATGGTACGACAGAAGGTGGAGTCATCAGCAAAGAGATAAAGAGGATTTCCAGAGAGTCGGAGAGATCATTGATGAAAACCAGGAAAAGAACAGGCCCAGAACGCTGCCTTGTGGAACTCCAGCCTGGACAGGAAGAGGGGATGAGAGAACTCCATTTCGGGCCACACATTGGCTGTGGCAGAAGAGGAAGTCTGCGAGCCATGAGTGGAGATGGCCTTGGGTACCATAGAAGAGAGTTTCGTGAGCAGGGCATGGTGCCAGACCATGTCAAAAGCACGCAATATGTCTCGGGATACGGCTCTGATTTAATGTCTGGCATTGAGTACCTCCATCGATTGTTGGGAGAGCAGAAGCAGCATATCCAGGGTAGAGTGACCTTGCCTGAAACCAAATTGATGATCGGAGATCAAGCCATTGGAGAAGAGGAAGAATTTAATGTCTGAAGTGATGACGGATTCCATAACCTTGCTGATGATCGGAGAAGGCTGATTGGTCTGAAGTTGCAGGGTCTGTTTTGCACTTTTTTATGCAGGGCGGTAATGTTTGCTGATTTCCAAGCAGATGGCAGATGACCTTGAGCAAATTATAGGGTGAATAGAACAGAGAGAGGGTGAGCAAGATCAGAGGAGCAGGTTTTAGGACACGTGGGCTGATGCCGTCTGGAGCAGTTGCAGAATCTGAGTCGAGGTTTCACAGCAAACTCTCCACTTTGTCAGAAGAAAATGACACAGAGTCCAGGAATAGTTGGGTGCGACTGGGTAAGGTGGGTGTGGAAAGCGATGGGTTTCGGACACAAGATTTAGATGGAAACACCGAGTTTAGGCATTCAGCCTTTTCACGTGCGATGTCAGCAGTGCAGCCATTTGAGGTAAGGGAGGGGATGGAGGGGGAACATACACCAGAAACAGATTTGATTAGATGCCACCGGGATTTGGAGGAGGGAGAGAGGTTTGAAAGTTCAGACTTGAGATTAGAAAGATGGTGTTTTCTGGCTCTTCTGAGGGGAGACATACACTTGGTCTGAGCTTTATGGAAGGAACTGAGATTACCCTCAGCTGGTTTTGCTTCCCATGAAGCAAAGGCAAGTTGTTTCAGGACAACTGCCTCACCACAAGCTTCAGTGAACCATGGGCAGGAGGAAGGATAGGACAATTGAAGACGAAAGGGGATATGTCTGTGCATGAGAGAGAGAGTAAGTTGTATCTTCAAGTCTTTCCACAGATTCTCAAAGGGAATGAAGTCGGGGCTTTGGCTAGTCCACTCAAGGACTCTCACGTTCTTGGTTTGAAGCCATTCCAGTGTTACTTTGGCTGTATGCTTGAAGTCATTGTCCTGTTATAACATAAATCTTTGCCAAAGACTAAGTTCTTTTGCACTCTGAAGCAGGTTTTCTTCAAGGATTTGCCAGTAATTGGCTCCATTCATTGTTCCCTCTGTCCTTACAAGTCTCCCAGCCACTGCCACTGAAAAGCATCCCATAGCATGATGCTGCCACCACCATGCTTCATGGTAGGGATGGTGTTAAAACAACTCTCACGGTCTTTCACATGCCTTTTTGCAAACTCCAGACATGCTGTCATGTGCCTTTTTCTCAGGAGTGGCTTCCATCTGGCCACTCTCTCATAAAGACTGTTGTCCTTCTGGCAGGTTCTCCCATTTCAGCCAAGGAACTCTGTAGTTCTGTCAGAGTTGTCATTGGGTTCTTGGTCACCTCCCTGATCAATGTCCTTCTTGCCCAGTTGCTCAGTTTGGTCAGATGGCCAGCTCTAGGAAGAGTCTGGGTAGTTCATATCTTTGCATTTCCTAATGATGGAGCTCACTGTGCTTTTTGAACTTTCAACACTAGAAATTTTTTATACCCTTCCCCAGATCTATGCCTTCTTTACAAATTTCAGAGTTGTACAGATAGTTCCTTGGATTTCATGGTTGAGTTTCTGCTCTGACATGCACTGTCAACTGTGGGACCTTATATAGAAAGGTTCTCTCTAAAGCTTCTCTCTAAGTCATGTCCAATCAATTGAATTGGCCACAGGTAGACTCCATTCAAGGTGTAGAGACATCTCAAGGATGATCAAAGTAAATTGGATGCACCTGACCTCAATTTGGAGTGTCATAGCAAAGGGGTTGAATACTTATTGATGCCAGACATTTCAGCTTTTCATTTTTGATTAATTTGTAAAAGTTTCTAAAAATGTGTTTTCATTTTTTCATGATGGGGTATTTTGTGTATATCGGTGACAAAAAAAAGTTTTGTTTAATGCATTTTAAATTCATGCTGAAACACAACAAAATGACAAAAGTCGAGGGGTGTGAATACTTTCTGAAGACACTGTATATCGTGACAACTGGGAGAAAGACAAAAGAGCTGTCATACATAAGAAAAAAAAAATGGATAGATTGGGGATTGACAATGAAGGTTAATTGGAATGGCTAAGATGAGGTCAGCTCAATTGCGACGGAGAACGGATCATTGTAAATGCTCAGGACCAAGGACATGACACCAATGGCTTTAATAAAATGGTGGGACTGAGTCAATTGGACAAGTGTATATTTTGCAAGGTAGAAACAGCACGAGTCACCTATCACGATGTGAAAAAAAACTCACGTCAGAACAGCTGTACACACAAAAGGCACAGCAAGTTATGTAGAGTAATCCACTGACACATCTGAAGAAATTTCAATATCCCAATTCCACAAAACTCATGGAAACATGAACCAAAAGCAATAATTTAAAACAAGAACGTAATGCACACATACAAAATGATGATCCCATCCAGCATGAACACAGAAAACACAAGTCTGAAGACGACAATGGTTCACGAGTGGTATTTGATGATGTAGATTGTTTCAGAAGTCAAGGATGAGACAATGTGATAATTTTTGACCAAGTTATAAAAAATGATCAACATGATGTGGTACGGGTGACAGGTTATTAGCTGCAAAATGTCGAAAACCTGGTTTCGTTCAACAACTTTCAAAATTTGACCTTTGCATAACCTTTAAAGGTCACAAAACAATGTTGTGGACATTAAAATAAGGAAACAGTATACGTGCTATAGCTTATTGGAGTTAGTTCGTCGAAGAACCTTGAAAACCCGGTTCGATTCCCACAACTTTGAAAATTTGACCTTTGTGGCCTTTAAAGGTCAAAGGTCAAGGATTATGACCTTTGGTGCAAAAATTCCTCTGGAACATTCCAGGAACAATATAACGTCATATAGGCTATATGGCATTTCACACTCCTCGGATTATCCATACTTTGATGAAATCAGCGTAAAAACAAACTTGAAGGAGGCGCCACGGGCAAGGTGTTCGAGATAGAACAAAATGGTTTCTAGACTTTAGGTGGGGAATGACCTCAAGATTATGCATAAAAAATATTGTCATCCTAGCTCTCAAAGTTTGGGTGGTCGTATGATTTTTATGTCAAAATTCGCAATTTTCTAAGTTTTTGACCTTGTGACCTTGACCTTGGGACAAAAATGAAAAATCGGACAATGACAAGTTTTAGATAATTCATTTTGCTATTCAAATACCGAAGAACACATTCCATTCAGTCAATTCCCGAGGAGAAGATAGATTTTTAATCCGACTACCCCCTAAAAATGGCTATTTTTTGGGCGTGGCTCTGCCCACAATGGACGTAGAACGCGCTCATCCAGGAAAACACAACGAGACATTGATATCGAACACATAACCAAGTTTCATCAAGATCGGATTAAAGTCCACGGAGTTATGCTCTGGACAGACAGACACACAGACAGACAGACAGACAGACAGACATAACGAATATAGTGGTCAATGGCTGGTGCTCGTGAACCAAAAATTCTGCGACTGGACATAGTACTCAGATAGAAAAAAAAAAGAAAAGGAAAAGAAGACATTGCTAATTGAGGTTTCAGTACTCAGTGATTTTGGTCTAAATAAAGCAAAGATCAAGAAAATGACCAAATATCAAGACCTCAACAATGAAATGAAAGATCCTGGAAGTTGAAGAGTGCCAAAATTGTACCAGTTATAACTGGAGCAATGGGAATGAGAAAGGAGAACCTTATAAATATCCTACAAACCATTCCTGGGAACATTACCACAAATGAAATACAGTTGGAGGCTGTCCGGTGCTCGGTGTTGATCATGAAAAAAGCCCTCAGAACAAAACTCTGAGAACAACAAAACTTCACAACTTAGCCCATGAATCACAATCCCTCACCAAAATGAAGGTGGATACTTTGAGTTCTGGGAGGACTCTGTTCCACTTTCTGAAACCCGAATTATGGAAATAGGAAACAACACACACACACACACACACACACACACAAAATCAATTTGTATAATTGACCACATAATGGTGGTATCATAGCTCATTGAAAATGTCTTCTTTTTAAATATAATTTTACAACTCATCCTGGGTTCATTTGTAAGTAATTTTACTTTCTCATCAAGTCTTGCTCTTTTAGCTATTTCTCCACTCAAGCTCCAACAAGCTGTACATCTTCATCCCATGTCTGTTTCCTCCACATAGTTTTGTCTTCCTTCCATGCAGTCCATCTGTTTACACTGACTCCTCTACTCGTGATTTTGTAAATAATCCACCTTGTGTTGTTTGTATTTCCTTCATGAACCTCAACATTTTCAATAAAATGCTTCATGTGGGACAACTCTCAGAGATTTAACACAAACAGAAGAAATATATCTTTCCAAGGGATTGCTGCCCAAAAGAGTACTTTCATATTTAAAGTCAGAGAGTGAGTGTTTAAAGAATGAGTTTGGTAGACCACTATTTCCTCTATCTATTGGGATGCTGATAGTTTGGTTTGCTCAATCACAGAACGACTCGGAAGCAGTTAACTGTGGTGTGACAATGATCTCAAATTTATTTTACAGAAACTGGTCAACAAAATGTTTATTCTCATATTCACTCAAACTTGGAAGTTCGAACTTGGAAGTTGCAATGTGGAAATTTATCATCTTAATTTGCTTCCAACTACCTCAATCATACCAACAAATATAATTTCTAGTGACATCAGACATTTAAAGTCGAAGTGCTGGGTTTCAATGTCGTTAAAATGATGGTATGCCATTGGCTGTATTGGATGTGAAGATTTGAGCAAAGGAACGATAAAAGTGAGAAATGACTGAGTACTCAGAGAGAAAAACCCAACAATGGGCCCAAACGATCTTCAATATTACACACCTGTTTCTCTTTTACCTTTTTTTTCCCAAGATTATAGAACATGTGATTGATAATGGAATACTTGCACAAGCATTCTCTTTTATAACGTATCCCATCTGTATCTCTGCACCTGATCTTTAAATTATTGCTTTGACTTGAATGGTTGGAATCTTAATTATATCTATTCCAGACATTGCCGTTTATTCATCAGACCCAATTCATCGATCTGTTGGTGTTCTCTCGGAACTGGTTCTTGATCTACTCAAGTTCTCTTATCTGCATCCACTTGGTATTGTTTTGCAAAATTTCAATACAAACCATCATTTTTTATGTTGTTGACACCCAGATGCTGTTTCACTATCTATATCTGTTTAGTATCTACTGAGTAGCAAATGCAATACCAATATTTAAAAAGGATCCAAAGAGGAATAAGACAACTCAGACCTGTCAGTTGCTCTTCATTTGTTGGGAAGATCCGAGAGATATCAATTAGGAATGAGCTGGGAACCATTGAGATAAAGTAAACTAGTTAAAAGCAGTCAGGATGGATTTACTAAAGTGAAGTTTGTGTTTAACAAATATATTGGAGTTCTATTAAGCAGTTTCTGATGGAATGGATATCTACACTTTCAGAAGACATTTGATAACGTTCGATCTGGAAATATGTTAGTGAGGGTGAGTGCCCGTGCAATGACTGATAAAGTAACAATCTGAAGTGAAAACTGACAGTGATAGGAAGCAAAGAGTGTGAATAGCAGGATGCTTGGCTGGGAGGTTCGCCTCATAAGTAATCAGGTATACCTCAGGAATCAGTGCAAGGATCATTATTATGAAAGAACTGTCGGCCTACTTGGCTTTCAAAGCTTTTTATTAGCAAATTTCCACCCCACTCCATGAGCTGAGGAAAGGAATCAGTCCACTGATGGATTGCCCCTGGAGTTGAGTTGGCCAACCATCTCGGAGGAAGGTTATATATTGACAATATTAAACAATGTGTAGATCTATTCAGGATGGAAAATTAAAATACTTAGCATATAAAGGTGATGCAAAAAACCCCAAAAGGACTTCACCTTTTTACGAGAAGTGCAGCCAGAGGACAAGATTGCGAGAGTTTGTATGGCATAGGACACTGGGAACCTCGCACTTTCAAAGTAGATCATGCCATTGTGAGTTTTATTGTGCAGAATTCTGATCAAAATCTTCAGGCTTTCTGCAGAACAGGTGAACACAGAGGTGTATTAAAGTTATTTTTGAAATATAACACCAAAGATGTTAAAATTCACAGGAGACTGTGGACAATTTAGTCATATATGCATCTCATTTTGTTGTGTTTTAACTGGTGCAGTGGGTTCAAAAAGGGCCATGAAGTCATGTTATCTCCAGCATTCTCACATACAACCAAATTATATCAATGGAGCAAACAGTAATCGTGTTGAACGCAAATAATTTTGAAGAATCACTGAGCAATACATGAAATTGTCGATGATTTGAATATCAGTGTTGGAAGTGTGGAAACAATAATTAATTCACCCTTGAAATACAGTCAGGTTAGTGCAAGATGAAGACCAACTTCACTCTTGGTCAAAAGGCAAATTGTGTGCTTATTGTATCATTGTTTTTGGAATATGATCAGTTGGAAGGAAATTATATATTTTTCAGAGAAGACTCTGACATGTTATGAGATTAAGGTCCATCATTTCACTCCTGATGGAAAGAGAACGAATATGTGGTGAATCCCCAGTAATGATGTAGATATAGAGATGTACAGATGTCGAGAGATCGATCATGAATACAGAACATTACTATTAATCATGTTTCTGGGAAACTTTGGAAAACTCATAACCATGTTGGAATTCAATGTAAGTTTTACGAACAGAACAGAAACACCTTTATTACCATTTAAAACAAACTTCAATGGAAAAATGATTTGCAATATGATTTTAGTCAACACTCAAAATGAGCTATTTTATGACAAATGACCTTAAATATGGTGAATTCCACTTTCTTTTTTTAATCACATGTGGTCAGAATTTCGATCATCACATGTGTTCAGAATACACCTGTTTGTACTATGTGCACAAAAATGGAATTCATACTGTGGAAGAAAAATCATTAAATTTATAAAGTACCAGCAACAAGTGAATTTAATTGAGAATACGTGAATATAATTTTTGTACTACAGTTGATTTGGCTGTCAGTAATGTTTCTCTTTTCCCGACAGTCTTTTGACCTACATATTGTTGTGGGCCGGGGGTCGGTGGCAAGAACGACCGCTAGGTGGGGAAGTTTACGCCGTCTCCCACCGTCTCCCTAGAATTATAGGCCGTCGCTCCGGATAACTCCGAAGCCGGCGGGTCGATTAATCGACCGTGAAATGCCAATATATCTCGACCGCGTGGCGTAGGGTTAATTGTCTAGATCCCAATACACCTAAATAACCAGCAGTCTTGGCTACCAGGGATTCACACCCTCGGAACGTCTTTCTCGAACCGGGTTCACTCTACCGACTGTGGTAGAGTTCCAACTAGTGACTACCAACTCCAGCTCGGTTGCAGCCGAGCGAAAACTGCCAAAGCCCTGCCGGCTAGGATTAACGGATTATCGGGGATGAAACCCCATCTGAACTCAGACCCGGACCATGCTGGACCAAATAAAGAAAGGACAGAAATGAGCTGGGAACATTTCTAATAATTTATTTACAATAAAATCAAAAGACAGAAGAGGCGAGACTTATCGCGAATATGCAATGCAGTATTTACAATGATGAAATAAACACTTAAACAATTCTACAAATAGATGGGCCCACACGCAGTCACACACACAAAAAGAAAAGAAACCCCGGAGTTTTTATTGGGACCCTCCAGCCGATGAGAGAGACGAGCTGGGGGTCAGAGTTTGGAGGGCACCTGTGGGTCGTCGAAGGTCCCAGCCGCACGTGTGGGACTCGTGGCTCGTGGCGGCAGCCGCGTGTAACAATCGGAGCTCCGGGGCGGAGATCAGGGTCACGGACGGGACCCACCAAGGCTCCATGAACAGGCTGGTTCACT
>CM068957.1:126131504-126143316 GCA_035128595.1 Eptatretus atami
GTGCTTGCATGAGTGCTTAAGCCACTTGCCGAATGCCTAAGAGTCGACAGCGGTTCCGCACGATGTGCTTCAGAGCAAATTGTTCACTCGCTGTGGACGCTTTTGCGCAACACATCATTCAGAGTGAGTGGTTCATGCTCAGTCACCCTGAGCGAGTGGTTCGTGCTCAGTCACCCTGAGTGAGTGGTTCCTGCTCTGCCACCATGAGCGAGTGATTCCTTCTCTGCCACCCTGAGCGAGTGGTCCATGCTCCATCACCCTGAGTGAGTGGTTTATGCTCCGTCACCCTGAGCAAGTGGTTCATGCTCTGTTACCCTGAACGTGTGGGTCATGCTCCTTCACCCTGAGCCAGTGGTTCGTGCTCCGTCACCCTGATCGAGTGGTTCGTGCTTCGTCACCCTGAGTGAGTGGTTCATGCTCCATCACCCTGAGTGAGTGGTTTGTGCTGGGTCACCCTGAGCGCGTGGTTCGTGCTCCATCACCTTGAGCGTGTGGTTCATGCTCTGTCACCCTGAGCCTGTGATTCATGCTCTGTCAACCAGAGTGAGTGGTTCCTGCTCTGCCACCATGAGCGAGTGATTCATCCTCCGTCACCCTGAGCGAGTGCTTCGTGCTCCATCACCTTGAGTGGGTGGTTCATGCTCTGTCCGATCTGAGTGAGTGGTTTGTGTTCCGTCATCTTGAGTGAGTGGTTCATGCTCCATCACCCTGAGCGAGTGTTTCGTGCTCTGTCACCCTGAGCGAGTGGTTCGTTCTCCGTCACTCTGAGCGAGTGCCTCGTGCTCAGTCAAGCCCTGAGCGAGTGGTTTGTGCTCTGTCATATTGAGCGAGTGGTTCGTGCTCCTCACCCTTGAGCGAGTGGTGTCGTGCTTCATCACCCTGATGTGTGGTTCATGCTCCGTTCACCCTGAGCAAGGGGTTCGTGCTCCGTCACCCTGAGCGAGATGTTCGTTGCTCCGTCACCTGAGCGAGTGGTTCATGCTCCGTCACCCTGAGCAAGAGGTTGTGCTCTGTCACCCTGAGTGGGTGGTTCATGCTCCGTCACCCCGAGCGGGTAGTTCGTGCTCAGTCACCCTGAGCGAGTGGTTCCTGCTCTGCCACCCTGAGTGAGTGGTTTTTGTTTCCATCCACCCTGAAGGAGTGGTTCATGCTCTGTCACCCTGAGTGAGTGTTCATGCTCCGTCACCCTGAGCGAGTGGTTCATGCTCCGTCACCCTGAGCAAGTGGTTCATGCTCCATCACCCTGAGTGAGAGGCTCGTGCTCCGTTACCCGCCGAGTGTGTGGTTCCATGCTCAATCATCTGAGTGAGTGGTTCATGCTCCATCACCCTGATCGAGTGTGGTTCGTGCTCCATCACCATCTATAGAGGATGGTTTGTGTTCTGGGCACCCTGAGGCGAGGGGTTTGTGCTCCTTACCTTGAGCGAGTGGTTCATGCTGCATCACCCTGGTGAGTGGTTCTGCTTCATCACCCTGAGCGAGTGTTCATGCTCTGTCACCCTGGCGAGAGGTTCGTGCTCTGTCACCTGAGCAAGAGGTTCGTGCTCTGTCACCTCTGAGCGAGAGGTTCGTGCTCCGTACCCTGAGCTAGAGGTTCGTGCTCTGTCACCCTGAGCAAGAGGTTCGTGCTCTGTCACCCTGAGCGAGAGTTCGTGCTCCGTAACCTGAGCGAGTGGTTCAAGCTCCGTCACCTAGCGAGTGCTGAGTGTCATCACCTCTGAGCGAGTGGTTTGTGTGTTCCGTTCACCTTGTAGCGAGTGTTCGTGCTCCATCACCATGAGCGTGTGGTTCCATGCTCCATCACCCTGAGCGAGATGTTCGTGCTCCATCACCGTGAGCGAGTGGTTCGTGCTCCGTCCACCCTGAGTGATTGGTTCGTGGCTCCGTCACCCTGAGCGAGTGCTTTGTGCTCCGTCATCTTTAGTGAGTGGTTCGTGCTCCATCACCCTGAGCGAGTGGTTTGTGCTTCATCACCCTGAGTGATGTGGTTTAATGCTCTGTCACCCTGAGCCAGAGGTTCATGCTCGTAACCGCTGAGCGAGAGGTTCGTGCTCAGTCACCCTGAGTGTGTGGTTCGTGCTCCGTCAACCCTGAGCGAGTGCTTCGTGCTCTGTCACCCTGAGCGAGTGGATTGTGCTCCGTCACGCTGAGCGAGTGGTTCATGCTCCATCACCTTAAGCGTGTGGTTCATGCTCTGTCATCCTGAGCCTGTGATTCATGCTCTGTCACCCTGAGTGAGTGGTTCCTGCTCTGCCACCATGAGCGAGTGATTCCTTCTATACCACCCTGAGCGAGTGACCATACTCCTACACCCTGAGCGAGTGGTGTATGCTCCGTCACCCTGAGGGAGTGGTTCATGCCTTGTTACCCTGAGCGTGTGGGTCATGCTCCATCACCCTGAGCCAGTGGTTCGTGTTCCGTCATTTTGAGCGAGTGGTTCGTGCTCCGTCACCCTGATCGAGTGGTTCGTGCTTCATCAGCCTGAGTGAGTGGTTCGTGATCCGTCACCCTGAGCGAGTGGTTCGTGCTCCGTCACCCTCAGTGAGTGGTTTGTGTTCCGCCATGCTGAGCGAGTGGTTCGTGCTCCGCCACTCTGAGCGTGTGGTTCGTGCTCCGTCATTCGGAGCAAGTGGTTCATGCTCTGTCACGCTGAGTGAGTGGTTCGTGTATGCTCCGTCATGCTGAGCGAGTGGTTCCTGCTCCGTCATCCTTCGCAAGTTGTGAAATAACTCCCAATTTCCAACCCGTTTGCGGTGTTAATGTTTTCTCTACTACCGAGCCAAATATTTTTCCACCTGTCACATGCAGCTGTTTTTAAAGAATGATGTTTGTAAACATATCCCTGAAACATCTACAAATTTGCAAGGTTGTTTTTCGGTTAAAGCTACTCAAGTTTTCTGGATTGCATATAGTAAGTACTGGAGTTGGTAATCACACTGAATCCAACTTGCCAATTCGCAATATCGTCCAAGCACGTGTGTGTGTTCATAACGCATAACATATTCTCTCTGCAAACTCCCCTACCAAGATGCATATATTATATATATATTATATATATATATATATATATATATATATATATATATATTATATTATGTATATTGTTGCGAATTCGTGCCCGCCGGCGTGCGATCGGCCACGTGACTCGAATCGCGACCGCCTCGCCCACCGGTACGGACAATTCAGTCGTGACCCTCCCGGACTAACGCCGGAGCCAGTCACGGGTGGGCCTTTCGGCCTCACCACGATCGTTGCCAATCGGCCACCCGCGTGGGATAGGGTTGTTCGCCAAACTCGACCTACCTAATACCCACGCGGATGGTAAACCGGGCAATCGCACCTCGCTGCAGGTCGACTTCGGACACGGACCGCTTAAGCGGTCCGTTCCGTCTATCGGATAACCGAGCGTGTTATCGTCGGCCTCGACTCGGTTCCTGATTAATTATCGGGCGTCCCGCGCCCACTCAAACCCTTTACGTAAAGCAAGATGGAGACCCACAAAGGAAAGGACGCCAGCCGAAACGGGGGAACAATTCAACAAGAAAGCATTTATTTACACACACACAGATAGCACACATAAAGCATGTATTTATAGCCACAATTTTCAAAATGCACATATATCACATAAAAAAAGAGTTAAAACCGAATACGCGTACACACGGCCACACTTACACAGTTCTACTTTTCGGACACGGCGCCCACACACACACGTTCACACAGAACCCCCAAAAGAAAATGGAAGTGCGACTTCCCTGGTGTCGCGTCCTTGGCGACCGTCCTCCGACGTGGGTCCCGTCTGGCCGTGACTCCCCGCTCGAGCGTGCGTCGGCGAAACCTCTCCGGCGTGCCTCGTGCCTTGCTCGTGTTGGTCCCCGACGCCACGGACCGAGCACCGACTGAGTACACCGACCCAAGAGCACACCGAACAGGACCAGAAAAAGAACAAGGACGCAGACGAAGCAGGACGAAAAGAAGCACCAGTCACGAGGAACCGAGACAAGAAGCTCACCGACGAGGATCCGCCAGCGCCGCCGCCTTCTTTTATACTCCCGGCGCCACGCACTGTTTTCTCCGCCCCCCTTTGGCTCCACCCCCCTTCGAGGCGCTTCGAGAAAAGGGGCGTTCCCTCTCGTTCCCCCCTCCCCGCGCCATGCGGGGGGCGAGGAAAGTCAGTCCTGGCGCCGCCGGCCAGGGAAGAATGGCGGGAAGGAAACAGGCGCGGAAAACCCGCGCCGCCATCGTTGTGCCTTCTTCTTTCCCCCCTTGCGTTCGACGGTTTCCAACGCGGAAACCGTCGTAGTGTGGACCGTGAGGATGGCGTTCGTCAGCGGGGTAGTGCCGAAGATGGTGGTGGTGTTGTGAGGGTAATGGAGCGCGGTTGGCGTTGTGGCGTAGTTGGTGGCGGTTGTTGTTTGATGCGGTTGCTGGCGTGTTGAAGTGGTGGCGTGGTTGAGGTTTGAAAGGTGGTTGGTTCGAAAATAATGAAAGAACAGAAAACGACTAACTCAAAGTGTCGCAGCCCGAATGAATCACATAATCCCTCTAAACAATGGGTTTGGGCTAACTATACATTGTACTTAAAAAACATCTCACCTACGGGGACCTGAATGGTGATTGCGAATTTCCAACAGCCTTAACAATATATATATATATATATATATATATATGTGTGTGTGTGTATGTGTACGTGTACGTGTACTTTGCGTGTACGTGTACGTGTATATATATATATATATATGTATATATGTAATGTGTATGTAATATGCGTACATATACATACATATATCTCGATTATAATACCAAGCTTGCACACTAAAAACTCGGCTCGCCGTCACACGATCCCTATGAAATTGCTGTGGCACTTAGCGGACATGCGACAATGTTTGGGAAGTCTTGGCGTTCCAATAGTACCACTTGCATTTTGCACAATGCGTATTTTTGTCATTCCCCGTGTACGTTCTGTCGTCTGCTACCAGCTATGTTGTAATACTATCCCGTGCATGTGCACGGTATCGCCTAGTATATATATATATATATATATATATGCATGTATTATATATATATATATATTATAATAATATATCGAAAGACCCACCCACATCTCTCACCTATGAATGGAGGGAATAGCGAATCAAGCTCTCACCAAATAAACTATGCCCAGGTGCTTGGATAAATGAATGATTGACCCCACCCATGCTCCCCTAGTCAAAGTAGCTGCGTAAAGCAACCCAAGAAGACTTATGCAAGGTAAGTGCTAAATGCTGCTTACACAGCTACTTTGACTGGAGGAGCATGGGAGGCTAGAGGAGCATTTCCATAACCGTAACATTATATACTAGAAGGGCCCTTGGTAAGGCGCATGCCTCCACCACAAAATGCCTAATCCACGAGAACACATCGGGCCCATAACATTTTTGAAATATAATTTCAGATATCGTTTTTGGCCTGATCTCTCAATGGTGAAGAATCACTTTATTCATGAAATAATTATCGTATCCACATCCGGATTTGGATCTTCACCAAAATCGAATCAATACATCTTCATCACACATCCATCCTGTCGACCAAGTTTCATTGGAATCCATCCACAACTTTTTTGAGATACCTTGCTATATATCATTTTTGACCTATATATCATTTTTTTGCTATATATCTCTCAATGGTGAAGAATCATTAAAAAAAAATTCCAGCAGCCAGATCTGGATCCGGATCTTCACCAAAATTTAACCACTTCCTCCTCGTCACACACCCGATTTGCCCACAAAATTTCATCCGAATCCGTCTACAACTTTTTGAGATATGCTGCACACAAAGAAACAGACAAACAAACATGAAAAAGATGTCGTGCAGAGCATGATGCTTGTAAAATCCACCTCCCCCTCTTCAAAGGTTGCAATGGATACATCAAAATGCCCATTCCATTAAAATTAAAATTGACATTCTTAATCAAAGCTCAGGTCAATCGGATGAAAATTGATTGTTTTTCAGATTGAAATTGATTTCAGGAGTTTGACCTTGAGTTGACCTTTGACCGCAAAAGTAGTTGGTTTTCAAATTCACTGATGCACTATGCAATTGCTGCTTAATTTTCAAGTTAATCAGATGAAAATTGATGGTTTTTCAGAAGAAATTTGATTTTAGAGGTTTAACCTTGAGTTGACCTTTGACCTTTTCATCTCCAAAATAGTTGGTTTCCCAATTCAGTAATACACTGTGCAATTGCTGTTTAATTTTCAAGTCAATCGGATGAAAATTGACGATTTTAGAAATATGACCTGAAGATAACCTTTGACCTCAAAATCAACAGGCTTCTCAGTAGATACTACCTCCACAACTATGTGAAGTTTCGTAAAGAACGGTTTAAAATTGTAACTTGTTTGAGATTGACAAATAATCAAACACACAGTTTAGACAGAGTAACAAAATCGACTGACCAATATACTTGAAAAATCTTCAATTGTGCAAGTAAAAAGAAAGATGTCATGCATAGCACGATACTTGCGAAATCCATAAAACAAATTTGACCTTGAAATGGTGGTTAAATTAATTGACGAAATACACAAATCCTCTTCAAATTTCAAGTCAAATGGATTAAAATTGACAATTTTAGAAATGAACGTCGACTTTTTGGCCTATGTTGACCTCGTGAGTGAGCTATGTTGACCTCAAAAATACTTGTTTGTAGAATTCAGTGACCTGATATGCAAATCCTCTTCAAATTTCAAATCAATGGGATGAAAATTGAGAATTTTATAAATTCCACCTAAGTTGTTGACCTTAAAAAGAATTGGTGGTTGAATTCAATGACCAAATATGCAACTCCTCTTCAAATTTCAAATCAAGTGGATGAAAATTTAGGATTTTAGAAACCCCACCTCAGTTGTTGACCTTTTGCCTGTGTTGACTTTTTCATCGATGTTGACCTCAAAAATAATTGGCTGGTTGAATACAGTGACCTGAAATATAAATCCTCTTCAAATTAAATGATTGCTTCCTTGTGTGTTTGTAATAAATAATTGTTTGTTGCTATTTCCAACCTGTCTCGGTTGTCTTTTCCTTTAATGGCCCGATGCAGTGCACAAGTAAGGTGAGACGGGATGTTCTACCCCAATACTTTGCTTTGTCAGCCAGCGCACACTCACTGTAATGCTCGGCAGTAATGCGAGTGCGCGCTGAGGGCATGTGACTCCAATAAGCCAGCCGTCCACAAACAAGCCGGTAGGCGACATGGCTGCTCGCTCTAGATGGAAAGCTGGCCGACGCGACGAGCCGATATTCATGTACATGCTATCAATCAATTTAGCACAATAAATATGATTATCACAGCCCTCTTAGTTTGCGCCCAGAAACCCGCCTTGTGAAATTTCAGGCATGTTTCCAAAGAGACTCTAACAAATGGCAGCGCTGGTTAAATCCATTTATCGATTCGCTAAAGATTTTATTTTTATATATGCTGTAAGACATTCTCCTGGCACAAAAAAGAACAGGTCCCTCGGAGGGTCCAGTTTCGGAGGCATTGATTTTTTTGTACAGTCCACAATAAGTGTACGATGTACGATAAAGTATTTTAGCTGTTGCTAAGCAACGAGGTGTGCATAGAACCATTCATTTTTGTGTACATGCTAGCCACATTGTACACATTTCACCCAAGTTTCATCCAAAATCAGACTCTTTCTCTTAGAGATATTCGCAATTAACCGTTTCTGAAATGTTCGACATGTACTCGCCCAAAACCTACTCCTCCTACAAATATTTATTGTTAGGGCTGCAAATTGGCATGAAGGGAGCTAGATAGATTGCGCACAGAAAACTCTAAGCTTCGATTTTTCGATTTTTTTTTTGATTTTTTTCGATTTTTTGACCACTTTAAAGGGCCGTTGCTATGCCGTGCTAGGGCCCGGGGTCCCATATTCAAAAGCACACGATTCCCAGAAATATTGGTCCTACCTACCAAATTTCATTGGAATCGGTTGAGTGTTAGCCCTAAGCTTGACCAAATTTCGCGCGGACAGACAGACAGATGGAAATGTCCAGAATAAGGGTCTCTAAGAGCAGCCAATAAGGTATCACACGAAGTAGTGTAACTCTGCCCGGATTTTGCTGTGTCAATCGGCTTCTTGGTTGCATAGCAACCTGCCGGTGCGTGGAGTTATCTGTGCCTGGCAGCCTTCAGACCGGCGTGTTCGGCAGGGACTTGAGTGTTTCCCTTCATGGCAAGCCTCAAACCCCAGATCTGCGACAATATGGTAGGGGAGGGATACCAATTCTCTTTATGTAAATATGCAGCACCTTCTAAAGATAGTTTGGCCAACTTAGTTTGGGGAGGAATTGACTGTGATTGGTTGAAGGCACTTATGTCACCATATGGCACCATTTTGTTACTAATTCCCTCTGAAAATAGAACCTGGAGCGGAGTGCTGTTGGAGTGCACCGGAGCACCGCGCCGGCACCTCAGTCCATCCGAGACAGAGCTTAGCTCCGTAACAGCATAAAAAAGACCCGTGGGAAAATCAAATTTCCATTTTAAAAACAAAATTTGTCAACGTTATTTATTTACTCATTTCTTCGATGCTATCATGCATTTTTTGACATTTAGATTTTAAAAAGATGTATTCAGTAGTCCCTCACAAATGCTAGGTAGGTTTAAATGTTGGACTCGGTGGCATTTATAAGGCCAAATTCACCTGCAAATGATTTACGTGTACTTTTTAACATAAAATATTAACGAATGCTGTGGATGGTTCGCATGTGAATGATTTACGACTTTCCATGACGCATTTACCACTTTGTTTTGATAGCTCTGACAAGTCTCCCCTCCCCCGCATCCTCATTTTCCCTAATCTCTCATCACATCCTCATTTTGCATCACTCACACTCATTCTTCCTCATTCCCTCCCTCTTTCCTTCATCTTCCTATGCTCAATCTTAGGCGATGAAAGCTGACAGCATGTCAGCATTTTACAGCCATGTGCATGTGTCATAGTGCACACGTTGACATAGCGCACGTACCAGCCTTCCTTCTCTCCGCTTCAATTTTATTTTCCTTGAGAAGTGTTACCGGTTACAACTACAGAGGCATTTGCACAGCATTTTAAATCGATTAAGTTGAGAATCTGGTGAGTAGTTTGGCACTTACACCTCTTTATTGTAGTACATATAAACATCTAGTATTGTAGTATCTATAAACAGGGCTGTGTTACATTAGAAAGTGGCTAGCTGTCACTTGCCAAGCCAGACTTCTTTACCAACCACTTTAAAAGCCACTTGGCAAGCGGGGCAAGCGATTAAGGGAGGTGCTTGGCAAGTTTGGTGAAGGGGGTTATTGGTGGATTGAGAAAGGCAGAGGGGAGAACAGACTGATGGGTAAAGGAGGAGAGATTGAAAGTAGCGGTGTGGGGGGGGGGTGGGATTGGGAAAGGAGAATACATCACCAAGGAAACACAAACTAACACTCAACAGTGCCACCACGAAACACCCTTAGACAAGGGACAAGGACTTATCGTAGACAGACTAATGAAATAATTAATCTTTGGCCCCTAACTGTCCATGTATGCTCTCCCGGGGTAGTATTTCCAAATTATTTATATATTATTAGTATATTATATATATTACTATATTATATAGTAATATCATATATATAAATATATAATATATTATATATATACTTAATATAATACCTATGGTTGCTGGAACTGGCCCTTAGTGTGTTATTAGATATAGGATTAGCCCAGATCCCCCATTAAATGCATGTTTAGCCAGGTTATTCGGTAAATGGACGTTACATGTGTGTCGGCAGGTGTAGGAGGCGTATTTTTGTTTGTGCAGTGGTGGTGTACCGAGAGGTTCTTCTTCTTTCCCCTCTCCGGACGAGTCTCCACCCAGTGCTCTGAGAGGGTGTGGCCTAGAGAAGCGAGGGCCGGAAGGAAAGGGTGGAACTGGGAGAGTGTCGAGTCTCGATCTGCTGGAGTAGCAGTCGGCTGGGAGGCGAGCAGTCGGCTGGGAGGCGAGCAGTCGCCGGGAAGGCAAACGGTGCCGGGAGAGCGCCGAGGTGGGGCTCGATCGGCAGTACAAGGGACGGCTGTGTCTGTTTTGCGATCGGCTTTCGTGAGGAGCGAGCTGAAAGAAAGGCAGGGAAGGGACTGCATGAGGTCTGTCTGCCATCGGCTGGGAGAGAAACTGAACCTGAGGGTTAGTTGGCGATCTGCTGAGGGAGTAACTGAACCTGAGGGTCAGTCTGCGATCGGCTGGAATAGAACTGGCTGCTGTGTGAGTCTGGAGTCGGCTTCGAGAGGAGGTCATCGACAGGTTCAACCTGCATCTAACCATGGAGCCTCTGACTGTCCCTACTCACGGACGGCTCGACACGTCTTGTAATCCCGTCGATCCGCCTGCGGAGCCCAACACCCCGACACGGACGGCGCGACATGTCTTGTAATCCCGTCGATCCGCATGCGGAGCCCAACACCCCGATTTGGCCTGATCTGGTGAACAGGCCAGGCCTGGACTTGTATGCTGGACCTTGTGAAAAGCCAGCTGGAGCATATCATCGATCTTTCGTCTTGGGCCATCGACCTCGCGGGGTCTGGACGCGCCGAGGCTGCGTGCGCAAGCGGTGCCGGGAGAAGAAAAAGGACGACGACGCCATTTTTGCCACGCGGCGTGTTTGAGCTTGGGCGCTCGAATCCATAGACATCGGCTTGTCACGAGCCACATTCATTCCTTCGACACTTTTCCTCTCGTCCATGAAGCATCACCAAGTACTCTGTGTCTTGTCTGCATGTTGTCGAAGGTTTATCTCGCTAGGGTCCCCCTATCGAAACCCGTAATCCGTAGCTTCCCTCTAGTTAAGAACGGGTTATAGATTGATTACAAGTCTGGAGACGGCGTGGGTTCTGAGCACATACAGGTTCGCGCTATTTTAAATTTTTGACTTCGAAGGGACGCACGGCAACTGGCGGGAATCGGGAAAAACGTAAATGATCGAAAGTTGTAGTACTTCGAAGAGCACTACCTGCATTACCAATTCATTCAAAACAGTTGAAACCCTGGAAGCTCGATGCCATTATTGATTTTTTGACAATTTCTAAGTTCGTGACCCTTGGTGACTGAACCTTGGGACGAAAAATACAAAAATCGAGCTCCATGGGGCCTATGCAGGTGCCATTGGGCTAACCAACATACCAAAACCCTGCCAGATTCGACAACGCCCGTCGAGAAGTGTACTTGAAATCGCACCCCTAAAAACACATGTTTTTTGGGCGTGGTCGCCATAAATGGGCAGCAGCATGCCCTCTCAGTGAAACCAGAACTAGATATAAATATAACAACCTCCACACCATTTTTCAGGACGTTATCAAAACAAGCGGAGCTATGTCGAGACAGACAGACAGACAGACACCCCCATAACGCATGTAGTGGTCACTTTACTGATCGTGAACCAATACATTGTCGTGCATGCTTTGCTTTGTTGTGTTCCCAGATGGTCCCCAATAATCTGGCTGATTCGTATGAAAGTTGCCAGCTTTGGGTTTGTTCGTGCCCGTGCTGAAAACAATTCGCTCGATTGTATATAAAACCAAAATGGTGTTACAGACTCGGCAGAATTCGCTGGATCTCCTGATAAACAGTCTGTAACCGGGGTCTATTCCCACAACTGGTAACGTCCAGGTGTACGTTGGTATCGCGATTCAAGGCACGTGACCCGAGGCCTGTGCCGAACCAGCCGGCGTTATAACCACGGAAACGGTGGTGCTGTTAAGTGACGCCGAATATTCAACATTTGGCTGTCGAGAGTAGGGTGCGAGCCCCATCA
>CM068957.1:126145628-126156237 GCA_035128595.1 Eptatretus atami
CTTTCTGATCAAATCTGCCCGATTGGCCATTTGAAAATCCAAATTTTGAAAAAAAATAAAAAAATTATTTGAAGTCACAGCTGCCTGAAATTCTTGAAGCGCAAGTGAACATCCCAGACAGAGAACCAAGAGGAGATGCAGTCATCATTTGATGGCTCAGCACTTATCAATTGCCCTACCTCCACGCACTTCAAACATATTTGTTGACTATGCTAAAGAAGACATCATTCCCAAAGGTGGAATCCTAGGTGTCCAGGGTACGAAGAGGGTGGACGTAGTGTTTGAATGTGTACAAGAAGTCAAGTCTGAAGTCCGAGGCAAGTCGAGAGAAGGGGGCAAGAATCAGAAGAAGAGTGACAAGGAACCAGTGGAGACCCCAGAGAACTGGACAGAAGCTTTTACTGTCGAGATGGACAGCAACAAGACTGAGCTGTTTCACTTCCTTGCGGAAAAAGATTGTGTGAAGCACAGACGACAAGCACAGTCATTGCTCACAAAAGGAGAAGAGCCAATTAGGCAAACACAAGGAAGTCACTGGATCTGTGTCTCCATGTTGTCATGAAGAAAGCTGACACTCGAATATTTGCATGCCAGGGATGGCAACGCACGGATGGTAGCAAGTCCATTACATTAAGGGCTATGACACGGATGTACTATTCATAGCAATATCTGTACTGCCATCCTTACAGGAACTAGGTCTTGAGAACATGTGGATTCCTTTGGCCAAGGAGCCAAGGCGAGATGGATTCCCAGTCCATGAGGTAGTTTCTGCAATAGGGCCTGAGAAGCTAGAGGGATCCCATACTTCCATGCGTTCACTGGATGTGACGTCGTGTCTGCCTTCCGTGGTAAAGGGAAGAAAACTGCAGCAAGACTTGGAACGTCTTGATGATTTTCAAACATCACCAACTCAGCCAGCATCCAACATTGATTCGTGATCTTGACCCTTTGAAGGTTTTTTTTTTCAAATTTTTCAAATTGTATTTTCAAATGGCCAATCAGGCAGATTGATAGAATCCCCTGGAGAACAAATGTGCCAAATTTGATGCTTCTATCATCATTTGCACGATTCCTCTCAACAATTGCTGTTATCTGCCCCACTAATAGCAAAGCATGGTGAGTCCTGACAATGGGTAAAGGTAAATTTAGTCAAAATCCAATCACCACTGATTGGATTCAACACTTGGATTCAATCACCACTGATTGGATTAAAAATCCAATCACCACTGATTGGCTCATTCAACACCAGCATTGCCTGCTGCAGCCATTCTTCCCAAGTCACCCATGCCAATCAAACCAAGGACTCTCTTCCCAAACTAAGAGCCCATAAATCATAGTGGACCATCTGACGAAGGTTACACAGTCCTCTCTGGGCCTTCACAAACACTCAATAACATTCACCAGATGCTCCATTGGTGTCTGGTGGGCTGTATTCACACCCAGCAGCCCATGCGGATCGACCCGCGTCCATAGACCTGTGCAGCATGGCAGGTCGCCACATGGTGGCTGTCCCAGAGCCTCAGGCAGAGGCTGCCAGACTGCATGCCTGGGCAGTCACCTTGTCAGGCTCTGACTGGTCCTCAATGGTGCCGCCACCAAAGCACAACCAGCAACACTTCCCCCTAGTGGTTCTCATAGTACACCATGATCGGTGCCCAGAAGGAACCACCTTGGATCCCCGGAGATCGCAACCCCCTCCAGAGTCCAATGACCCCATCAGCCCGAGACACTTGATCGGAAGGCACACCGATGGACAAGGGATGCCACACTCCACTAGACTCCCCGTGTGGCCCGGGTCGTGCCACAGCACCCATGGTCGGACCCCACATCCAAATTCTGCCAGTGCAGTTCCCCAGCTGCCTAGCATAACCCAATCTCCATGGCGGGGGGGGGGGGGGGGGGGGGCAATTCCCCACGAGGCCGACCCCCTTAACCCAACCCGGTCCAAATACCGCAACCTGTGGATCAATTCCCACCAAGGCTGTTCCACAATGAATTCCCATTTAAGTTTAAAATTTCTGGTCTTGTGTTTCCAAATGTGACTGCATATAACCCCATGATTAATACCGGGCTTTTTTGCCCCCTCCTGCAGCCACTGCTAGCCTTGAGCCACCCGCTCTTCCAATCTTTCTCCATTGTCATGAGTCGCCAACTGCTCATGACTCACAGCTCCTACATCACACAAACAAGTGTGTTTAAAAACCGAATCGGGCTCAGAGTGACACAGGCTCTTGGTGGCCTGTCTCTTTTGCAATGCCCTACCGTTACATTTTTTTCTTACCCGCTGCCCCGTGGTAGCTAACACACACCCATCACGTTGCAGAGCAACAACCCTGGGCGCTGCGTCGACCCTGACAGAGTCCGTCCTGAACAACTTGGGAACCGACACAACCTCTGCCAACACCAGCTCACATACTACAATGGACGTGGACTTGCTTTACAGCGCGAGCTCGGACCTGCACATCAGCAGTCTGGCCTCGCTCCCACCAAGAGCAGGCTCATCCATCACCCCACACATCGCAGGCTCGGACACCTGGCTCGCCGGCTGAGGTTTGACCACCTGCACGTATTTCGCAGTCGGCACCGCATCACACCCTGTTTTTTTGTTATCCCAATTCATTGACAATGGATGAGAAAGATCAGAGATAGAGGAGAGTGTACATTCATATTCGGTAACAACATGGTGCCAATTGTTTAGTTTGATAAACTCTATGTATGGAATGCACTGCAAATATGTATGGCAAAGTGTCAGTACAGAGGGAGGGGATTTTACAATTCATACTAAAATACAGACATTTTGGGGGAATAAACCTGTTCAAAAGGATGTGTCTTGGCTTGTGTTGGTAAAGCCTGAACATGTTAAGGGACCTCCTCTCATGGTAGTGTCGCTGATTAAAAGTGTGATTCAAAACTTTAAAAAATATATATTTTGTGCTTGGATCAAATGAGGTATTGATATGGATAGCAGAGAAAAATCCATAAAAATCTAAAATCATAATTATTAATTTATTGATGCTTCATATCTTCATAACTATCTTCGCCACATCTACTTGTCAATTCATAATACAAATGCAAACAATCCTGCTTTGTTCTTTAAATAAATACACTCTGGTACCTTTGTCATTGCAGTAGATCTCTGATTCCTCAGCATTTGCAATATGGCAGAGTATTGCAAAACTCACCATCTTGCATACAATGTCTCGCCTGTTCACATAATCTGCAGCGATTTCCATCACCCCCTCCTGTCGCAGTGTTGCTCGAAACTCTGATTTTAAGCTTATGTGGCAGATAATGGCCATTGCAAGACGTTGGATGTCTCTGGTGTCCTATAACACAAAAATCATTCAAAACGAAATGCATTTAACACATTTCATTCAAAAAGTACACAAATTAAATAACGCTGTTTTAAACTGGGGTTGGAAAAAAAATATTTTTTTTTGAGTCAAAATTGTTTTCCACCAGAATTCAACAGAGAAATACTTCTATCCTTCTCACTGTAAATTCCATTTTGCAAAATTATGTGGGATACAATAATATATTTCCTGTAATAAGATGACTGGAAACATGTATAATATACAGAATTCAGATTAATTTCTATCCTGATAAACAATTTGTTTCGATTCACCAAATATATATATCACCAAATGCACCAAAAAATTGCTATTTAATTCTGCCACCGAAGGTGAACAATGGTTATACTGTATGTTTTCATCCCTGTTTATTACTTGCCAAAATGAAGATTCGCAAGTAGAGGGAGTCCCCGATTTACAAACACAATGTGTTCCTGAAAATGTGTTCTTAAGCTGGAGGTTCAGAAACCGGATCCAGAAATCCCCTTTAAATACATGTAAAAGGTGATTAATGGGTTCCAGAACACAAATTCAACCCTATTGTTTTTTTTGTTTTTTTACATAAAACGTTATTAAATGTAATTTTAAAATCAAAAATGAATAAACTAATACTACAAATACAAACAGTACTAATAATAACTAGAAGCGTGCTTTATAACTGCGAGCAGTTATGGCCAGGTACCAAGCTGCCCTGCTTTGATTGGACACCTGACCCATGACGTCCTCTTTAGTGAACTGAAGTCAGAATGGGTGGTCGATCACATCGTTAAAGGTTAACATTGATCAGATAAGGTTTTTGTTATTCAATGTGGCTGCGAGACCATTTGACCAATGATGTTGAAATTTTCAACCAATATTCCCCATGCAAAGTTGATCAAAGTAAAATTTTTATTTATTTATCTGATGCTGCTTAACTTAATGATGTGAAACTTTGCAGTTATGATCCACTACCCTTGCTGCATATATTTATTAACTCCTCCACCGAAGCGTGGACAGAGGTTATATTTTCACTCCTGTCTGTCTGTGTTTGTTGGATTCGCTAGATATCCCTTATTGTCGGGTTTTCCGTGTGTGTGTGTGTGTGTGTGGTGTGTGGTGTGTGTGTGTGTCTGCAACGCGAGGCTCCACAGCACAAACCAGCAAACCGATTTCCATGAAACTTGGCGAACAGGTGCCATATGGGCTGGGGAGTGTGTGCGTTTGAGTTTCGTTGCTAAGCAACCACCCGTTGCTATGCAGCGGCCGAAAAACCGCGATTCACTATTTTCAATACTTGTCCTCAGTTTTGAATGTGGAGAAACGAGATTCGGAATTAAACACTTCGAGATATTTAGAAAATTTTACTCGAGCCGATTTTTGATTTAGGTTTTATTTTTCAAATGTAGTCCTTCAAAAATAGGGTGTCTATTTACCGTCATTTTTTATGAGGAGTGCCAGTTGCAAAATACGCAATAGGAAAAATCTTGCCAGGCAGAGGCAATTGTATGTGAACCAATACGTCTTGGCAATGAATCTTCGTCGGTGGATCGGTCAGAATGAAAAGCATCGTATCCAGCGCTTCGATCCGAGCGGATCCCTCGTCGCCTACCGGCTTGTTGTTTGTTTGTTTGTTTCTTACTAGCAAATTCGAAGATTTTTCAAGTATATTTGGTCAGTCGATTTGTTACTCTGTCTGTTTGTCAATCGCCTACAGGTCACAATTCTCACACGATCGTCATGAAACTTTACCGAGTTGTGGAGGTAGTCTCAACTGAGAAGCCGATTGATTTTGAGGTCAAAGGTCAAATTTCTAAAATCGTCATTTTTCATCCGATTGACTTGAAATTTGAACAATATTTGCATATTGTGTCACTGAATTGGGAAACCAATTATTATTTTTGAGGTCAAAAGGTCAAACTTCTAAAATCATCTATTTTATCTGAAAAATCGTCAATTTTCATCGGATTGACTTGAAAATTAAAGAGCAATTTAATAGTGTTTTACTGAATCGGAAAACAACTATTTTTGAGACCAAAAGGTCAAATGTCTGTATGAACACAATCCTGCCGGATGTTGCGGTGACAGAACAGGATGACACAGCCAATCAGTTTGTGAGCATCCTCACCCTCCAGGTGGCGCGGGTTGCCACGCGGGACGCCAAAGTCCAGGATCATCATACCATCCATGAGGTTAAAAGGGACAACTCGACCTTTATGCTTCTTGCCCTTCCAACATGGGGGTTCCCCCCTACTAGGTCAAACTCACGGTCAAACTTCTAATATCATCACTATTTATCTGAAAAAGAATCAATTTTGATCCGATTGACCTGTGCTTTGATTAAGATTGTCAATTTTAATCTTATTGAAATGGACAATTTGATGTATCCATGACAACCCTTGGAGAGGGGGGAGGGTAGATCCGGATCTGGACCTAAGAAATTTTTTCATGATTTTTCACCATTGAGAGATAGGGCCAAAAACAGCATGTAGCAGGATATCTCAAAAAGTTGAAGACGGATTTGGACGAAACTTTGTGGACAGGTTGGGTATGTAACAAGGAAGAGTTGACTTGATTTTGGTGAAGATACGAATCTGGATCTGGATCAGAGAATTTTTAAAGTGATTCTTCACCATTAAGTGATAGGGATAAAATGATAAATAGCACGATATCTCAAAAAGTTATCAACAGATTCGGAATAAACTTGGTGGATGCATTGGTGAGGTAACATAAACGAGCTAATTAAATTTTAGGTCAGGTCCGAAATCAGATCCGGAATATCAGTGGGATACAAAATGTTAACTAATCAACTTGGTGGAGGTATGCGCTCTACCGAGTGCCCTTCTAGTATTGTGCTGAAGCATGCTAAGCTCCTGCTTATATTGTGCTTGCGCAAACTACTAGAATAAAATAACCCAACTACTATCCATCTACTAGCAGAAAAGAAGCATGCTAAGCTCTTGCTTATATTGTGCTGTAGCATTGCTTAAATTGTGCTGTAACATTGCTTATATTGTGCTGTAGCTTTGCTTATATTGTGCTGTAGCATTGACAAGCTAGCACTTGCTTGATGTTGCTTCTCTGTGGCAGCCATCTGCCACAATGACAACCGTGGTCTTCCATGGGCATAAGAAACAAGCACGCCCCTTGTAGATCATTGGAATTGCCGGTGTCATGGGTGCTGGGCAAGGACACCCTGGGCAACATACTCTGCCAAGCAGCCAACGACTGCCCCTACACCATTAAAAATTTTTGCCACCCCTGTACGTTGTGTGTTGAACGTCCTCAATAGCGTTCCAGAACAATTCATGGAAACGCTTGAGGACACTTACTGGGTGGGTGGGACATAACTGTCAGCCAGATGCTGCAGCAGTTGGGTAATGAGGCAATCCGACAATTTCCATACAGACACTTGGATGCAGGCTCTCTTTGCTGATGTTGGTCCCACTGCTTGGGTTATCACCACTGATGTGCATTTTCCCAATGAGGCATAGACTATCCGAGATCGCAATGGTGTACTGATACTAGTGGAACACCCAGCTGAAGAACGGATGGGCCGGCTGGGGCCAGCTGAGGCCAGCCATGCCCGACAGCATCCATCCGAAACAGCCTGCAGCCAAATACTGTGAATCCCACCTCCTCCCTTTGCCAGAGTGCGCAACTGTGGAACCATTAAAGAACTTGCAAACCTGGTACAGCAATTCCTACTGCCTTATCTCAGGTTCCTGTGCAGTTAATCTATCACATAATTGGCTGGCTTGGGTAGCCGTTCCAGCAATGACATATGCTATTACTTTGTGTTGAACATTATGGGAAATATTGGGATGCAGTGGGTACAACTAGGAAAAACAATGCCATCTAAAAGAGAACTGTCCTTGGACAAGATCCGTAAATACCCCACAACCCTGACTGAGCTACTAGCCAAAGTTCAGGGAATGACGGCACTGGGGCAAATGCAACACCAGATCATGGACAGGCTGTACGATCTCTGTGATGTGCATGGCCTGCGGATGTGCAATGATGAGCATCGAATTACCACCATCGTTCCCGCTTGCTCCAAAGGAGCTACAGCTGCTGAAACAACCGCTGAAATTGCTGATGGAGTGCTCGGCAACAAGGAAGACTGAACGAAGGGGTGTAAACACAAACCCAGATCAAAGAGCACCTGGAAGTCCGACACAGCAGCATGCCGAGATGCTGAAGCAAGCGGAGGACAGTCCTGCTAGTAGGGGGGAACCCCCATGTTGGAAGGGCAAGAAGCATAAAGGTCGAGTTGTCCCTTTTAACCTCATGGATGGTAGGATGATCCTGGACTTTGGCGTCCCGCGTGGCAACCCGTGCCACCTGGAGGGTGAGGATGCTCACAAACTGATTGGCTGTGTCATCATGTTCTGTCACCGCAACATCCGGCAGGATTGTGTTCATACAGATATCCTGCTCTGCATCGAGTGTAATGGGGTGGTGTTGAATGCCGAAACATAGTAACGGTTGTCGGTGCCACCATGGGCGTCAAACCTGCAGGTCTCGGCCAAAGAGGTAAACCACTTCCTGGCACAGGAATGCCACAACATAATTCAGGTAAATGATGGTATGATGGTCACCACATTCCTTACACTGGACTCACCCCCACAAGGGGCCCATCTGGTACCTGGCTTCAGCCAATGGTTATGAAGTCTCAACACGTTGCTGGATGGGTGGGCAGATATATGCTGAACTGATGTATGAGTTGCTTGCTGCAACTGACCCTGAATATACATTGGGCCTGAGTCTATGGTATAACCTCTTCTGCCCAAGTGATACCCGCATTGAATTGCCCACTTTTGACCCCAGCTTCTGCTACACAGTGGGCTTCCACCATCCCAATTTCCACCCCTTGCAACATGATTCACCTGGGATATGGAATATCCAGTCGGTGGATCTGGCCATCTGGGCCAAGCATTACAGTAGTAATAGGAGACTACTACCCACAAGGACAGCCACACCAAAGTTGGGCCGTGTGGCAACCCTTCCTGACCAGCAGATGCTCACCCTGGCCTCGCTGCAGGAATGCCTAATCTTGGACAGCCTATAAAAAATAACCTGTTATAGTAGCTCGGTCCATCTGGGTGGAGCATTTGCACATGTAAGCCGGAGTGGACGGGTGAGTACTTGGACCTGCTGTATAGGTCCACACTTCTGGACTATATGCGCTGGCACATCTACTAACATCCTCCTCTGGCAGTTCAGGACAATATTAATTGGACCAATCGGATGGAATTCAATGGCTTGCGCATATATCTCACAGTCGTTCCAACAGTCGTTCTAACAGCTGCTGCAGGAGGAATTCCCAGCCCTCTTCCCACACTACACTGCATGCTTTGCAATTTACGAGAAGTATGTGAACACCATGGTGTGCCTGATACTCCAGATTCACCACTGCAGCAATAGCTGCTGGAACACATGCAGTGATGCCATGGTCCCCCATGCGCACAGTGCACTGCTCTGTAAGTCACTGTGTTTCCTCCATAGCTATGGTGGCCAAGGCTACGCCAACACATATCCTCTGCTATGAGGGCTGGAGGGTACTAAGCTTGCGCAATGTGCAGCTCGCTCCAAAGGAGTTACAGTCGCTAGTGTGGGACTATGTTGTGGCCCCCAAGTACGTCCTCATATACTGAACGGCCATAGGTCTCCCCCAGATGGCAGAGCACAGTGTGGCACAATTAATGACTTGAAAATATATATATACATGGTGACAAGCTTCTGATCTCTATTGTTCTGAAAGTATAATGAGTAGTATTTATGGCACTGATTACGGCCGCAGTCGTCGGAACAACAGTTCCAGCAGTGATGAGCAAAACCTCTCTGAATATGCAAAAACGACATACTGTATATGCAAACCCTTTCCAAACATGCAATAAAATCATACGTCGACAGAATGTTTAGCTGTTTGCAATCTGCCTTCACAAATCTGGTGAACACCCGTAAGCCAGTTATCACAATCTATGCAGAACAAAATGGACCCTTAACTTCTGGTAAATATGAGTGGCCCTTCAGAAATGGGGCTTTGCGTATGGTCCACTCTAATACTGGCGATACCATGATGGCATCAGGCAGAGCACTTTGCATGGGACTGACTGCAATTGGAATTGGAGCCCAATCTGGGACATTTTCAGCAGCTGGGTCAGCTAAAGTTATTTTGGTTGTCAATGGAACACCAAGAATACCCTACATCATGAATAAGCCCAAAAATAATCTCACTGGCATCACACCCTTTGACCCCACCACTGCTGACTCCAGCAACACAACCTTTGACATGCCCTTCGAGCTTTCTCTCAGAAACCGCATTAACTTCCAGTCAGGCAAGATTGTTCTGATGCCACTTGTGCTGTTGCTTCACTCCTAATTGAGCTTGAGTTGTAGTTGTTATACCCCAGAAATATATAACAGCCTTGCTTTCAGAATCATAGGTCAGGTCAGGTCAGGTCAGGTATGGGAGCATGCGCCGGAGCAGCCTGTCGCTGCATCCGCTTTCCGCCGGTACTCCAGGGGCCTCAATCTGGCCATCCACCAGGCAGATGCCTGGCCCATCTCCATCTCTTTGAGATGTTGATCATCCTGCTGCAATCACAAGGCACGTGGTTGGCACATTGACATCCTCCACTCACGAGGCTCCCTTGCTGAGAGAATCTGGTGAGCAGGATCAGCATCAGGAAAATGAGCCACATGACCATACAGCCACAGCTGATGCTCACGGACTATGCAGGTAACAAATCTCATTTGAGTCTCTCTCAGCAACCACTAGTTGGACACAAAGTCTGACCAGAGATAGCCAAGGATTCTCCAAAGAGACTTGGTACCAAAGGAATGAAATCTACGTCTCAGATCCCTGGTAAGAGTCCAAGTCTCACATCCATAGAGCAAGACTAGAAGCACCAAGGACCTGAAGACTCAGACTTTTATCATCCTGCTTAGGTACCGACAGCACCACACCTCACAACGCACTGAATCCATGACTCCCCAGGCCTGACCCAGACGTCTATTGACCTCTGGCTCACATCCAGCAGAGACATGAATATCACTGCCATGTCTCGGTGACCTCAACATCCTCAGCACAAACAGGTACAGACAAGATAGCAGCATCCAATATGTCATTGAAAGCCTGGATCTTAGTTTTGACCCACAAAACTTGTAATCCCAGCAGCTCTGACTCCTCATTCAGCAACTTGAGGGCCCCAAAAAGGATATTCAGTGTCTCTGCAAAGATGACTGCATCATCTGCGAAATCAAGGTCAGAGATCTTG
>CM068957.1:126184764-126197018 GCA_035128595.1 Eptatretus atami
ACAGGAGATGTGTTCCGCTTCAATCGTTCTTGCAGTATCGAACAGTGACAAAATGACAGAATGTCTACTTTTCCCTTCCAAGTACAGCCGTTACCTTTAATAGAACTGCCTGTTGCGTGAATCGGATGATTGACTTGTTGAAAATACTGTATTCCAACCCGAGAGTGATATTTTCATGTCAATTGGTGCATGTGGATTGAACCCGTGGAGATCATCTGTGGCTGCCCCAGGAACATACGATTTGGTTTTGGTGATATCAGTGGCGACGAAGTTGCTTGGTCAGATTGTGTTCATTTTCGACTCACTGTAAATATGTTCCGCTGAGACTGCTGTATTTGAAGGTCCTTCGTAGCTGGACAGCGAACGCAGACAGCACCGACTGTTATTCCAGTAAGAATCAAGGTGCTCAGTGTTGGTCAAGAATAATGTGTGTTCGGTGTCAGTTGGCGGAAAGAAGTGGATGACCAACAAAACATATTGGACTCGGCAGCAATGCTGCATCAGGCATGATCAAGAAACTTCTTCAACTTTCCACAGTCGCTGGACCACTACATAAGTTAATCAATCAGTTTGAAGTTAAGACCATCTCTTGCCGAAAAGTACACTCTTAACTATGCATCTCAGACTGGTGCTGTCATCACCTAACTTGCTGAGCAGATAGGTTTGTACAATTCACAGCAGATGATATTGATATAAACGATACTACACTGGATGGGAAGAAAATCCTTTCATGCGATGCAAGCTGCAGCATGGCAGGAGGGCTTGGCTCCTGAACTTTACTGTTAAGGCAATCTCAAGCCATCCAATAAACCAAAGCTTGATGTCCCCACAGCTATTGGATGAGATTGATTCCTGTCAGCATCATTGAAGACAGTGCAGATGTTAACTATTCCACGAAGCTGTACAGAAGATTGGTTACATTACTGTCACCGAGCATAAAGTGATGCCCGCTATCAGTTAGCAGCTGAGCAACTGATATGCCTTTGTCATTGAAAGGCAGACAAAGCCTACCAAACCTGGTTGGAGCGCGTAAATCAAGCCTAACACTCTGATTCGTTCATGAAGTGACTAACCACAAGGTTTACAATGCCAATAATAAAAGAAACTGCCATTGAACTGGACACACTCAACTGTTGTTCAGAGATTTATTCATGTATCTTTCATCACTTGGGACATGAAACATGTTGTGCTGACCGTAGACCAGGCACTGTATTGGTAACTGATGGACTTAAATGGCGACTCCACAAATACAAGCACATCCTTATCCCACGATTGGAGGGTTGCATACCTCGATGAACTTTCTAAAAGTTATAGGACAACATTGCAGGTCTTCCCGGTTTGTCCAGAGGTCTGGGTTGAGAGTGGCATTCTGTTCCTGTATCAACAGAAAGGCTCTGGAGGCAGTTTACACCAAGGGCGCTGCGTGCCACAAACTCGTACATTTCAAGCTATGTGCAGATTCTCCTCCCCACAATTACTTGATCACCCTTTAAAGGATCTGACAGAGATCTGGGGAATGAAATAAGGACCAAGCATGTCAAAGCACTCATCATCTTTACTGCACACAGGCAGAATTTTCCAATGACAAATGGCCTGAATTCAATCACTCATAGAGGCCACAGACAGTGTGAATTTTCACAATACTGGTGGACATATATGGAGATCGGTTAGTTGTACTGCTGATGTAACACTCATGCTCCAACGTGATGGCTTTTGGAATCTTCATCTGTAATCCTTCCAGTGCATGAAATGCATTCTTCTTGCGCTATTGACCACACAAATTATGCATGGTGGGGTCCCGTTCTATCTAGCTGAAATTGCATCAACTCCAGTGGGTGAGGTGTAGAGGAATTCAGCGAGGAAACTTTGGTCCGTGAAAGCCGCTTCAGCTCAGAAGTTTAATCACCAGGTGAGCCCCGACATGAGTCAAGAGTGGATGAATGCTGGTTCGGTAATAAACGGGTGGTGGCATTGTGGTTGAATAAACCAACAACCTCATTCTGCTCTGAGTCGTTGGGCATTGTCAATACAACTTGAGGGCCCACATTCATTGCTAATGATACCAGGAGCCATGTTCAACTTGGCTTCGACGATCAACTCAATCACCAGTTGATCTATCCAATTCTCCAGAAACTCAACGTGACACATGCTGATGAGGCTGCAGTTCTGGCAGTTGTTACAAGAGAATCCAATCTCTTTTCCCTTGACTCATCACCAAACAGTTTCTCCAAAGTCTTTAGCAAGCAAGGACCTGGCTACAAGATGATATCCAACAATCTCTGCTTCAACGTGTGAAATCAACAATGCAGCTTGAATCTTCTGTATCTTTCGTTGAAAAAGAGACTTGTTAGGATAGGAACGTTCCAGGACCTAAATTGGCGAGACAAACTGCCAAAAAACAACCCTTGGACATTGCCAAGTTTGTATGAGATTGACAAGGCTTGCAGGGACCAAAACAAAAGACAACTTAAGGTAGAACAGAAATATCCTTCAAGGCGTTTTGTAACAGCGTACGACGGCAAGGAGAAATGTGAATCTTCCAACATCTTTGCAGACTGAACCATGGCCTCCGGTTCCCTTTAATCTTTGGCTCAACTGATGGATCTCTGAGTCATGAGAAAAAAAAGCTGTCCTAATCAGAAGATATTGATTACTTGGTGTTTATGTCACAACCTTGGAACAGGAAGGACAAACACACTTGTTCTTATCAAATTGAATTGGCATGCTCTCATTCATGCCAATGGAAAGCCACATTGAGTTAGTACCTTTGGAGAACTATCAGACGTCGTGTTTTGATTGAGGCCGTGTTTCAAACTGGAACCGACACTACTCCAAAAACATAGTTTCGACCAGATACCTTTCAGTCACCCATCAAAACAGGTACTAGAGAGAGATGGTCCAAAGATACAAGACAGTTCGTAAGATCATCGAAGGGAGAAGGAGGTTCCACTGCCGAACAGCTGGTCTAGGCTTCCTAGCTCCTACCAGCCAACAAGACAATTTGATAATCTTTCCTATCCATCAGTTGTTAGAGCAAACGCCTTCTGACAAGACCAATTGTTGTTGCCGTGTTTCACAAAGAGAGATGATGTTCCAGAGCACCAGCCCGGAAGTTGGATGTTGATCTCCTAAGGCCTGCACGAGAGGCTGACACCAGAATGGACTTGTTCATGTAATACAGTGTCAAGCCGAATTTAATCGTGGTGTCACCCATGAGTACTGATGTCCTCGTGCTGTTGCTGGCTCAAATTTATGAGAAGATTCAACTGTCAATTTCTCTTTGTGGATGAATCTGGCACCAGCAAGAAGCAACAATTCATCCCCATACACACTATTCACCAAAATTGAGGCAAAGGTATGGTGATAACTCATCCCCTTCCATGCACTAACCCGGAATGTGATAGTACAACCTTCATTCTTGCGCAGGTACAAGCAACGAAGATCAAATGGAAATATTTGAAAAACCAGCACGACTTCTGAATGTATCGAATCATCCCACCACTTAATTGGAAGGAGAAGAAGACTTGTCGGTGAATTTCGTGTGCAGAATAATGGATATCCGGTGTAGATACGTGCATGAAGTCATTCTGTTCAAGAAGGGTCGTCCAGCTGAGCTCTCCCATCCGACAAAACGATGCCCTGCACCTACCACAATACTACGAGCTTCACTATCAATCCTTGGTTTGGAATCAAGCTCATGTTCTGAGCCGTTTTACCGTTCCTGGATGATTGTGGATTGGCAAAACCAGAAATGCCGGCTTAAGGCCGAAGCTCATGACGTCTTAAATTCCAGTACCAAGAGCGTGCATTTTGGTGATATCCCTGAGTGGATGCAAGACACGGATGCAGACAAAGCAGATGCAAATGTAGAAAAGCAACCTTGACCTGTAGTCGGGTCATGTCAGTTGCACACTGAATGGACTGGAACAGTGCTGAACAATGCCTGAAAATCACAATCTGAAAAGGAAGACTATGTTGCTGAATAAATTTCATCCAATCTTTGTATTCCTTGAATATATAACTTTAAGAAATATATACCGGTACATCGGTTTCTCTCCGGTCTATTTTTTCTTATTTTCTTTGCCCGGAAGTCAACATACAATAAACCATACTCTTAGGTCATGAAAATTTTTGCATTTTTTTTATAGTGATGCAAATATGGGTGGAGAGGCAATACGGATGGATTGCGCAGATATTATAAACTACTTCTATACTAATTTTGCGTTTACATGCATAGCAACGAACAATGATATGACACAGATTACCTCAAAAATCCAAATCACACAATCCGATCGAAATTAGCGGGCATCCTTTGATTCGCATTTTTCAATAAGCTCAAAAGAAATTTCAGGCTGGTAACGTATTTTTTTCGGACTCCTCTATACCTCAAATAAGTTAAAAACTCATTGTTACCCTTTACCATCAAAATGCCTATGGAGTCTTAAAAAGAGACTTTTTTAGGATTCCGTCTATATCTAAGAGGTCAAAGCAGAGCGCAGTTCAACAGTACAAGAACAAAGATGAGGACATGTAAATGTTTACAACAAAAGCACTGAAAATGCAGCTTCTGACACGTTACAAGAAAGAATCAACATGAAGATTTAGAGCATTTCTGGACGGTATCCTTAGCTTTCAAGGTAGTTTGGTTTGAGTAGAGAACCTTTTATTTTGTTTAGTCAAAGCCCTGCAATGGAACCTTTTACATGACCTGACGGGATCTAATTTGCAAGCTTCAAGGCTGTAAATATTATATTCCCACCTTCCAACGATTGTACGATATAATTTGTTTTGTAGAAATTGAGAGTGATTTAATGATGTCAATGAGACTTTACAAGGTGTCTTCTGTGGTTGATGTTCACTTGATGACTAAAGCATATTAAAATCCTTCACTGACCTTTTTTTTAGGTTTTCCAGATTACAAAACCTTGCAAACTTGTCTCTTTAATGCCTGTGAATTTGAAGTGGTGGTTGTGATTACTTTTCGAAGATCGATCTTTTTTTTTCTTTTTTTTTGTTTGGAGGTTTTGTCATCTTGACATTTGCAAGGCTACCACTTATAGGAAATGGATCATTTACTTAAGCCATACCATGATATCGGTCGCAAAAGCAACCCTGTTTTCAATTCCAAAATGATTGCCGATGGCATTCTCAGCATTTCAATCGAGTTGCTGAGCGAGTATAGGTGGATGAATGCTGCAGGTTACCGTGGGAGAGATATCTAATATGACATGATCACTTCCCTGCCAAGTCCCTTATGTTTCATGGTTGCATGACTGACTCCAGTTTTGCTTTGCTTTGCACTGATGCTTGCAGTGCCGCATACAAGGAGAACGCAGAGGACATCTCACGGCAGAAGTGCAATCGGCGATGCAGTTGGTATGGTTTTCAACATCGGTGTGGGACACTAAAATTAAGGACATTAATTTATTTCCCCATTTTGTTAGCTGGAGAAATATAAAGCAAATTGTTGTAAACGTTTCACCAAAATTTTTGCGGAGATTGGACGATCGGAAAGTAAGTGCATGCACACATTGCTTTTTATGAAAATGAGAGTTTCTGTATTTATCCATGATGTGTTTTCATGATGTGCCCTCTGATTGAATGTATGGTTGATGTGATTTATTACCCTGCATGCAAAGCAAAAAGTGGATAAGCATCTTGGTTCACTGGATCATCTTCTATGTATGTGACAGAAACCATCAGTCCTCATGATCGAGGAACTACATAATTTAAATTAGCTTTTTATATTTTTTGAACATTAAATCGGAATACGAACCTGCAGTTTAACAAAATACCTTTGGCTCCCTGATTTGGCAAAATTGTACCGGATTCTCGTCCCAGGTGTGCATCTGCACAGTGAGTTGGGTAAATCGTTCTGTCACTGGCAGTCAAACAAAATTGAAAATCATTCCAAATAGGAAACCCTATTGTTTTTGGGAATTGTCATAAAGTACACAACAGGCATGAAAATATCAATTTACTGTGTTAGGATGAGGTGATGTAAAAGACAGTGCATCAATGGCGTAAATTTCTGGGGAATCTCTGCAGCTTTAAAATGTTTTAATTTTATTTCAATTGAATTATATACTTGAATGTTGTAAACATACATTCGGCTTGTTGGCACTTTCAAAACCTGTCCTGCAGTTTTGCAAGTAGCGTGGCAAAATTTTAACGTGGCATCTCGACCATTCATTCTTGCGCTCACACTCTTAAGCGTTGGGGTATATTTCGAATTTAGACAATGACGGCTCGTGACAAATTAATAAGAACATGCTCGGAAACAAAGCAAAGAATTGAAAAGTCACTTCTCAAGACTGCTTGGGGTAAGGAGTTTTCATTGTAATTTCTAGAGTTTTGTTTTTGTCGACGTTTGTTTTGTATTTGCAATGTTAGTTCAGCAATAGAAATATGAACAAGGTTTGAGAAATCATTAAGATGGCACATAACGAGCAACTCACTGTTGTTTGGACGATGGCTGGCTGGGGAGTGATTTCCGCCCCCCCCTCCACACCCCCAACACGTGAAAGCTAACCTAGGCAGTGAAGTCCTTGTAGGTTTTTGTGCAGGCTATATTAATTGCTGTCACGACAAGAGGCATTCGCTGGTCACACCTTTAAAAAGCATGAACAAGACTTGAAGAATGGACTTAACATAAAAAAGAGAGCAGGAAAGGGGTGATCGATGTATGATGCTAATAAGGACGTTGACAGACAGACAGAAAGGATAAATAGACGTGTGGGATGAGACAACGTAAGACAGGTGGATTTGAGAGGAGCATTGCTGAAGTTATGATAATAACTCGCTGTTTGACCTTGGGACAATTTTCCTCCTTTCCAAACGACGGAACTTATCAGAAGGCCCAGCATTCATCGGGGCTCCCGGCCTGAGTGGAAACCTACTTTGCTGTCTGGAGGCATTTTTGTTGGGACTTTGTGCTTTTTCTACAGACTTGATGATGAGTTGGGCCATTCATCCTGCTGGCATTGCCAAAGTGACATCCGCGGTAACCTGTAAAGTAAATCTAGAACCTTTACACTTGCTACAGGATGGCTAAACAAAGCAGTTTCTTAAGCATCATGACTCGACACAGAACTTCAATCTATTCTGTCCTTGCTTTTCGGTCCTGCTTCTATTGCTTTCATTCTAACTAGTAGCAACTCCAACAACTTTGTTTAGAAGGCCAGGTGTGTGTGGTCTTTGTTCTGGTGAGTGTGACCCTATCGGCGCCCTTGCCCCCTGTTGTATTCCTGACTCCGGTATATATCATTGCCAATGTTCCCATACTTATTTGTGGAATCGTTCATATGTGGACGTCATTTTAATTAAGGGATTAATTAGCTTTGTTAGAGGGCACACGTCCATGGATCCACGTTCCCCGTTTCCTCCAATTGTCCTGTTTATCATCCCATTTTGTGGTTAATTCCCCGTATTGGTTCCTTATCGTCCCTGGGGTGATCTCACCCTTCTCAGTTGAGACGCGGTGCTACAACCATGCAGTTGACAATGCAAGGGCCAAGGCTCTTCGCCTCACAGTAATTGAAGAAGTGGAGTCTTGGAACGGGGCAGAGGCAGAAGAGTTCCAAATATACTCCACCTATGGAAAGCGTTTAACATGTCGCTGTTCAGTAAAAAGTCAGAACTTGGAAGAGCTGAGAGGAGCCTCACATCTGTAGGTTGGAGTCGCTCCTCATTGTAGAGGGACACGAACACGGAAGAAGTGAGATAAATATGTCAGTGGGGTGGCCGTGTGTTCGGGCCATGCTTGATAATCCTGAGCCACAACGTCAGCAATTGCTGGTTTTGAAATCTGCCACATGTGGGCTTTGAGCTTGAACCATACTAGGAGAGCAGCTTTAGAACACGGCCATTGTGAGCTTTTTCCATTTGTCAGCAGTGTGAGAGGCACATTTTGTTAGAATGCTGACGCCATCTCCTGGCATCTACAGGGACATGCTCTTTCCCCCTTTCTTTTATTCTTCTCGAGAAATTTTTGATTTGTTTACTTGGCAGCCCACTGCTCCCAGATCCAATTCCTCTCTTTTTATAAGTACCTGTGGCCATAGTGAGTGTAGTTAGGTTCTGGTAGTTCCACCAAATGTATGTATTTTTATGTTCTCTCATGCTGTGTGTCTGTCAATTCTGTCTATTCTGTGTCTGAAATGAGTGTTCAATTCAAACGGGTGGCTTTTATTGTCATAGCAGGATACCCATCTCCGTGGGATTAATAGGTTGTAGAGTGTGATAGAAGGATGTTGTGGAGCGGTGAGGGGATTGTTATTGTACTCGTTTATTCAATAATACTATTCCCCAAGTAGACGTCGTATTAAATCCATGTTTTACTCTGTTTTGCTCCTCACCTTTTCCACATATTTTAAACAGATATTTTTTTAGATCATAATTAGGCCTGGAACGCCCCAAGGTAATTGAAAGGGTACAGGTGCAAGGATTTAATGTCTGTTGTCTTGTTCATTTCCTTGGCTTTCCACTTTTCGACTCGCAAAAATTCCATAAGCACAACCAAATGAAACCACCCTCCTTCAACTTCCTTCAATCTTTTTCCATTTCCTCTTTTTGTTGCAGGGATCTATAGGCTCGCAGTGCAGCTGCCACACTCATACACACTCATACACGAAGAATAACACGAGACAACAAGACTGTTCCAACGAGACAAATGCAGTCTACTGAGCTGGGAGAGATAATTGATCACAATGCAGGCACAAAAGGGTGCGGCCTTTTGGTGCTGCATTGGGTCAAAAATTTATTGACAAGGTATAAGCAAAACATAATGAAGTTTAGTGCAAGGGTCATTTTACCTTTTTTCACCTCTCCTTTTTCAATTCTCTCCCCCCCTTCTTTATTCCTTCCTTTGTTTTGCTGCTGCTCCATCCACGCCCCACTTTCTTGGCAGATATAATTTGTAGATGCCCTCCGCACCCCCCTTCCTCCGCCTTATGTCAATCCTTGTTTTTTAAAACAAAGTGGAATACTGTTTTTGTGTTTTTTTTGCAAAATGAACCTGTAACAAACCTTTTATTGTGGTTGTTAGTTTATCCTCAGTATTCAAATTGTACAGCTCATTTAATTACCAAAGAGGACTGGCTCGGTGTACTCCGCCTCATGCAGTGAATTTCTTCGTGTTTGTGATTTCTCTCACGCACATCGCAGTAAACAATTTGGACTTTGATTGATTTCTTCATTCCCTGTTCCACCTGACGTTTTTGAAATATTTATTTGGATAGAACACTCGTTGACGATGAATAATCTTCAGCAAATGGGCTTGATTCCAAAATGCTCCCTTTCTGAAGGATTGATGGACCAGTCATTGTTGAGGGACGCATGTCTTGCTTCAATGCGCTTGGAGGTCTACACACCCTCAGGCCCATACATGTAGTGTGCTAACTGCTGGGCACATAATTAATTTGGTCATTTCTGTACATTACCCTCTTTTCTTAATGTTTGCTTGTTTTACATTTGTTTTTCTGACAGAAAAATGGTTTTGGCAACTCAAGCCTGAAGGTAAGCTCTTGAAGGACTTCGATTTCTATCTTGGCTTGTCTCATAGTGATGCATTTGTGGTAAATTCTGAGGTGGAATGTGGTGAACTGGATTGATTATATATTGTGCGGTGCAATTCCAAATAATAAGAAATGTATTTTAATAAGAAAGTGGTGATTGGATAAGTATTTTGCATGAAAAAAAAAACAACTTTATTTGACAAAGAGATTATTACTCCATATTAGGCCGGAAAGCTTTTGTAAATACAGAACGAGAAGACTGACGACCAAGCTCACGGTTAACATGGACAGCCTTGTAGGTCATATCATGTCAAATCAACCAGTCGATGTTTCTTGACCACGTTCCATCGTACAGTTTTGATGGACATTGTGGGACTTGTTGAGCAACGCAAATGTTGCAAAGTTAAAAACCCTGTTGGTGAAATATGGTTTGATTTATTTAATTTTGTTTAAACAAAAAAAACTACGAAGCTGGAACACACGTTATTTTCTATTGGTAAGGCTATCACATAAAAGATATCATGTACCTTCCTGCAATAATGACATTTCATTGACTTTCAAGCCTTTCATGGCAAGAGTGATGAAGTCCTTGTTTCACGCAGTATGTGGACTATCCCCTGATGAAGGCTTGTGATGATTTTTCAATATTTCTTGGATCTTATGCCCAAGACGTGGTTCGCAACAGCCATGAAATTCAAAGGTTTCCAGAGTTTGTTCCAGGGATTCTTTTTGAAACAAATATTGTATGGTAACAAGGGATAGCTGGAATAAACTCAATTCCTAAGAGATACTGAATGAAACATCTTGTTAACCACTTATCTTTCGAGCGCGCATGTGCTCAAGCAAGAAGATAACGAATGACTGGAAACCTGGACTGATGCATGTTTCACCCCTGTTTGTCTGTGAGCCAGAATAGCTCAAATAGTTATGGGATGGCCTCAGATGAAGCTTGGTGGATTAGTGAGTTGGGGTTTTTATGTTTGACAAGAACAAGCGTTATTAGATTTTAGGTTAACGGTACGGTATGCCCTCACGCGTGTTTGGCTATAGTGCTTGATGTGTGCACGTCAAAATGCTACTTATAGAGCAAGAGAGGGGAAATGTGGTGTGTTGACCAAACTGGAATGAACGAAAGAAGCAGAAGAGAGCAAACCGGAAGTTCTTTCCTGATTTCCAAACTTTACTGATACAGAGACTTTTATTGTCAGAGAATCAAGCACAATAATTTATCAAGAGAGTGCGGAACCAAAAGTGCTGGTAAGGATCAGTCGAACAATGATAATGTCCTAATAAAACTAAAGTGATGTCATTCAATTCCAGTCAAGAGAGGTCTCAAATCAATGTCACGATGGAATAGGCTTGGAGACTGTCAATGAACCTTCATGTATCTTGATTACGTGAGGTTAACCACAACTACTGCAGGATATCAAAACAGGAAAGCTGCTGCATGGAGAGGCTCCGCAACAACTGTTCACGAATATGGAACAGTTAACACTAAGATCAGCATATCCAAGGAATGACTGTTCATTAGGCAAGAAGTTTAGAGTCCGCCCGCTTTAATGTTAGATTGAAACAATGAACCCAGCACTGCGACGCATGGAGAATGGGACTTGATGGATGGTTACAGCTCATTTCCTCATTCAGCTTTCAATGTCAATCGGTCTAAACATATACAAGATAAAGAGCTCCATGGTTCTCTTTCCAACGGCTGTCGGTTAAAATTAGAGTAGAAGACGTCGAGATTGCTAGGCACTGCTCTCGCCGCAAAAGGAATGAACCTATATTCTCAATCCCTTGTGTATCTCTGGACACGCTAAACAGTGAAAGGCCAAAGTGGGACACACCGAGCTCTCACTACATTTAACTATGTTGAAGAAGATGATGGGCATCGAGCCGTAGGAACTGCACACGCATGCTTGAATCGATGAGCACTGGAGAAGCTGAGATTCAATATCATGCTGAGTTTGGGCCCCTGAGGAGCTGCTTAAGAAAGAAAGAAAGAAAATAAAGTTTGCATGCAATCAGGGATGTTTATTTTTAATCTGGGCAGGTTGCCTGTAATAGTAGAGATTAATGGGAATTATAGACCTTCAAACAAATATTAAGGTTATTTTTTGAATGAAGTTTGAAAGGGATAACCTCATAAAACATTCCAAGTCTTCTTTATGATGTCGAAACATACAACAGACCAGACGATGACACAATTCACCAAATTTATATTTGAAGATTCACGCAAAGGTTTATTTGCCTACTTAAAGTATTTATAGCTTTTCTGCATTATTAATGATGTACAGGTGGAGAAAAGAAAAGCAGTTTACATGAACTCAGATTTGGTAATCCTCAGTTTTTTGGAACTTCAGTCAGTGTCATTTTCTTTATAAAACTAAATCAACAAGCTGAGTTTATTTTGTTTGTATTTTGTGGTTTGTGTTTAGAAACACCTGAGCTACTCACGGCATTGTGATGTCATCGTTCAAACAATGCGTACTTTTAAAGAAAGGTATTCCTTTCTGGGTGATGTATGGATCAATGTTATCTCAGATATCTTGTACACCTATGTTATTTGGATATAGATAGAGTGATATTTTCATGTCATTGGTGCATGTGGCATTGAAACTCCGTGGAGATATCTTGGTGCACCCAGGACATACAGGTTTTGATATCAGTGGCGAGAAGGCTGCAGATTGTGTTCCCGACTCACTGTATATGTTCCTGAGACTGCTGTATGAAGGTCCTTCG
>CM068957.1:126236923-126252087 GCA_035128595.1 Eptatretus atami
CCGCCTCTCTCTCTCCCCTCTCTCTCCCTCTCTCTCTTCCCCCCTCTCTCTCTCCCTCTCTCTCTCTCCTTCTCTCTCTCCTCCCCTCTCTCTCTCCTCCCTCTCTCCTCCCTCTCTTCTCCCCTCTCTCTCCCCTCTCTCTCTCCTCTCTCTCTCTCTCTCTCTCTCTCTCCCTCTCTCTCTCTCTCCTCTCTCTCCCCTCTCTCTCCCCTCTCTCTCTTTCTCCCCTCTCTCCCCCTCTTCTTTCCTTTTCTTTCTGACCAGGCCTTTACAAGTCTTCTGCAGCATTTGACGACAAGTCGGCACATGCTGTTTGCACGTTTGCATACAGTTCGGGACGTGAGGATGATCCAGTGATCCTTTTCCGGGGAGAAACACAGGTACGTTTGTGCATCGTCACACAGAAACAATCCTGAATGAAATCTTTCCCCTTTTCTTGTGGTCCCAAATGTTATCCTTCATGTACCGTCATCTTGTTGCTCAAGCTAAAGTCTGCCTGCAATCTTTCCCGGGTTCCATATTGGTAATGATTGACAATTAGACTGATTTAGGATTCCAATTCCTCACAACTATTGTGACAGCTACTTTTCTAAACATTAAAAATTTTGGACTCATAAGAGAAGATGACCTTACTCCAGTCCTCTACGGTCCAATCCTTATGGTCTTTTGCAAACCTCAGCCTGGCTCTTCTTTGCTTCTCATTGATGAAGGGCTTTTTTCTAGCTTTGCGTGACATCAGCCCTGCCCCTAGGAGCCTGTTTCGAACCGTCCTCGCCGTGCACTTCACCCCAGCTGCCATTTGCCATTCTTTTTGTAGGTCACTTGATGTCATCCTACGGTTGTTGAGTGACATTCGAATGAGTTGGCAGTCATCCCCGGTCAGTGGAAAGTCGTTTTTGCCCTCTGCCAGTCTGTAGCTTTGTTGTCCCCAATGTCTGCTGCTTTACCTTGTTCTTATGAACCACCGTCTTTGAAATTTTAAGGATGGAAGCAACGTGACGCTCACTGTATCCCTATGCCAGTAAAGCCAGAATTAAACCCTTCTTTTCCTCACTCAAAACTTTTCTTTTCAACTCTTTTGGCATGGTCAATAGTTTTTTTTTTATTCCAATTACTTTTGAGCTACTACTAGCACTGTTTTTGCCATCCAGCTGGTCCTATTGCAAGAGGATAGTGATGACCACAGCAGTGGTTTTTATACTTTTCCTTGTTAAATAAGATTCGGTTCAGGTGATCACCTAATCAGTACTCACTAAGTAGAATGAGGTGTGCCTGTGTTGGAATTCAACAGACACTGGAATGGAATGGCTGCATACATGTCGAGACGCTGATTGAAATTTTTTTTGGAGTGGTCTCTTATTTTTTTCCAGAGCTATATATATATATATTATCTACATTAACATAATGTAATGAAAAGGCCCAGATGCAGCTTCACAGCCAAATTGATAATGACTACAAGGCCCATCTTCAGTTGCATTATATTCATATGATCTGAGCTCGGCACAGTGTTTCTTCCAATGCATTTTTCAGTCCATTCCCAAAACAATCGACTTGTATTGTGCAGCTGTTACCTGACACAAGATTCAAGATGTGTGATACATACTGTCGTGCCAAAAATATTGGCACCCTTGCACTATTTTCAAATAACTCACAATTTTCTCGAAAATAAGTTGAAATTGACAAAAGTATTTTGTCTCCACAATTCTATATTTCACTGTTCATATTCAGAACCTTTGTTTTTGATTCAGAACTTAATAGATCCTTTTAAATCAGAAAATATAAAGAAATGGCATTGACAATTATTGACACCCTCGACTTAATATTTGGTAGCACGGCCTTGGACAAAATAACTGCAGTCAAACGCTTCCTTCCTTCCATGAATGAGCTTCCTACACCTCTCTACTGGCAGTTTGACCCACTCTTCTTGTGCAATCTGCGCCAATTCTCCAAATTTGAAGGTGCCTTCTCCAACTGCTGTTTTCAGATCTCCCCACAGGTGCTCAATGAGATTTAGATCTGGACTCATTGCGCCCCACTTCAGAACAGTCCAGCGTTTTGTCTTGAACCATTCCTGGGTGCTTTTTGAAGTATGTTGGGTCATTTTCCTGCTGCAAGACCTATGATCTTTGACGGAGACCTAGCTTTCTGACACGGGGTTGAACATTGCGCTCCAAAATGCCTTGATAATCTCCTGATTTCATGATGCAATGCACACATTCAAGGCACCCAGTGCCAAGAGCTGCACAGCAACCCCACACATATATAATCTCCCTCATGTTTGACTGTGGGGAAGGTGTTCTTTCTTTGAAGGCTTCATTTTGTTTTCTGCAAACAGAGATGGTGTGCTTTATCAAAAAGCTCTAATTGATCTCATCTGTCCACGGGACATTTTCCCAGAAGGATTTTGGCTTGTTCATGTGTTTTTTGGCAAACTGCAGTTGGAATTCTATTCTCTCTCTCTCTCTCTCTCTCTCTCTCTCTCTCTCTCTCTCTCTCTATCGTCTCTCTCTCTCTCTCTCTCTCTCTTCCCAGCAATGGGTCCTCCTGGATCTCCTACCATCGAACCCCCTTTCATTGAGTTGGTGACGGATGGTGCGAGTTGAAAGGTCATACTTGCCTCTGAAGGTCAGCTTGAATCTGTTTGGCAGTTGATCGAGTACTTTCTCCACCATTCAAACAATCCTTCATGCAATCTTCATCAAGTTTTCTCTTGCAGCCACCTCGCGGGGAGGTTAGCTACAGTGCCATGGGCCTTAAACTTCCTGATAACATTGCGTACGGTGGACATAGGAACATCAAGGTCTCTGGAGATGGAGTTGTAGCCTTGAGATTGTCCATGCTTGGCTACAGTCTTGTGTCTGACCTCCTCAGACAATTCTCTGGTTTTCTTTCTTTTCTCCACGCTCATTGTGGTACACACAGTGACACAAAACGCAGAATGACTCCTTTACTCTATTTAAACTGGTTGAATGAGTGATTTTATATTGCAGGCACCTGTAACTCACCACAGGTGAGTTCAATTCCAAAGTAAAGGAGAATCACCTGCTTGAAATCATTAGATTTCTCAACTTTTAAAAGGTGCCTATAATATTGTCCAGGCCATTTTAGAATTTCTGTGTGGAATAAGCTAAGATTTAGTAATTTTTTTCATTTTTTGTTTTGTTTTGTTCCACTGCAAACCAAGAAATGCAAATGTGGACACCAAAATATATTTTTTAATTTCACACAATTTTTTGGAAGAAATGGTGCATTCTCCGAAAAAAGTGCAAGGGGCCAATGTTTTGCCATGACAGTAAGTTATGGCTGAAATAAAAATGGAGAAAAAAGCAAAGCAGTCTGGAACTCTGGATTCTTGACAAGTTAACTATATATCTTTTCAAATGCCACTGTAATTGACTTACCTGAGATTGGCCAATTTCATTTAGCAATTAGCAATAAAAGATGGCTGTTGGCTGAACAAAATTAACTTTAAATTGAATACAAGTTGTAAATGGAACACATTGTTTGGACGAGTTTCTCAGCTTTCATGTGTACACTTATTCCTGCCAGGGGAAGATCGTAGAACCAAGGGGACCACGAGACTTCGGTTGGGATCCCTGTTCCAACCTGACGGATTTGACAAAACGTGAGTTGTTGAATTCGTTTAAGTTTGTGCACATTGTGACAGATCACAATGCTGTGTCACTTTACATAAAACTGGCTAAAGGGAACCACACTGGAGCAAGGACTATGGTGGAATTGGAAGAAACCTTAGTGATGCGATGCGTGATTTACCTTTTATTCTCTCCCCCTCTCTTTCCTTTTCTTTCTGACCAGGCCTTTACAAGCTTCTCGCAGCATTTGACGACAAGTCGGCACATGCTGTTTGCACGTTTGCATACAGTTCGGGACGTGAGGATGATCCAGTGATCCTTTTCCGGGGAGAAACACAGGTACGTTTGTGCATCGTCACACAGAAACAATCCTGAATGAAATCTTTCCCCTTTTCTTGTGGTCCCAAATGTTATCCTTCATGTACCGTCATCTTGTTGCTCAAGCTAAAGTCTGCCTGCAATCTTTCCCGGGTTCCATATTGGTAATGATTGACAATTAGACTGATTTAGGATTCCAATTCCTCACAACTATTGTGACAGCTACTTTTCTAAACATTAAAAATTTTGGACTCATCAGAGAAGATGACCTTACTCCAGTCCTCTACGGTCCAATCCTTATGGTCTTTTGCAAACAGCCTGGCTCTTCTTTGCTTCTCATTGATGAAGGGCTTTTTTCTAGCTTTGCGTGACATCAGCCCTGCCCCTAGGAGCTGTTTCGAACCGTCCTCGCCGTGCACTTCACCCCAGCTGCCATTTGCCATTCTTTTTGTAGGTCACTTGATGTCATCCTACGGTTGTTGAGTGACATTCGAATGAGTTGGCAGTCCCCGGTCAGTGGAAAGTCGTTTTTGCCCTCTGCCAGTCTGTAGCTTTGTTGTCCCCAATGTCTGCTGCTTTACCTTGTTCTTATGAACCACCGTCTTTGAAATTTTAAGGATGGAAGCAACGTGACGCTCACTGTATCCCTATGCCAGTAAAGCCAGATTAAACCCTTCTTTTCCTCACTCAAAACTTTTCTTTTCAACTCTTTTGGCATGGTCAATAGTTTTTTTTTTATTCCAATTACTTTTGAGCTACTACTAGCACTGTTTTTGCCATCCAGCTGGTCCTATTGCAGAGGATAGTGATGACCACAGCAGTGGTTTTATACTTTTCCTTGTTAAATAAGATTCGGTTCAGGTGATCACCTAATCAGTACTCACTAAGTAGAATGAGGTGTGCCTGTGTTGGAATTCAACAGACACTGGAATGGAATGGGTGCCATACATGTCGAGAGCTGATTGAAATTTTTTTTGAGGTGTCTCTTATTTTTTTCCAAGCTATATAAATATATATTTATACTACATTACATAATGTAATGAAAATGGCCCAGATGCAGCTTCACAGCCAAATTGATAATGACTACAAGGCCCATCCTTCAGTTGCATTATATTCATATGATCTGAGCTCGGCACAGTGTTTCTTTCCAATGCATTTTTCAGTCCATTCCCAAAACAATCGACTTGTATTGTGCAGCTGTTACCTGACACAAGATTCAAGATGTGTGATACATACTGTCATGGCCAAAAATATTGGCACCCTTGCACTATTTTCAAATAACTCACAATTTTCTCGAAAATAAGTTGAAATTGACAAAAGTATTTTGTCTCCACAATTCTATATTTCACTGTTCATATTACAGAACCTTTGTTTTTGATTCAGAACTTAATAGATCCTTTTAAATCAGAAAATATAAAGAAATGGCATTGACAAAATTATTGACACCCTCGACTTAATATTTGGTAGCACGGCCTTTGGACAAAATAACTGCAGTCAAACGCTTCCTTCCTTCCATGAATGAGCTTCCTACACCTCTCTACTGGCAGTTTGACCCACTCTTCTTGTGCAATCTGCGCCAATTCTCCAAATTTGAAGGGTGCCTTCTCCCAACTGCTGTTTTCAGATCTCCCCACAGGTGCTCAATGAGATTTAGATCTGGACTCATTGCTGCCCACTTCAGAACAGTCCAGCGTTTTGTCTTGAACCATTCCTGGGTGCTTTTTGAAGTATGTTTGGGGTCATTTTCCTGCTGCAAGACCTATGATCTTTGACGGAGACCTAGCTTTCTGACACGGGGTTGAACATTGCGCTCCAAAATGCCTTGATAATCTCCTGATTTCATGATGCCATGCACACATTCAAGGCACCCAGTGCCAGAGGCTGCACAGCAACCCCAAACCATCATTAAATCTCCTCCATGTTTGACTGTGGGGAAGGTGTTCTTTTCTTTGAAGGCTTCATTTTGTTTTCTGCAAACAGAGATGGTGTGCTTTATCAAAAAGCTCTAATTGATCTCATCTGTCCACGGGACATTTTCCCAGAAGGATTTTGGCTTGTTCATGTGTTTTTTGGCAAACTGCAGTTGGGAATTCTTATGTCTCTCTCTCTCTCAGCAATGGGGTCCTCCTGGATCTCCTACCATCGAACCCCCTTTCATTGAGTTGGTGACGGATGGTGCGAGTTGAAAGGTCATACCTTGCCTCTGAAGGTCAGCTTGAATCTGTTTGGCAGTTGATCGAGGTACTTTCTCCACCATTCAAACAATCCTTCACTGCAATCTTCGATCAAGTTTTCTCTTGCAGCCACGTCCGGGGAGGTTAGCTACAGTGCCATGGGCCTTAAACTTCCTGATAACATTGCGTACGGTGGACATAGGAACATCAAGGTCTCTGGAGATGGAGTTGTAGCCTTGAGATTGTCCATGCTTGGCTACAGTCTTGTGTCTGACCTCCTCAGACAATTCTCTGGTTTTCTTTCTTTTCTCCACGCTCATTGTGGTACACATAGTGACACAAAACAGCAGAATGACTCCTTTACTCTATATAAACTGGTTGAATGAGTGATTTTTTATATTGCAGGCACCTGTAACTCACCACAGGTGAGTTCAATTCCAAAGTAAAGGAGAATCACCTGCTTGAAATCTAATGATTTCTCACAACTTTTAAAAGGTGCCTATAATATTGTCCAGGCCATTTTAGAATTTCTGTGTGGAATAAGCTAAGATTTAGTAATTTTTTTCATTTTTTGTTTTGTTTTGTTCCACTGCAAAGCAAAGAAATGCAAATGTGGACACCAAAATATATTTTTTAATTTCAACAATTTTTTGGAAGAAATGGTGCATTCTCCGAAAAAAGTGCAAGGGGGCCAATGTTTTTGGCCATGACAGTAAGTTATGGCTGAAATAAAAATGGAGAAAAAAGCAAAGCAGTCATGGAACTCTGGATTCTTGACAAGTTAACTATATATCTTTTCAAATGCCACTGTAATTGACTTACCTGAGATTGGCCAATTTCATTTTCGCAATTAGCAATAAAAGATGGCTGTTGGCTGAACAAAATTAACTTTAAATTGAATACAAGTTGTAAATGGAACACATTGTTTTGGACGAGTTTCTCAGCTTTCATGTGTACAACTTATTCCTGCCAGGGGAAGATCGTAGAACCAAGGGGACCACGAGACTTCGGTTGGGATCCCTGCTTCCAACCTGACGGATTTGACAAAACGTGAGTTGTTGAATTCGTTTAAGTTTGTGCACATTGTGACAGATCACAATGCTGTGTCACTTTACATTAAAACTGACTAAAGGTATGAACCACACTGGAGCAAGGACTATGGTGGAATTGGAAGAAACCTTAGTGATGCAATGCGTATTTATCCTTTATTTTCTTTCTTTTTTTTTTGCTCGAGCACCCATGTCTCCTGTCTCTTCTTCATAATATGTCATGGACCATCTCAAAATTCTGCTTCCGCACCAAAAGATCCACTCAGCGTAATCTGTATTCTCAACATTTCAGATTACCATGGAGTACAAGTCTAATTGGCTAATTTTCCCATGTTTCTTTCCCGTGGGAAGCCGTGACTCATCACTTTGGTAATTGTGGTTGAATACATCTAACCACGTGTGTTTGTCTATTTTGTACTAATGTCTTTGTAATTCATGTAAATGTATCACTGACGTCTACTCTTGGGTTTGTCCTCGATGTGAAGCACGTTCAGGCTTCTCCATGAGCCTTGCATCACAATAAATAAATGTGATGTCTGTCGTGTCTCTTCAGTTATGCTGAGATGCCAAAGGAGACCAAGAACTCCATCTCACATCGCTTCCGTGCTTTGGATGCATTGCGGAGACACTTTGTCACGGCACATCTTCCAAGTGCAGATGCAAAACTTAGGGCCGCAGACGAGTCGAGCAGCCCTAAGAAACAGAAACTAAAGGATTGAGGAGCAAGATGGTGAAAGAACCGCCCCTCGTGCCCTCAGGTCACCTATAATTGCCCGTTTATTTGTTTTATAACAACGGTCGTCGGAGGTTTGAAGCCACAGATACACACCAGTTTGTGCACTTTTTGGACTTTTTGTTTCATGTTTAAATCGGTCTAACTTGAAAATGCACATTTCAGGTGATAGCATTATCTTTATGGAATGTTAACCCGTTGCTTTTTCGCATTCCTTTTCAATTATGCCTCGTTTAATGTGCCAAATACCTGATTTTATTATATGTTTGGCTTTAATTATTCCACTCTTGGGAGCTGTGGAGGAATTTGTGTTAAACTTGAGAATAGTAGAATATGCAAATCGAAATCCTGGGTAAACCCATTGTATATCACCTCCGAATGATACAGTCTGAAGATTGCTTTGCGATTATTTCGTTTTTCAGGACTTCCTTTTATGGCAATCGTTTCAGATTACGAATATGGATGAATATACAGTATTCTTGTTCCTGAACTTGGACCTGGCGATTTCAGGTGTTCACCTGTAACACATGAGCTTGTCCTTCTTGTTTATAGGCCAGGCTACCTCACTCATGAATCGGAATCACACCCCTGGGAAGAGTGAGTGATTAATTGAGGAATGTTTTGAAATAAAATATCAAGTTTGATAATTGCTTTATGATTTAAAAAAAAAAAAGCAATATTTTGGATTTGTTTCTTCAGTTGTGGTTTTCTGTCTTCCTTTTCAATGCACGTCTTTGCTTTCAGTACACCTTATTTGTTCTGTATTTCATTTTTCATTGGTATTTGGTGGATGGAGACATTGCTCTGGTCTATCAGTGGCTTGGTTGTCTACAGGTTTTTGACATGTATGTTTGAGCTGTCCACATTATTGGAAAGCTATTTAGATTGGTTTGCTATAGATCTCACTTTAATATGTACAGTTGTTATGAGCTGCTGATGATCTTGAAATCATTGGATGACTTTAACTAGGTGAGTGACCACATGGAAGGTGAGCTTCATTTAACATGGGCAAACATCATGTCCTATATCCCCTGAATGATAACACACAGTTTGTTATCAAACTTCCATTTAAAGGTATACACCCACTTTGCCTTCCCTTGGCCTTGTTAAAAGCTTGTCAACCCTTCATCATATGATGTACAATCACACTGATAGTCTGCCCATCACTTGTGAGCAGTGTATCTTGTAATCTACGTGGCACTACTTGAAGGTGTCTTGTCTAAAGGGTTGAGGATCATTTTAATGGAGGAAGGGGGTAAGTGAAGATGTGCATCTGATTTCATGATCCAGACAAGGGGGTGTCCTCAATATATGATGAAACAATTTTCAGTAATAATGATGTACTCTTCACATAATATGTAGGTGTATATTTTGAGGTTGGGTATTGAATACATAACCAGACTCAGTGGGGTTATGGTTGGAGCGTCCGCTCTGATTCTGGGAGGTGTGAGGTTCAAACCCCCGGCCGAGTCAAACCAAAAACTTTAAAATGGTACGTGCTCCTTACTTGCTTGACACTCAGCATTTGAAAGGATAGAGCACGGCCAAACAACGCTGAAAAGCCCTCAATAACTCTTGCCAATAAACTGCTTCGGCAGCACCAATGCTCTCTCTGCAAAGAGTATGGTACATCAAAAATTGAATGCAAAGCATGACTTTTGAGGGAGAAATTGGGAATTTGAGGAGTTCAGAATGGGTTGTTCAAAGCCAAATATACTGCACATGAGTCCCACGGTAACATTATTGTTACCCAATGTACTACCGTCCTCATGTCAAGAGACAACACTTCACATAACGATCAATGGTGATGGACGGCACACCCTCGGATGGGCATTAAACTCGGTGTCCCATCTGTCAGTATTAGTTGGTGGTCGTTAATGGTCCCACAGGGTCCTTGGTGAAGAGTAGTGAGTAGGTGAGATATCACTGTCACCACGAAAAAAAATTCAAGTTCCTGTCACCTTAAATCGAATCTCAGGCCCAGGTCTGGGCAACCAGTTCATGAATGACTTCATCCAAAAACATTCCTTGGCTGGTTCCACAAGAAAGGTGGGAATTGGGGCTTTTAAGGAAGGTGTGTGTGTGTGTGTGTGTGTGTGTCTGTATGTATATGGTATATTATTAAATGAGGGGTAAAATCTATCTTGGGGGAGAGTGATGATCAAAAAGCCTTTTCTCCAACTTGAGCATCAACGTAACGTCACCACCAACTGTGAGATTTTTTTTTTAGTGGTTGATATTCTTCTTCAACCGCCCCCATTAATCACTTTCTGTACGATGGCGGTTTAAAGGGTGAAAATGGTGGTAATTTTCACCCTCACTCCTTCCTGTTCCCTTCCCTGGTTCCTCTGCTGAACACAAGGCTTTGAATGCAATTTGAAGCTTCCCAGAGAATAATGCAATTGTCACGTCGATGGACCCACACGAACGGATACACCCTGGTTGGTCAACAAAAACCACTTGATGACAGGTCGGAATGATGTGTCGCTGACACAGAGCGAACATGTATACAGCGTATGTCTGATTTCATCGAGCGCGCTATTAACGGTATATTGTAGCAATAATGGAGGCGTACGCGATTGCGGTGTGGAGTCTCTCCGAAGAATAAACATTTCAAAAATTATCAATTCAAGCTATTGAAATCTCACTTAATATTGAGTATCACTCAAACTTATTAATATATTTTTGTATTCAAAAAAAGGTTCATACTTTTATATTTGGTTTTGCACAAATCGTTCTTCTGTTCGCCCGACAGATTCCCTTCTGTCGTCCCGTACTCCCGTAGACATGTTTTTCAATCTTTTGGATGAGGTAAAGTGGGCTCAGTGTGCTTATTATTAGTAATCCCCCAATGTATTACACTACATGTTCGATCGCAGCTACATAACGCGAGCGAGGGAACCTATGGTTCGCGCCACCGAACATCATTTACTGTTTCAGGACTGATAATTGTTCTGTGTTTCATCCAGTGATCTCCACACTTAGTATAGTGATCAGTAATGTCCTCTGGGTTGTCGCTAATCGCACGGGTGCGTACTGTGAGTCTCCTGCGAGCTTGGGCAGTCAGAAATACCTTCCGAAGGGGTTCTTGAATATCAGTATCTGACAGAAAGAGAGCTCGATGACTCATTCCCATAGTTGGAACTTTATTGTCCGATTTTTTTTTCCACTGGCCTTGCCTATTGGCATTGTGCAAGCAGGAGGATGAATCTTATTCTTCGTTATTATGGAGCACAAGGCTACAGGATGGCGATAGCATCATTGGTTGAGGTTGATGCAATGCTACCCTCTGCTAGTTAGGACAGGAATAAGTAATTTGTTCAGCATGCTGGTGATGGCTCCCCTAATTTTCATGAAGGACACCATGGGATCTTTAACGTCCACCAACTGATCCCGGCAGACCGGACACTCAGCTTAACATCCATCCGAGGGACGACACGTTGATGAATCACCCTGCCTATGAAACACCAGGATGACAGTTTTGGGTCAGGATCGAGATTCGAACCCAGGCTAGACAGCTTAGAGGTGAGTGTGCATACCCCAAGGGTCCACTCTAGACCATCCTGCCAGCCCAGGAGGATCAATAATTACTTGTGTTCTACCAGGGCTCAAATTGGTTTATTAAACCGAGGTTTATTCTCCACAAAGAAACGAATTGTTAAGGTTACGATTTACTTCATACATTAATATCTAGGAGAGAATTCCAGTTCGTCATATCACCAAATGACATTTTGTGATGCCACACATTTAATTTTTATTTTGATTATGGACTCAGAAATCCATTAAAATATATTTATTTTTTATCTTTTGAACCCATTATTCAAATTTTGTTCAAATTTTGGGAATGCATGTAGTTGAGTGAAAAAATAATAGAAAAAAATTATTAATATATTTCTCAGTTGGATTCCTCGCTTGAAAAAATGTTGAAGGTTTTTTTTCAAATTTTTATCACTCAACTGTGTGCACACCTCATCAAATGAAAATGTTCATTAAAAAGGTGAACTTATGGGTCCCATTTCTTTTGGTTCAGGACATTGGAAATACTTTAAAGATGACGTGTGCCAATACAAGTTTAAAGTACAGTGAGTAGTCTTTTTCCATCAAAAGTGATGAACATACCATAAAAATATCGAATTTTAGATAAATACTGTCGTGTCCAGGGGGTTTTACCCCTACCTGGATGGATGGCCAAGCTTCTCCCTTTGAAGGCTTACAGCCGAGACTCGGAGATTAATGCGTGCACGGGAAGGGGGCGCAATGGCGGAGGAGCACAGCACAGGGGCGCTGCACCAGGACAGCACAAGGGGGATTTACACTCAAACTCCATTACAAATACATGGGTACAGCTTCTTAAAAGGAACACATTTAATGGAAACTAGATGACCCATGAACCCGTTGGGTTCCTGTTGTGACAGTGGTTGATGAAAAAGAAAAAATGACAAAATTTTAATATTATGTAGTGGTAAAACTAACTTGAAGAAAATTTGAACATTTATCTCAGGAGTCATCGTTCGGCCAACCGGTTTCTCGATGAATATCAACACATTTTACATGGTTTGTCCTTGTGCTTTATGGATCGTCATACCAAAACTTGACTGAATCGGCAATTGATTTTTTAATATTTTTTTCGCTGCCAGATTTGAACGAAACTTGATACTGCACACTGCAGGCGAATGGTGAGTAAGGTGGCCCTAAAAATTTTGAGCTATTGTGTACCGTTTTGGCTGTATTTCGGGAACATACATACAAGATGAAAGTTTTAATAATATACGAGATGACCCATGAACCCGTTGGGTTCCCGTTGACAGCGATTGATGAAAAAATCATTTCAAAAAAGAAAAAAGATAGCTCCAGCGAACCATACCGCTGAGGTTGTTTGCATTGATCAAATTCTCCCGAAGAGTACTTGACTGAATTGGGAATTGATTTTTTAATAATTTTTTCATGCGCGATTTGAACGAAACTTGATACTGCACACCGCAAGAGAATGGTGAGTAAGATGGGCTGAAATTTTTTGCGCTATCGTGTACCGTTTTGGCTGTATTTCGGGAACATACATACATACATATACATACATACAAGATGAGAGTTTTAGTAATATATGGAAAGATAAAGAAAGATTTACAAAGGATAATAATTCAAAAGGTAATGATAATAATGGCGTAAATAAATCCTACAGTCAAGGCACCTCTTCATGCAGACTCAAATACAGACAAAGGGAAAACAAAATATAAAGAAACCCCTCCTTTTGAGTATTCTTATACTTAGTTTGGCCCAGAGCTGGTCTTTGTAGAATCTGGAATCAAGGCGCCTCTATTCGCACGTGCAGATGCGCACAAGAAAATGGCACCTCGTTGCTTCTCTCGTAGCAGGACAAATGCCCACCAGGCAATCCGTGAGCGGCATTCTACACCAAGGCTCAGAGACCCAGTGCAACAGCTTTGTGCACTGATCGTCCTCACCAACCCAACCAAGAGCCAAAGGCCAGCGTCTTTCATCACCCCTTGAGCCAAGTCGCCTCAACACGAATACAAGGACCGTGCTGTCCTCCTCGGGCGTGCGCTCACCCTCAATTCTCCAAAATTCACAACCAACCCTTCCTCTTCGATCACGCCTCTCCATCGTCTGCCTCCGGGGCGTGGCCTGCTCACACGAAACCCGGGAAGGTGGGGCTTCTGCCTGCTCGGTTAGCTTCTGACATCACGCCCATCAGCCTTGGGGGCATGATTTCACCTGCCGTCACCCTTGGAGGTGGGGCTTCTGCCTGCTCGGCACATTTGCTTGTTTTTCCTCACGGTTTTGGTTATAATGACATCGGGAAAAGTCACAGGGGGCAATTACATACTGGGGGACTTATTCTTACTCCCTAGCTAATTAAAACCACACCACCCCCTGTGTGGTGACATGTGACACTTAAGCTCACAGGTTCCCTACTGAGTTACATCGAGATGCCTCCGACACATCCACGAACCAAGCAACTCTACACAATGTTATATTCCCTATTAAATTCCTCCATCTATCCCCACAACCATAACAATACGTTAAACATTTCGCTCATGGTTTCCGAGTGTATTATCCTGGTTTGTTTGGGGTATTTTTTTTAATCTCCAACACCGAAGGTGTACGGGGGTTATGTTTACACCCCTGTCTCTTTGTTTGTTTAATTGTTTGGCTGTTAGCAGGATATCTCAAAAAGTTATGGACAGATTCAGACAAATTTTGTTGGATGGGTTGGGTGTGTGACAAGGACAAATTTATTAGAATTTGGTGAAGATCTGGATCCTGGAATTAAAAACAAAATTCAGTGATTCTTCACCATTGAGGGATGCAACCAAAAACTATATATAGCATGATATTTCAAAAACGTTGTGACCAAGTGGATGAGTTGGGTAGGTGACAAGGACAAGCCGATTAGATTTTGGTTCAGGTTTGGATGTAGATCCAGCCGAACAGTGGGATGCAAAACGTAAACTGTTCAGCATGGTGGAGGTATGCACTCTACCTTGATGACCTTTTATAAGATAGACTAGTATATAAGACCCTTCGCTTCATTGACGGAAATACCAATCTTTACTGTGATGGCTATAAATCTATGACGCAAGAACAAAAAGGATTCCTGGGAGATCCTGCCCTCTGTGCATGGATATCCAGCATCGCAAGTTGGCGTTTGCAGTTATGCCACTTATGCCCATGATATAACCACACACAAACGACCTAACAGCTCAGGGGGAAGCTATCATCATAAACCTTCCCAGGAGTTCCCTGAATCCACCGTCGTTTGATTTATTGAAATATGTTAATACGTTCAATAGTTATAGGAGGACAGACAGACACGGCTCCTTTTATAATGTAGATTTTGAGAATAAAAAAATACAAATTCACCCTCATCATTTCTAATTACTGCCAGCCCCAGAATTCCTTGTTATTGTATTCCTAACTGTGCCTACCTGCAAAGTCAATTCTTGGAAAGGTCTTCAATTACATCGGATGGAATTCAGAACATGAACATGGGATCCAATCATGAGCTTACTATCTGGAGGTTTATATTGGAAATAGTTAAATGTTAAAGAGAAATCTATTTAATATTGTTGCGGCCAGGGGTTGGGGTGAGAAGACCACAAGGGGGGGAAGCTACAGTATCTTGGGTTCCCACCAGATTCCCCGGAATCGCAGGCCATCACACACAGATAATTCCGTGACGCGGCGGGTCGCTAACCGACCGTGAACGCCAATAACTCCACCACGTGACTTAGGGTCCTCCGTCTCAATCGGTTACCTAATCAATCACGTGACCTAA
>CM068957.1:126252112-126262415 GCA_035128595.1 Eptatretus atami
TACAACGTGAGTTAATCAAAGGGTGGAGGAACTTCTTGTGAGCCAACGGCCATCCAATCTAGTGCCCAACTGTGTCTGTGGACATTCTCCTGCAGTTGGGTTACTTCTTATTTGGAGGTTGGTCGCAGGATTTGCACTCCGGCCACCGTAAAACCCTTCATTCCGCAAAACATAAAAACGCAAAGAAATCTGAAAACCCACTCCGTGAAGTACCTCCTGTGCAGCTTCCCTTTGCAGGGCAGTCACCGGATGACGGGATTGGGGAAGCCTTGGGGCCCCAATATTTGATGATGAGAGAAACCACGGGGTAAGATTCCCGGGTCAGATTACGGGAGAGTGTGTGAGTGGTGCTGGGGTGTCGTCCAACAGACGGCGGTCTCCTTGGGTTAACCTGAGGCGGTCCCTTTGGGTGGGTGCCTGGAATGTCCTATCCCTAAGAGAGGATGACCACCTGTCTCTGTTATCATCTGAGCTCAAGCGTATGGACATCGGTATTGCAGAACTCTCTGAGGTTTGGAGACCGGATTGCGGAGAGATCATGGCGGGTGGTTACACCTACTATTGGTCTGGTCGCTGTGATGGTTACCATGCCAAGGAGTTGCATAGCTGTGTCCAATAAGGTGACTCAAATGATAATTTAGGTAACACGGCAACGAGCGTATTATGAGATGAAGGATTCACTCCTTGGGTGTCATTTGCCTGGTCTCTGTTTATGCTCCAACTGAGGCGAGTGACCTCACCGTGAAGGATGCATTATATGCCACGCTCGAGTCTGTGGTTGATCAGTGCCCCAGACGAGATACACTTCAAGTCTTGGGGGATTTCAATGCATCGACTGGAACTGATAGGGATGGTTATGAGATGTGTGTTGGTCCCCATGGGTTTGGAACTGTGAACCGGAATAGCACGAAGTTCCTTGACTTTGCAAGAAGCATGGACTTAGGGTGGCCGGTTCATGGTTTCAGCGCCCACAAGCTCATCGCTGGACTTGGTATTCCAACGCTGGTGTGTGGCAAAGGAGATTGACCATGTCCTCATTGATGGTCGCTGGAGGATGATCCAGAACTGCAGGGTCTACCGGAGTGCTCAGTTCCTCAATACTGACCACCGGCTTGGTGTAACAACTCTTAAGTTGCACCATAAATCCGGGAATGGTACCATCCCAGCGAGGTTGGATGTTGGCAAGCTCAAGGATGAGAGGGTAGACTGAGAAGTTTGCGAACAGGCTGAGTGGAGATTTGGGGGCTGGGTGCTTTGGAAGATCCTGAAGAGTTGGGAGTGCCTTCAAGACCACCGTCCTTGATGTTGCCGGTGGATGTCTTGGAACTCACCGTAGGGCAAGAAATTTTTGTCTCCAAGTGACACTGGATAGCATTGACCAGAGTCGCAGGGACAGGCTGAATGACAGAGCTAAGCTGTTCAGGGAGCTGAGGCGTAAACTGTACGTGTGCTCAGGGTGGACAAAGAGGCATTTGTGCGAGGAATCTGTGAGGGGGTAGAGCATCACCTGTGGTCAAGTGATTCTTGTCCTGCTCACAGGGGAATTAGCTTATTTCGTTCATCCAAGCCCATCCCTGGTGTACTGCATAGAACAGAGGGTGGGCTCTTGACAGAGGAGTCCGAAGTGAAGGCCCGCTGGGCGGGTTACTTTGAGCGGTTGTACCAGGCTGACTCACCAGCTGTCGAGTTTGATATCAGGGTGTTACAATCCCTGTTGCTGACCCTTCAATCAACTGTGGTCCACCTTCGTTTGTGGAAACACAGGCTTGTGGTGAACTGGTTGAATGGGTAAACCTCCAGGGATCTGTGCATCCATGCTGAACTTCTCAAGGCTGGTGGAAATGCGGCACTCATGTCGTTGCATTCAGTTCTGTGCTCTGCCTGGAACACAGGCATCATCCCAACTGACTGGAAGAGGGGCCTTGTTGTCCTCTCTGAAAGGGAAGGGTGATCGCCAAGACTGCAACAACTACGAGGGGTTACGCTGCTCTCAGTGCTGGGCAAGGTCTTTGCTCGGATAATTCTTGATAGGGTTCGCCACCATCTGCTTGAGCACCATCGTCCATATCAGTCAGGCTTTACACCAAAGAGGTCAACGATTGACCTTATCCTTGCTCTTCAGGTCCTCACCGAATGCAGACGAGAGTTTCAGCAGAGGCTGCTTGCAGCTTATGCTGATTTCTGTAAAGCTTTTGATTCAGTGAATCGGATGCCCTCTGGAGGATTCTTGGTCTTCGTGGGGTGCCACCAAAACTGATCGATCTGATGTCTGACTCTACTCTGGTACTGAGAGTGCGGTGAGATGTGTGGTACCATCTCTGACTTATTTCCAGTTGTTACTGGAGTTCGTCAGGGGTGTGTACTGGCCCACACACTTTTGCACTTGTATGGACTGGATTCTGGGGAGGATGTCGGAGAGATCAAGCTGTGGTGCATCATTTGGGAATGTCAAGATCTCTGACCTTGATTTCGCAGATGATGCATTCATCTTTGCGGAGACTTTAGATATTCTTTTGGGGCCCTCGAGGTGCTGAATGAGGAGTCAAAGCCGCTGGGATTACGGGTTTCCTGCGTCAAAACTATGATCCAGGCTTTCAATGAACATCTTGGATGCTGCTGTCCTGTCTGTGTTGTTTGTGGTGAGGATGTTGTGAGGTCGTGGAGAGATTCACTTGCCTTGGCAGTGATATTCATGTCTCTGCTGGCTGTGAGTCAGAGGTCAATAGACGTCTGGGTTGGGCCTGGGGAGTCATGGATTCACTGGATAATGGGGTGTGGCGCTGCCGTACCTTGCGCGGGAGGACAAAAGTCCGAGTCTTCAGGTCCTTGTGCTTCCAGTCTTGCTCTATGGATGTGAGACTTGGACTCTGACCAGGGATCTGAGACGGAGACTTAATTCCTTTGGTACCAGCTCTCTTCGGAGAATCCTTGGCTGTCGCTGGTCGGACTTCGTGTCCAACGAGCGGTTGTTGAGAGAGACTCAAATGAGATTTGTTACCTGCATAGTTCGTGAGTGTCAGCTGCGGCTGTATGGACATGTGGCTCGTTTTCCTGACGCTGATCCTGCTCACCAGATTCTCTCAGTGAGGGAGTCTCATGAGTGGAGGAGGCCAATGGGCCGACCACGTGCCTCGTGGTTGCATCAGGTTGATCGCATCTCAGGAGATGAGGATGGGCCAGGCATCTGCCTGGGGGATGGCCAGACGGAGGCCCCTGGAGTACCGGCGGAAAGTGGACACAGCGACGCGCTGCTCTGGCGCATGCTCCCTACCTGACCTCATTGCGGGGGACACGCCGTCGGTACGCCTTCTCCGAACCCGGTCACCTTAACCGGTCAGATGCAGCGAGCGATACTGCCAAGGACGTACCGGCTAGAAGAACTGATCGTTGGGAATAAAGTCCTGGCTCGGCTAGGATACGGACCATGCTGGATCAAATGAAAGAAAAAACAAAAACGAGCTGGGAACATTTCTACAAAAGGATTTATTACAAGCAGGTGAGGAAAAACTAGGAGAAAGAAATGTGGGGGTGCGACAGCAAGGCAGGCAACTTATAAAGCAGACACAGAGCTGACTGATACCATATATTCCTCTGCAATGTTAACTTAAAGCTCGGACTGGCGCCATTACACAACACACACACACACACACACACAACCCGATAAAGAGGAGTTATTGAGAAGAAAGGAGAGGAGATGAGGCTAACGGTCTCATAATACCTTGCACAGTTGACCGACCATGCCACCCAGTACGTTTTGGGGGATTCTCCGCTGAACGATCCCTACTTGAGAGTTGGCGCATCATCTCCTGCTTGCTACCGTGCCTGCACAGTGGTACCGGCACAGCTCTGCGCCGATCCAGAGAATGGGTGAGACCTTCAGGCATGAGGGACGGCGGGCGATAGGTGGAGCCACGGCGAGTGGTTTCCAGCAGCGAGAGGCAGCCGGAATCAGGTGGGTTGGTGAGCCAGCGGCGAGTGGGTGGAGAAGGTCGGAGATCGAGAGTGAGTGGGTGGAGTGGCAGATGGGACTTGTGGAGCAGCACAGGGGTATGCAGAGATCGATCTAAGGCCAGACAATGAGGATGAAGACGACCACGCCAACTATGGACGGCTTCAAAATCCGTCCTTTATAGGCCTGTGGTGCAGGATATGGCGCCGCCCCCGAAGTGATGCATCATCACCGAATTTGGCGCTCCATTGGCCACGGCCAGGAGCGGCCTTATTTTACATCCGGTGAGACATCGCCGAGCTGTGGAATTGTATGAATCGCTTTGCACCAAACTCCCGGGCCGTGCTCCGGTGACTGGCCAAGGCGGCCGCTCGTGCACCTGATTGGCGCTGATCATGCCGCTTGCTTCATCCATAGCCTGTGGCCCAAGCGATCCAGGCCGTACAGCATGCCTCTGCTTGGTGGCGGCTGCATCGGAGCAGAGGTGCGGGAGGGTGTCTGCCATCCATAGGAGATATTGGTGGCTACGGTGGCTAGCGAAGATCGACTGGTAAGACACCGTTGTGAACCAGCGCACAGACCCGAACAAAGTGGTGCAGCTATTCGTGCCCCGTACAGTGCGATGTAATATGCCATTTTAATCAGCGTGCAGACCCGAGTGAAGAGATGCACTATGCGTGCCCCATATTGTGCGATGGTAAATATCATGGGGCTGCGCGCGGGTCCGCTATTGGCATGCGGTTATTTATCACAGTGGTGATTCCTCACAGGCAGCTGCCTGAGCGTGGTGCCAGCCCTGATCTGTGCCATGGATTGACGGAAAAGATTGATTAATAATAGGGTTGAAAAGAGCACGCCTGCACAGTGTTGGGATTTAATGTATGGTTCTACTATTCCCTTCGCACCATATTTGCATCGGCGGGTTTTTCATCATGTGGTTGCTGCTTTTCTGGCCTCCACGAGGACGCATTTATAGTGGGGGGTGTTGCTGTGGTTTTCACAGGCAGCCGTCTGGGTGCGGTGCCGCTTGATTATTTCAGGAACAAGAGGAAGAGAGTTGTAATGAAGATAGAGATATAATCAGACCTAACTATGAGATCCACACAACGCACTTCGTCCCGTTTGACCATTAGACATGAGGGAAAGGTCTAACAGCACGTATATTAATGAAATAACTGTCTGGGGACCACTCTATGATGGATGCCAATGCCTTGGAGGCATGCAGTTTCCAGAACCGCAAATACTATCATTACTAGGAAAGATTAATGTATATCAGGGAGACAACTGCAATGGTGTGTGAGGTCTAAAAGCCTCAAAATAGTTTGTTGCGGGGCTTTACCCCTCCGACACTACTGGGACACTGCCTAACCCCCTGAGGATCTAGCAGGGGTGGCAGCTCCCAGACTCCCAGCAAGGGTGATCGCATCTCTCCAATTTTGTCTCATTCTTCGGGTTTGCACCCTTGTATGCCTTTGCCGCCACCCCACCCTCCTAGATAGGGTTCATCACCACTAGATCCCTACTCTTAAATCCGCTTCTGCTTGTGCGGTCGGCCAGGATGCACAGTTCTGCCCCAAATGTTTCATCAATCCGTGGCTAGACCTGACATCCCTCCATTGGGACCATACTCTGTGCAGAGCGGTTGGTGCTGCCTAAGCAGTCTCCTTGGCTCTTGGACACAATCCTGGATAGGCGCCACTCCGATACAGGATACCAGTAAGCTGGCACTCATTTTGCCGACCTCTGAAGGATGACAGGCAGAGTCAACCCCACGGTATTAATTCAACAGCCAAATTGGATTGAATTCAGGACCTAGGATTCCAGCCACAGTCATGTATTTATTCAGGGTGCCAGTGATAAACTCGCCTACTGCTTCTCCAAAGACATCGTGGGATGGGATTTTTAAACCCCAATGCTGAACAGATGAAATGCCCCTAAAGCCCCCAATTCCCTCCTCTCGTCCTGCATGCGAAACACTCATACACACCCCATGCACCGCAGCACCATTAATGTTGTTCTATCCTCGTGTCTGTGTGGGCACGGGGTTACGAGCAGGGCCATTCCGCACGAAGATGTTTTTGGCCCAGTCGGGCACATTGTGTGATGAGTGATATTAAAGATGATTTCAACCTCATCAACATTGGTGTTTTGGCTGTGGTGCTCCGCTGGGGATTCCCAGAAACCTTTGTGGCGTGATGGCAGCGTTGGGTGCGGTTCCACGCACTCTTCATCCTGGAGACGGCGATTCAGCAGAATGTCACTGTTACAGAGCCATCTTTGAACCCAGTCCGCACCTCAACAAGAAGGTGAGCGGCCACCAGGCTCGTTCTGTAGCTGTGTATAAACATCGTCTGTGCAACATACCGTCACCAAAATGGCTACCACACACCCGTGCACCAAAGCAGTGGTCACTCAGCAAGAGTGAAACGGTAAACTCATTTTAAAGTTGGAGACAATTTCCTTTATATCTTATCACTCGATCCCAATTTTGCTTCCCTTCCTCACCGAGGGCGTCACCTGGGAAGAAGAAGAGCAGAGCGTTCCTCTTCGTGGACTTTGACAATGGTGGGAGCGTCCCCGTTGAGCCGTGTCGCACTGCCCAACAGAAAGTCACCGTACTGGAAACTTATGCTGGTTCAGATTTGCAAACTACTGTCCTGTGATATCCTGTAACACCATAGTCCGAAACTCCACTTCCGTTGCCACACATGGCAGTCGATTTGACAACATTTTGGATTCCAGTCGACAGGTGCACACTTCATTGACTTTGCAGCGATACCGCCATAACCGAGGAGGCCATGAAGACTTGTACCAATGCCTGATGGCGTGTGGAAGATACCTTGCTTCGACGAGATGGCGGCATCTCCCACCATAACCAGGTGATCACTGAAGATGAGTTATCATCTCACTGGAGAAATTTGTTGTGTCTACATGGCTTCGTCTTGTTCAGTGGCTCCCCAGACTCGTCAAACAACACAATAGGACTGAGCTCAGGTCCGCACCTTCGCCTCAAATAAAGCCGGAGATATCCAATGGCTGTGGTGACTCAATTAGATGAGCTCCACACTGTTTGAATATGCAAAGTCATTGCATACTGTAACATCTCAATTACAAGCCTCCGCCCGGCATCATTCCATCCTAAACCACCAGTCAAGTCCTTTGGGCCTCGGTTCCCACACCTTAGCGAAGCCTGTTCCTCTGCTAAACAAGTACGTCATAACTGATTACAGTCATTTCCTCAGTGATGTCCTTTCCTCCCGAACGAGATGTCCTAACAATTGCAAGAGCACGCCAAGTGGCTGAACATAACTGAAGAATCAGATGACGAGACTGGAGGCATAACATGTGTCCATGTGGGCAAGGTAGTTAGTAACACAAGATTTTAACAGAACCGGCCACTACCCTACGTGGTCCAGATTCTACAGTCTCCATATCTCGACACTTCCTACGGTCACCACACAACCGCGAGTCACCATTGCAGGCGGTGCCACGAGAAACTGATTCATGAGACAACTGTAAGAATCTAGGAGGCCAAGATTCACGAAGAGGTGCAGTCCGCTCGTCCAGGCTGATGGATCATCCCTCTTCAATTGTCTGGTCGAGACCAAGACTGACACGACCACGTGAACGGAAGAGAATTTCAGTTTGAGGGCCTGGTCGTCGAAAATCTGCGTGGAGGTACTGGGCGGGAATACAACTTTCATGGAGTCAGAATGACATCTCAATCCACCTGCGAGGAACCAAGTTATCCTGGGTGATCGTACACGTACGTGTATGGGATTCAGGGAAGGAGGCCTTGATCACCATGCATACGCCGACTCATGGACTACGTGCCGCCCACCTTTTCACTAACTACTCTGTGGCCCGGAGAGTTTTATCGAAAATGGTCCTCCAAATGACAGTCGAAGTAGTGACTCGTGTTCGCACTCGAAACCTCGCACGGATGCCCACAAGTGCAAGGTCCACTGCGACCAAGTGAGTTCTGGCCCCTTCCCAGTATCATGCCGTAAGCATCAGCAAGAAGGTTTGGATATCCCGATTAACCAACGAACCACGAGTTCTCAAACATCAGGAGCAGTTTTGCCAAATCCACTGTGTACATACCCGAGTACACCAAAATAACCACCATGGTGGTTTTATACGAGAGGCAGCTCCCCAAAGTAAAATGGCACACTGCACACACCCTCAGGAACACGCTACCGACTGTGACGCCTGCGACCCTGTCACCATGTTTGGCTCCCGACGAATGATCAAAGTTTTGTGCCCTGCTTGAAGAGTACGATGAAGTGTTTGACGGCAGTGTTCCAAGGCACAATGGTGCTTTGCAGGCCCCCTTGAGGCTGTTGTTACATGGGCCCTGTTCAGACCTCCACAACGCAAAAGGCGTCGACCCACAAGATGCACATGTGAGCTGTGTGAATTACAACACAAATTTGAGTGACGCTGGAAAACTTAAGAGTCTTTGCTCGCTCTGAGGACATGGGGATTGCAGTGGAATACTCTAATCCCTCATTCTTGATCAAGAAGCCCAGTGGCGGTTTTCGCTTCGTCAGCAGCTTTTGCTGATGTGGGCCGGTACAGTAAGCCCCAACCATCTCATTATTGCCACGTAGATCCGTTCTGCACAAGTTTCTCATGGAAGTAATCTAATGTTACTACCGACCTTAACGAGTGCCTTTTTAACAAATTCCATTATCCGCCAGTCATGAAGTACTGGGTGTAGCCACAGCCCTTCCGTGGAATACGTTGTATACCCCAGATCTGCATGGGAATGCCTGATCAGAGACCAGCACTCCGGAAGAACTCATGTGCCATGTCCTTGGTGATCTGCTAAGAGAAGGGGACCGTTGCTAAACGTCGCTGACGACCTCTATTGCATGGGGCACAGTGGACGAGCTCCTCCAAAACCTGGAGAATGGGTTTTACATGCTCAGTATAAATGCCGACTCCGCCTCTCTGCTACGAAAACAGTTATATGTCCGAAGAGCACCACCATCTTCGATGGGATCTGGTCTCGTGGTACTGTCCAGGCCATCCCACATTGCGTGTGGTTCTTACGCTCTCCACTTGGTTCAGCTCCTGAGAAGGTCAGGGGAATGAGATCCTTTATCGGGGCATATAGGTTCGCTCGTGTTTATCCCCCAACTGTTCCACTTCTTATGCCCTTTGATGATGCTGTGCCAGATGCAATCAGCTGGACAGAGTTGTGTGGACTGATGATTACATGCTGCCTCCACAGAGCCCAAGGCGCTCTTACTTCGACCCATACAGTTACTCTTTCCCTCGTCCTAAGTGATGCAGCTATGGATTGTGGACAGTGGTTCCATAAAAAAACAGCAGTATCCGGATCGACTCTGTACATCACCGCATGGAAGACCTCCCCTTGCAGGTTTCTTTAGCGGCAAAGTATGCGGGACGCCAACGCTACCTGGATTGCCATGTGAGGTGGAGGTCCTTTCCATCACTGCCAATCGATAAAAAACTTAGTTTCTTTCATTATCCAGTTAAACATCATGCCATCCATCCTCACGCGATTAAGCAAGCCATGCCGTACAAGCTTATGAGAAGCTCTGTCGTGGTGAGTTTTCAGCAAGTCCTCGTAATCTCCAACTTCTTGTCAACTGTCAGCCATTATCAGGCGACCGTACAGGCACCTCGCAGGATCCGCCAACGGCCCATCTGATTTTGCCAGCCACAATGCACCAGACTGTACGCGACCACCTCCTGTCAATTTGTACCTTCAAAAGACGAGGAGGAGGCCTGTAGTCCTGCATGTGTTCAGCCCAGCCCATCATTTCCGGCCGTACGCAAACTGTCCTTTAACGCAACGAACTGCTTGGTAGGCAGTCCAGGCAGAGTGGCGCAGAACCTAAGGCGGAACTCATGCCGCACCTGGTTCAAGGACTCCCGCCCATAACAAAGAAAGCAACACATCAAGGACGTCAAACGATACTTCCAGTCACTTCAGTTCAACGCATGCTAGTTGTAGTCCGTCGGGACATAGACCTTGTCCTTGGCATGGAGTGCACCATTGTCCCACTCAGGTGGTCAATGGCTTACCTTACAGCGTTACACATTCAACGGATCATACCGAGTCGCCTCAACTCAGTTCGCGGATTCACCCGATTATTTTACGCTCTTGCACTTGACAGAGCAATCGACCAGGGCAGCTCACCGGATGACGGGATTGGGGCAAAGCCTTTGGGGCCCCCAATATTTGATGATGAGAGAAACCACGGGGTAAGATTCCCGGGTCAGATTACGGGAGAGTGTGTCGGAGTGGTGCTGGGGTGTCGTCCAACAGACGGCGGTCTCCTTGGGTTAACCTGAGGCGGTCCCTTTGGGTGGGTGCCT
>CM068957.1:126307208-126331532 GCA_035128595.1 Eptatretus atami
TTCCCTTGCATATGTAGTGAAGCCATACTACTACAATTGTATTCTCCATTATGTTACAAGCCAGAACAAGTGTTGGAATGACTTTACATGGGATGTGAGGATACATTAAGTAGAAAGGGGAAAGGGGGGGCGGGACACTTGTCCCAATTTTTTGTTTTTTTACGAACAAATGCCACTCGTGTACACGGCTATAGTTGCAGGTCATCTTTGGCCTCAATTGTGTTTTTCTTCGATATTTCAATAGTCAATATGCACTTTAGAGGTTCACTTACCTTGGCAGTAATATTCATGTTGTGAGCCAGAGGTCAACAGACGTCTGGGTCGGGCCTGTGGAGTCACGGATTCACTGGATCATGGGGTGTGGCGCTGCCGGTACCTGGGCGGGAGGACGAAAGTCCGAGTCTTCAGGTCCTTGGTGCTTCCAGTCTTGCTCTCTGGATGTGAGACTTGGACTCTGACCAGGGATCTGAGATGATGACTTGACTCCTTCGGTACCAGGTCTCTTCAGAGAATCTTTGGCTCTTGCTGGTCAGACTTTGTGTCCAACGAGTATTTTCTGAGAGAGACTCAAATGAGATTTGTTACCTGCATGGTCCGTGGGCGTCAGCTGCGGCTGTATGGACATGTGGCTCGATTTTGTGACGCTGATCCTGCTCACCAGATTCTCTCTCAGCGAGGGAGCCTCATGAGTGGAGGAGGCAAACGGGACCACCACGTGTCTTGGGGATGCAGCAGGTTGATCAGCATCTCAAGGAGATGGGGATGGGCCAGGCATGTGCCTGGGGGATGGCCAGACAGAGGCCCCTGGAGTACCGGTGGAAAGTGGATGCAGCGACGCGCTGCTGCTCCCATGCGTAACCTAACCGAACACGCACTTTCATAGTTGTATGCACATGTTGTCTGTCTTGTAGGGAAATACAACTGTTGGGTGTCTTGTGTGTATTATGTGGGAATCGTGTGTGCTGAGTGTCTTGTCCATGTTTTGGATCAGGTTTTTTGTGAAGCATTCGTTGCCATATTTTGAGGGAAAATGCATTTACCTTGTCTTGTCTGTGTTTTGGTGGAAGTGTCTGTTGAGCATCTTGTCCGTGTTTTGTATATGTGTATTGATGAAAGTGAGTGCATTGTGTGCAGGGTGCAGATGGCTTCAAGCGTCATCTCGTCTTGTTCGTGGACTCGTCCCTGGACATGCTGACCAAGATTTTTAACGACTTGAATGAAGTCCTTGGTTTCGGTGAGTCAAGTTCAGATCGTGAAGCATCAATTAGGTCTTAGATGAAATCCACACCATTTTAATTGACTTGAGTTGGACTCGTTTAGATACATTTTAAGCCAATTGCTCTTTCATGACATACTTTTGCAAAACAGATTTACATATTGTTAATGAATTTTAGGACATTTTTGTGGAGAACGTGTATTGTATGCTTTCTGTCGTTTCTTTTGGACCTATTGAAATAAAATAAAACAAGAGCGAGAATTGCTTTGCAAAACATGTCCCTTACCGATGTGATGTATTCTCAGTTTAAAAAGGGCATAACTCTGAAAAATTGACGAGACGCCATGATACTCGAACTTGTTCTGTAACTTATCATAATGAAACGATGTTCTTCCAAGTTTCAGTTTAATATGTTAAAGGGTTTGGGGGAAAACAAAGTCTGAAAAACCCACAGGTGGGATGGACAGATGGACAGACTGAGGGCAAACCTATAGTTCCCTCCAGTGATACTGGTAGGGGACTAATAAAAACCTCAAATGCCATTTTATAATATCTTTGTCTGAATTTGAGATGCCAATTATGTTGGTCACATGATCTCTACAGCCTGGCGGTGGCTTAGCGGTTAGGGTGGTGGCTTGGGATCATAGGGTCCTGAGTTTGAGCCCTTTTCACCGCTGAATTAACACCAGCTTGGGTTGACTCAGCCTGTCATCCTTCCGAGGTCGGTGAAATGATAACCAGTGTACTGGTAACAGGGGCACTGCATCAGCGGCAAAGCCGCGTCCCTAACCAATGATGCAACCAGCAGCCAAAAAAAGGCAGCACACGAAGGGGAACATGATCTCTGATGGTATTGTCATTACAAATGATGTACAAACAAAAAAGCAAATAGGGCATACGTGTACGTGGTTCTTTCAGCTGTAACGATGTCCATGTATACCTCCATTGAAGTTGCCCCGATTTATGTTTATTCGAAGTTGCATCGTCCATCAATATGTACCCAGGCTTTGAATTGCACGTCTTTACATCGAGGTTACGTCATTCAAGTCACGTGCTTTGGCTTTTTCCGTCGTCAATTTTCTTGAACCGCCCAGTGTTACGCCGAGACATTGAGTTCGATAACGTTATGAAGCTCGCAGGCGCGAACACAGCCACACATGGTTTGCCGTTTCAAGACGTGTCTGCATTGAAGTGTGATGGAGGTTTTGTACAGTGAGTGCTGCATCCCACTTCAATGACGACACGGAAAACCGTGTGCTGTGTGCGGATCGGCAGCCTTCGTCCAGTGTTGACGGATCTGAAAAGTGGAATATCTGTTGGAAGCTCAAAATCATCGTACATTGTCAAATCTTTGGATAATGATAACATTTTACTCACCAATTTTATTTAACCTCCATCACACTTCAATGACGACATGTCAACGACAAACCTTGCATGGCTGTGCTGGCAAAGGTAATCTTCATGGATGGAAGAACATTTCTACATTCTGTGCCCTGTGCCCTTGTCGGGTTGTACCTGTTCCTGTCGTCCTGTACGTAATATTCCAGTATGGAATGTAAATTTAGACCGATTAGATGGCACCACAGTCGAACACTATGCCGCCATGGCTATTGTTCATACTGTATTACCATACGTTGTTGTAGTCAATGTAAAACATGGAAATATTTCTTCCTCTGGTAATTCAATAAAATAAAATTCAAATTCAATTGACTGGCAGCTCAGGAAAATTGACGACGGAAAAACCAAAGCACGTGACTTGAATGACGTAACTTCGGCGTATAGTTCACTGTCCTGTATTCTGCATTTGCTCGGTTCAGACGTGCTCTCCTTCAAAAATCTTCATCATGAGTTGTAAGTGTGCTAGTGGTTAAGAGTGAGCCTGTGGCTTAGAAAGCATTTAAAACTGTAAATCTGGAGGTGACATTGGATATTATATGCAGAATGGTGAGTGATGATCGTGCTGTCGATGTTGGTCGGCACTTAGGTTTGCCTCCAACAACCATACATACAACTTATAAAAATACAGAAAAAACTTCGTGAAAGTGTTAAACATGCTACACCATTAACATCCAAGTTAATTACGAAGAAAAGGAGCTCTTTAGTGGAAAAGATGGGACGTATGCTGGCCAGGTGGATTTAGGACCTCAACAGAACGGGGACGCCTGTGAGTCAAGCCATCAAACAGCAGGAAGCTAAAAGTCTCGGTCATGATTTTAAAAAAGGAGAGCGAGAATTCAGTGTCCGCTGCCATGGCTAAAGAGACCTTCACTGCAAGCCGTGGCTTGTTTGATAGGTTTATGTGTGTGCATGAACAGGATGGCCTAGAGGTGCGCACCATTAAGCCGGGTGTCCCGTCTGCTAGCATTAGTTGATGGATGTTAAAGATCCTCACAGTGCCTTACACGAAGATTAGGAGGGTCATCCCCAGCACCCTTAACAGATTACAAATCCCTGCCTGGACTATGAGTAGCAAGCCTTCCATCCTCCATCTGATCATAACTCGCTCTCCTTCTCTCGCCCCCCCCTTTCCCTACCACCACCACAGCATATTTTACTGTATTGTACTTTAATAAAATTATTTCATTTCCATTTTTTACTGTCAAAATACGTGTTATATTAATTGTTTAAATTTTCCCTGTTTAAGCCAAAAAGGTAATGTCGTAGGTGAAATCCTGTACGTGATGAGTGTGAAAAATGATAACTGTAGTTCAGTTTATTTTGGGCTTCTTGTTTTACTTTTACCTTTTTATTGTAGTTTTGAACATTTCGTTTGTAGAACCCTTTGAATCCCCATGGTATCTGAGTTCCATCAGGTGCTGTTTCTTCGAATCGAGAATGGACACGTACCTTTCTTTTTCCGTGCTCCAACTCCAATCGTCCAGTTTTTGGAGTGAAAGTATGACCTTTTGCTGGAGACTTTGGTTCCCCTGAGCATTCATTCATTTATTATTCGTGCAGCATGTGGCTTCTAGTTTGCATCACACCTGTGCCGCTAATGCAGTGCCCCCTGCTGGTTCTGGCAGGAATTTGTAATTTGTTTGTGGTGCCAGCGATAGCTCGCCTACTCTTCACGATGGACATCGTGGGATCTTCAACGTCCACTGACTAATGCCGGCAGATGGGACGCCAAATTTAAAGTCCATCCGAGGGACGGCACACACATTAAATAATGAATTGCCCTTCCTGTGAAACATCAGGGTGGCAGTTTATAGCTGGGTCAGGATTCAAGCCCAGGCTGGACAGAGGCGAGGGCCATCCTGTCAGCCCCTCCTGAGCATAAATAGGAAGCGTCAATAAACTAGGATATGGATTGATATCCCATCATGAACAGTAGCGGCTTCGGTCCCCATCAATTTGAGCAAAATGGTCTGTTCCAAATTCCTTGATCATTTTTATGGAACAGTCCAAAGTTTCTATCTGAACTCTCCATTGGATTAAATGTCTTTTGACCATTAAATATTGAAGTATTTTCCTCTTCCAGCATTGTGCATGTTGGTAAAGCAAATCCTGCTGATCACTACAGACTCCTATGGTGAACGAGTTTTCCCCATTTGGTGATCCAATCTTAACCCTCCCCCACCATCACACCTTCACCAAATGCCACTGTGTGTGTGTGTGTGTGTGTGTGTGTGTGTGTGTATGTGATGCGGTTCCTCGACATCATTTTGCTTCATTAGTTTTTGTAGGGGTGACAGGATGGCCTTGGGGTAATACACACTCGCCTCTGAGCCGTCTCACCTATGGTTGAGTCCCGACCCAGCCATAAACTGCTATCCCAGTGTTTCACAGGGAAGGTGATTCATCAATATGTGTGCCGTCCCAAACGGGCGTCCCGTCTGCCAGCATTCGTTAGTGGACGTTAAAGATCCCGTGGTGTCTTTCACGAAGAGTAGCCGAGCTGTCACCGGCACCCTGGCCAAATTACAAATTCCTGCCCAATCCAGCAGAGGGCAATGCATCAGTGGCACAGCCGCTCCCTCAGCCAATGATGCTGCGGCTACACCTCAAAGTTTTGAATAGTCTGCCATTGCTGTCCAGACGAGATAACCTTGTGATTCTTCATCACTTTGAACTGTTCAGAATAAAACACCTGGGTGGAACCAAGTTTATGAATGAAAACCTTGAAGAACGTCCTGAAATGGCTGTGCACCTTTCTCGAAGATTTCAACACGGGTATCGTCAAGGAGTGGGGTAGTGGGAGGGGGGGAGGGGATTAATGGTCCAGATAAACCTTGAACGACCCCTGCAAATTTTATTTTTTTCATTTTAATCTCGATGGGAAATTGACCTACAGAATGTATGCAATTTGTAGACAGGTTGCCGGGTTCATTTCTGCCCTGATTTGCCTTTGTTTTGCAGAGCGCCTCAGCCTGGATCAAGCACCATGGAAGTCTCCCACCGGTCTAATCACTTGGCTGGTTTTGGCCTTCCTCACCTGGCAATTCCTCATCCTCATCCTCTCTTTTGCTTTGTCGCTAGCCTGGTCTTTTCTGAGCCCCGTGTTTCTCGTATTCCGTATCGCTCTGTACTGCCTTGCGGCCATTTACATATTCACAAAGGGCCAGCAGGATCCTCATCATGTCATGCCGGTCTTTCTCATCGCTGTTGCGACCTATTGGTTGAGCGGTCTTACAAGGAATGAGTCTTGCGGGGCACGATGGAGTGGCAGGTTAGAACACCGAGTCGCTGTGTTGGAAGATAACCTGAGATTCCTTGACGAGCGGCTTGCTCGTGTTCTTGTGTCGCAATGTGAAGACGAAAGAGAAAATTAAGTGGTTTTGGTGTTTTGGATGATTATATGCTTATTTTGGTGGTGTTAATATTTCAAGTGTAGATTGTAGTTGCAAAACCATTGCAACTTAATTGGTATTTGATTATTTTGGAATTTTGACCGGTTTGAAATGAAACTTGAGCTCTGGCCTTCTAAATTTCAGGTGAACTGAATTGATAAGGGATACATTTCACAATTCCTGGCCACCGTGTTTGTGTGAAGTTTCATTTATTGGACGTTTCTCTTGGGTGGTTTGTCGGTGCAAGGAAATAAGAAATATTTTTTGAAGCATTCGTCGATGTTTAATGTCGAGGTCAGTAGGTCATTGATACTTTGTCGAGTTGGCGCTGCTCTGCTTTGGCGGTCAATGATAGAGTTACAGCGACTGGGTTTAAAGAAAACGTTCATTCGGGAAGTCCTACGTACGCATCAAGCTGAGACGTGATGGCTTGGAAAAAAAGAACACTAAAACAAAACTTTACCTTCGTTTTACCTTTACTATTTTATTTATTTCCCTTGTTATTATTAATTTTTTTAGGCTATATTGACTTCTCAATAATTCTGTGTTATTAAGTTGTGTATTTTTTCTCATGGAAGCGACTTGTGCTGCAGAACATATCTTTCGCATTCCTGCTCGAAAAGCCAACAAATTGGCCTAAAAATTCAGCATTGGCACACTTTAGTATTTTGGTTTCCGTTTATTCAGTACTTGTACCAAACAGCGTCTTTCAATCATAAAATGAACTCCCGTGATTGTAAACAAACTTTTTATTCTAACAATCTGTGAAATGAGCACAATCACATGAACTACTTGTATGAATGTCCGATAGCATGTCGTTTGGCATCGTACGCTGTTTGAACCCGTGAAGGCATTGACTCGATGATATTCTGTTTCACAGCCTGATCCAGGCTTTGCCGTGTGAGGAGGAGTCGATTTTGTTGCAGCTCTAACGTATCTTGCAGCTCGGCGTTTTCACGGCTTCGAGGCCACAAGTTCCCAGACATGCTCATACATGTTCGACGGCATTCGTTTGTGGTGCCTCGGGAAGAAGATGCAGTCTACCCCATCATCCACCTATTGTATAGCATGTGGCGCCATCTTCATGCGGTAAATGTGTTCCATAAACTGCAACATACCGAGCCGGTAAGAGGGTTTCTTGCACACCATCAAGGCATTTTGCAGGATGGAAAACATTTACTGCAGGAAGATGGTATCGCACACCATACAATCCAGAATTACTTCAGGATGGACGAGACTGAGTCGGTTGCAGCTTCTTGCCCGAGTCCTGACAATGCCATCAAACTTGTGTTGGAACATGGATCGGGGGCCGTGGAAACGTCAACCTTTGCCAAATAATACGCAAGAGCTGCAACAAAATCGACTCCACATTTGGCAAAATCTCGATCAGACCGTCACAGAATATCAATGATTCGATGTCTTGATGGGTTCAAAGTCATGCTACCAGATGCTATCATACAAGGTGTCCATGAAGTCCTTGTGCAACTTAGAACTTTTCGAACTTTTGATGTCCACACGATAGAAAGAAACTATGAATGCCTAACCTGTCAACCCTGAGTTTGAATCCCAACACAGCTATAAATCGTCATCCTGGTGTTTCACCGGCAGGGTGATTCATCAATGTGTGTGCCGTCCCTAGGATGCACATTAAACTAGGAGTCCCGTCTACCAGCATTAGTTAGTGAGTGTTTCAGATCCCACGGTGTCCTTCACGAAGAGTAGGTGATACTGAACAAATAACAAATTCCTGCCCTAACCAGCAGAGGGCACTACATCAGCGGCACAGCCGCACCCTCAGCCAATGATGCTACCCCGCAGCCTTGTGCATACTAACGACAAAGAAGAGTGGACACCGTGTATATGTAGTCCATGTGATTGTGTTCATCTCACCAGATTAAAATAGACATTGTTTACAACAATGGGTGATCATTTTATTCTGGCAGGGCAATGTATCAGGTGAAATTATTTTCTTTTGTCCTTGTTGACTAAACACTGGAATAATGGAAATTGTGGAATTTTCTTTGAACATCTCGAATCCTATGGGATCTCTGGGATCTATACTGACCTTGTTATGCCGTTGAGACTGCTGTGTGTGAAAGAGACAAAGCAAGATTCTGATTCTTGTGATTGTTTTATCTTGTAGTCCACTCCCGGTGTGTACTGGTTTTTTTTAAGTTTACTTTAGTAACATTGTGTCAGTATATAAGAAACCTGAACGGTGTGATATTGTGAGTATCTCCGAGTGTTTCGAAACCACACCACATGAGCACAGCAAGCATGAAATACTTATACGAGTGGTGTGACGTTTTGATCTATTGTTTTGGGTTTGGGTTTGTAATCGATTTAATGGAGTTAGAGCATTTTTACATTTTGAAAATCATAACTTTTTAGGCTTTTTGTGTATGTGCCGATGTGATGCTTTTTGTTTTTGGGGGGGGGGGGGGGGGTGTTGTCCTTGTGAACCATTATTTTACTTTGTAATAAAGGAAAATGTAACATTGTTGGCTTTCTGCTCCAATGATTGCCTTGGCTTTACGATGAAATAAAAAAAATTTTTTTAATCTTTTAACCAGTAAGTGGAATCCATACTAATTCCAAAATGTACGACTTAAACAACCACAACTACTTTGTTGTGTTAGTCGGGGAATGTGTTTTTTTTTGGCGCCAATGTTTCACGTACTTATTGGCCGTGCCTTACATTCGACTGAAGGTGATTTGAGGAGGAATTTGTAATTTGTTCAGGATGCCAGCGATAGCTCGCCTACTTTTCCGTCGCACAAAGTCCTTCCTTGGCACACCTGAACTCCCATTGACCGACAAGGCCTTCATCCTCGGCTTGATGGAGTACTGCTCTCCCCTCCTGGGTGGCTCCCTGCCTCACATCTTGCTCAGCTTGATACCGTGGAAAGCAAGGTCTTCAAGATTATTGCAATCTCCTGTGATGAAGCTGAGTCGATGGGGTCTATGACTTTGCCATCACAGACAGGGTGGTAGTCTCTCTGTCTTCCACCGCCTCCTTTCTGTTCTTGTACCCTCCGCTCTTTCAGGTTTCCGCAGGGTACACACAGTCCACCATCAACCCCCTTCTGGTAAAAGTATGTAAATCCAGGATCACTGCTCATCTCCACTCATTCCTTCTTCGTTTTTTTTCTCACCTGTGGAACAAACTTACACATCCTCTTCAATCTCATTCTTCCCTCCAGGTCTTCAAGACAGTTGTTCACCACCATTTCACATCTTCCCCAATCCAAAGCCATGATCTTTTCTTCCCTCATTACCCCCATTCCACCTCAATCCCACCTCCTTCCAAATTTCCAGTTTTTCCTCCTGAGAGTTTCCTTCTGTATCCATCTTGTCCACCCCATGCTTCCTTTCCTACCCCACTCATTGTTAGTCCATGTCTGACTCTATCTTGACCTTCAACTCCCCTGTTGGTGTTTCTCCCCTCTTTCTGCTGTTCCTTTTGTTCTATTGTGTCCCAATCCATTCAATGTACCAGTACTAGCTTTTCCATGAGCCACGACTATGTATACAAAGAAAAAATCTGTTATGTTGGCAGAGACAACCTCTGGCTTCGCATCCCTCCAATAGATGGCGCACACATCGATGCCTCGTCCTGCTTGTGAAGCACCAGGATGACAGTCTATACCTGAGGTGGGATTCAAACCCAGGCTTTACGGCTCAGAAACGAGTGTGCATGCCTCTAGGCTATCCTCCCAGTCTTGTCCTGATCCCAAATGCTTTCCCTTGTTTGTTTATCAACGAATTGTTCTTTCCCCATGCTGTCTTCTCAAGAGAATGTGGTCAGTTTATTTTTGACATTCTTAATTCGTCTCGCCCAGAAGAGGGTGTGAAAGTGTGTGTGTGTGTGTGTGTCTATATATATTTTTGCTTTAAAAATGGTTTTCTCTGCAACCGCTTGGCTGATCAATGCAAAACTTTAAAAGTAGGAGGGACACCCCATGGAAAATATTTTATTGCTAACTTTGACATCATAGGTCGCATGGTATGGCAGATATATTGAATTAAAGGAAAAAGAAACATTGGACATCATTTTCTCCGAAACCGCTCAACGAAAAAAATTGAAACTTGGCATAAGTCATCAACTCCCCATGGGGTATATCGGGTGATGATGTATCGGAGAAGTGGTATTCCAGCCATAATTGGTCGAATTTAAATCCTTATCAAAAAAAATCTGAAACTTCATGTATCTCTTCTATGACGGGATGTGGGTTAAGAATTAAATTTATGACGTTCATAACCCATGCCAAGAAACGATGTGACATAATAGGATATCTCTTATTCTTTCGGCTGCTCCCTTTAGGGGTCGCCACAGCAGATCATCCATTATGATCCACATACTGATTTGGCATAGGTTTTACGCCGGATGCCCTTCCTGACGCAACCCTGGTCGCCTCTTACGACACAGGGATAAGGTTTGGGTTTCGCCATGATTCCGGGCTGCCCTACACCCTCTCATTGCGTGGCCCAGCGCAGAGCTCCCGTCCTCAAGCGATCCTCCAACCCAAGCCTCCGAGTAGCTGGATTACAGGCGCACGCCACTACGCCTGGTATGTGACATAATAGGATATATGGGCCATATATCCTATTATGTGACGTCGTTTCATTCAGGGATTGAGGGTGTCACATCGTTTCAATGATTAAGGCCATTCAGGGATTTAAATCAAACTTGGTACAAGTATGTATAATGATGTAATAATGTGAGCGGAAGCATATCTGGTGACGTCAAAGAGGGCCCTTGTAGTTTTTTTCTAGAAATACATTAAAATGACTAGAATGGCATTTGGAAGAATGCATATATCTCCACCAGGATGAGCAGTATACAATTTGTATCCCACTGCTAAGCCTGATCTGCATCTGAACCTGAACCAAAATCTAACTGGAAAGCATCTGAAAATGCAAAGACTGTCCTCATCCGCTTTGTATTCGGACTTCTTCTACGGTACCTTGACCTTTTGACCTCAAAAGCAGGAGACTTCAGTCACCCAGTATGAAAACTCTGCTCAAATTTCAAGTCAATCGGGTTGACGATTTTATTCATCCTTGACCTTTGAATCTGAAAACGAACAATCGGCTTCGAGCTTTGACTGGTGAATCAATTCAGTGACCCAATATGCAAATTCTTAAAATTTCAGGTCAATTTGATGAAAATTTATGATTTTATGTGACGTTGACCTTTAACCTTTTAACTGAATGATTAATTTGGCTTCTCCATGTTCTCATAATAAAGCTTTGTTGAAAATTTGATGACAAAAACTCTACTAAGTTTTGTCCCAATCCGTACATAACGTTTTGCGATATCGTGCTCTCAGACAAACGGGTGAACACATAACCTCTGTCTACATTGGGTGGTGGAGGTAGTAATCGTGAGCTGGGAATAGCCTACAATGTATTTTGGTCTGTAGATGGGTGCATGAGTGGAGTGAAATGTGGTGTCGTGTCATCGGTTCAAATCCTTACCGCATCCACTGTTGAGTTTTTAAGACTAGCAGAGTCAAAAAGCGGCATCTACCCATTAGCCTGTCCCTCCGCGCAGCAGGACACCCGGTTTTGTAATCACTTCTGTGTCTGTCTATGTGTGTGTCTGGGCCGTAACGTTTTTACCATTCCAACTTTTGTCATCAAATGTTCAACAAAGCTTTATTATGAGAACATGGAGAAGCCAATTGAATTTGGTCAAAAGGTCAAAGGTCAACATCACAAATCTTCTATTTTCATCAAATTGATCTGAAATTTTAAAGAATTTGCAAATTGGTTCACCACTCAAAAGCTAGAAGCCGATTGTTTTTATTATTTAGATCAGGTCACAGGTCAAGGTTGCATAAAATCTTCATCTTCATCCGATGGACTTGAAATTTGAACAAAATTTGCATGTTGCATTATTTAATTTGATAGAGGGTATCATAATTGAACAAAATTTAGCTGTTTCTGTCGTGTTTATCATTCGGAAGAAGAAGTCCGAACACAAAGCGGACGCGGACGGGCTTTGCATTTTCAGATGCTTTGTTAGTTCCATTTGCAGCATGTTCGAGGGGTGAAGATTTCCACCATTTTTGTTTATGATCTGGTTCTTTCATTTGGAATCTTCATCTTTGCTGTTTTAAAACACTGCTTTACACTGTAGTTGTGACTGTCTGAATCAGATTCGATGAAATCAAAAGTTTCCATTTCCAAAGTCAAAAGAAATAAAGGAAGATTTCGTTTTTAAATACTTTAATTTGAAGTCCATTCCCGAAACAGGCACAAGGAAAGTCGATCAAGTAATACATCTTTGACATCAACATGACAACGTTCTGGTGAGGTTTCTACAATATTTGAGACATAGTCAAAATAATGAGCAAGCTCTTGGACAACTACAACAAAGTACAACTACAGGTAATTAAGGCAGGAAAGAAGCTTATAGGTCTCAATTCACTTATAATGACACAAACGCTGCTTGACCATTCATGGAGCCCAGGGAGGAGCCTGGCTCGAGTTAAAATTGCATCTGCCACAATCCGTCGTCTGTCGGAGCGTTGAGAATAAGGTGGGAAATCTTACTCCCTCCGGTTTCAACACATTTCCTCCTCCACGTATGAAGTGGGAAAATAACCCATCTGAAATGAAATGCACCAACACATCAACTGCTGCTTCGCTCGTATCTCAAGAATCGTCTTGACGACGTCATTGTGCTGTTCACGAAACACGGCATCACTGATCATGAACACAGTGGATTTAAACTGCAGGCAGTTATATTCAAAACATTCATTTTTCTTTTCACAAACACCAAACTTTTGGATGAACTGTAATAGTCGAATGTACATTTGACTGACGAGCTCTCGTGAAGTGAACCTTGCAGCATCCACTGCGACTATTGGCTCCCTCGGGAAGGACTCCACAGATTGGCTACTGGTATTCACATGTTGCCTGGTGTTGGCTTAATGGTTAGGGTGGTGGGCTTGGGGTCCAAGGATCCTGAAATCAAATCCCACTCTTCTGTTGAATTAATACCAGGTGGGGTTGACTCTGCCTGTCATCCTTCTGAGGTCGGCAAAATGAGTGCCAGCTTGCTGGTATACTGTGTCGGAGAGGCGACCCGTCCAGAATTGTGCCCAATAGCCCAGGAGACTGCTTAGGCAGCAGCAACACTCTGCACAGAGTATGGTCCCAATGGATGGATGCATTCACATGTTTGCTTTATGTAAAATATTTGCAAAATGTAAAGAAAAATTAATGAGTCACAACACCAATTGCTTGGGTAATAACTAATAAGAACAGCTAGAGGGAAGAGATTATGTGGTGTGCATCTTCTTCGTTCATATGCAGCACAAGGCTGTGGGTTAGCATTGTTGTCTAAGGGCACAGCTGTGCCACTGATGTGACACTTGCTGGTTAGGACAGGAATTTGTTCATGGTTAGGACACACCCAGTTTAGCATCCATCCAAGGAAGGACAGCACACGCATTGATGAATCACCATGCCTGTGAAAAAAAAAACAGGATGACAGTTTATCGCTGGGCTGGGATTCAAACCCAGGTTAGACAGCTTAGAGAGGGAGTCTCTCTATCGAGTGCAGCCTGTGGCTGCTGGTTGCATCATTGGTTGGGACGCGGCTATGCCGCTGATGCAGTGTCCCCCTTACAAGTTCACTGGTGCTCATTTTGCTGACCTCGGAAGGATGACAGGCTGAGTCAACCTCCTGGTGTATTTTAATTCAGTGGCCAACGGGGCTTGAACTCAGGACCCTAGGATCCCAAGCCACCACCCTAACCACTAAGCCAACACCAGGCTTCAAAGAGAGGGAGTGTGAATACCTCTAGGCCATCCTGTCAGACCTGTGGTATGCATAATCTGATTCGTTTATTCTTAAGGGCACGATAATGCAAAATTATAGAAATTATATCCATTGTAGTGTATGAGACATATCCGGCTGCAATAGTATTTTCGTCATGATGAGAGTAGCCGTGACAGTCGTAGTTACCACGGTAGAGATAATTATTTAATGTGCCCAGGTATGTAGATACAGTATATGAACTCTCTTCATGGCTCTCAGACGCAAGTTGGATATCCCAGAATAAACCTTGTCATGTCACAGAAACACCATTACAGTCGGTTTCTTTGTCACAACGATGATGTTTTTGTATGCAAAGCAGATTACAAAACCTTCTTGTTTCTTATAGTAGGTGTGTGGTGTGTGGTGTGTGCTTACTGCACCTTTCCATTACACTCGCCCTTCCACATGCCATCGTTGGTGCGCATGAAGATCTTGATGACATCGCCCTCGCTGAAGGAGATTTCCCGACGATCACGTGCCACAAAGTCATAGCGGGCAATAGCCACACCGATGGGAACAGCTGTGTGGTTAAAATAAACGATGATAGGTCAGTGGTGTCAAAAAGATCTGCACGTATGACATTGCCGTCGACTCTTGCTAATGTGAATAGATGTGTTCCAGGTATATATCGATTTGGCGAGGCCTTGTTTTTTGTTTCTCCCGGCTCATCCCAACAGTTACTAAACCAACATTGCGTAGCAATATGGCCATTTCAAATAAAACTGGGATGGAACTTGGTGGAGCGCATACCTCCACCAGGCTCAATAGTTTACGTTTTGATGCCACTGATAGGCCGGATCTGGATCCGGACCTGAACCAAGATCGAATCGGCTTGTTCTCGTCACTTAACTAACTCATCCACCTCGTTTTGTCATAATCGGTCCACAACTTTTTGAAATATCATGCCATCGATCGTTTTTGGCCCGATCTCTGAATGATGAAGAATCATTTAGAAATTAGAAAAATTCTCGTATCTGGATCCGGATTTGGATCTTCACCGAAACTGAATAGATTCATCGTTATCACACGCTCAACCTGTCCACCAAGTTTCGGCCGAATCCATCAATAACTTTTTGAGACATCCTGTTCACAGACGGACAAACAGACAGACAGGGGTAAAAACATCACCTCCGTTCACCTTCAGGAGGTTGCGGTAATAGAATCATTTGAATCCAGTAGAGATGCTGCTGTGAGAATGTTGCATACAGTATGACACCAAGGGGCATCACAAAAGGGTCCACAAGCACATCCTCCAATACAGTGCAATACTGAGCACAAGAACATTTCATTGTATTTTACTTACAGTCAAGTAAGGCAGAAAATCAGGATTGGTTTGATGGTGTGATGATGGAGGCAACGCCGGCGGCTTACCCCAAGCACGTTACATACGGTATGTCGAGAGCTTGATAATAAACAAACATTCAACTAGCTCTGACTTTTTACCCTCCAACGGTGACTGACCACTCGAGTGATTCGCACGTACGTTTTGATCAGGATTGAACAAACACAGACCGGTGAGATGTCACGATAAAACCAACTTCCTCAAAAAAAGAAAAAAACATTTCTGTCTCTACAATAAATAAATAAAAAACCTGCAATGTGAAATGTGCTCAAAACTTCCAACCAATTGACCCAGATCTACCTTATTTAGTTGAGTTGATTCGACACAGCTGCTGTCTTCAATAATGGAATGTGTTGAGATGTGTAGAAAGTGATCAGGCAAACCTGGGTTAATGGGCAGCAAGTAAACGCTTGGTCGGGATGTCGAATCATCATGATCCTCCACGGTGGCTTTATAATCGATTGAGTCAATTGGGATAATTTTTACAGGTAAAGCATCTCTTCCCTTTTTTTCACTTTATTGACTTCCATTTAGAGTCCAAGAACATATTTTTTTATGAGTTCCAGGAAGCCTTTTGACTGTTAGTTACATTAGCATATGTGAAACAGTGCGGCTTTTTTATTTCCATACGGTCAAATGATACTCTGATTAAAAATGTCAATCAGCAATAAATGATAGTTCCAACAGAAAAAGGGTCTTCAAATTGCTGCCATTCGAATGGGCCTCAGTGAGTATAGTATTCATAGGGCCTGATTCCATTCAAACAGTCTTCATAGGGCCTAACCCAATTCTTCATCGGGCCTAACCTTTACAGGTCTTCTTCATCGGGTCATAGGGCCCAACCCGATTCCTCATCAGGTCACAGAGCACAATCGTCATCGGGCCTAACCTTCACAGGTCTTCTTCATCGGGTCATAGGGCCCAACCCTATTCTTCATCAGGTCACAGAGCACAATCTTCATTCGACCTAACCCTATTCAAATTGATTTAGCAGGTTTTATTTCTTTTGTATTATTTAAATAAAGGTATCAAGGAGGATCATGGATGTTTTAAGAGCAGAGTGGATCAAAAAAGAGGGGCAGCACTGAAACAGTGGGACCATAACAAAGGGATGCACCACATTACTAGTAAAGGCAAATGTAGGCAATGGGTGAGAATCGGAGAATAGGGCCTCAGCAGGTGTAGTAAAGCTAGGTCATGAGACCATGAGGTGGCGTTGCGCAGGGGGACTTCAATTTTTGTGGGGAAGAGCTCACCACAACAGGTTCAAGAAGACAGTTTCATGGGTAAGAAAAGAAGGGTGTGAATGAAGAGGGATGGGGTCTGAGTTTAAACCTGTGGAGGGAAAACAAGGAAAGCATTTTTTGGCAGAATTCTCATTTTTGGAGTCGCTGTACTGCAGGGTGACCCCCAAACCCATCTCGTATCTCATATCTTCCGTCTTGTGAATGACAACCTCTAGTTTTTTCAGTTGATTGAAGAATAGTGAATCACAAGACAGACTACGAAAGTTGGCGACGACTCTTCCCTTTTTAAAGATGCCAGGGGCAATAAGATAAAAGACTTATTGTGTGGAGATTTCTTACTGAAAACAGACTCCGACAAGAAGACTCAAATCGACTTTAAACGTGAGTTTGGAACTTACACTGTGCCCTACAAGTCACGGATGTTTGCCTGGCTCAAAAGGTTCAGAGGTAAAGGCTCTGTCGCAAATCTCAACATTAAAAGTGCTGGAGGACCTACACATTCGGTCTCCTGAAAACATCTACTCCTTGTTCGTGATTTAGGGGGTCGAGGCCCGAAGAAATCTCTCGGCATCGGAGTCAAGAACTTGGAATTTCACGTGAATCGGTGAGAAGAATTCTCATCCACGATGTGAAACTGTATCCATTCATAATTCAGATTAAACACAAACTGATAACAGGCCCATATGCAGAAAAGAGTGACAATGTTCCAGTGATTGGTGGACAAGATTGAAGAAAAGCCGAACTTCTTTATCAATGTGTGGTTTACTGACGAGGCCCATTTCCTTCTTTATGGGTGTGTGTCAACTACAAGAACTGTGTATACTGGGGATCGGGGAGGGGGGGGGGTTATTTTTGGTTTGTTTAATGCCCGTGACCTGACCCTGGGTACCCCAAGCACTATTGCAAGTTATGGTGGAGGTCGGCCGAGCCGTTTTTTAATCTGTAAAGAACAGACATACAGACATTGCCTTATTTTATATAGAAGGAAGTCAGATAGGACAAATGGATTGCCATCTACACAAAGTTCAAATGTATTACAGTTGACCAAACAATGCTAAATTGTAAAGGTATATTTAACATAAAGGTTTTGAGTTATTTTTGAAAATCAGGGTGACAGAACATGAGAGAGTGAGAGGGCCATTCCACGTGAGAAAAAGCCACCGACCTTCGACGGCGGTTCGTGGGTGCCGAGATGGGACCGTAGTGCTCGGTATCTCTTTGTAAGCGTACTTTAGGTTAGTGTCGAGCGAGCTGAAGCCTTCCTTGAGTGAGTGCACCTGGTAATACTCCACCAGTTGCTGCAACAAAGGAGAGGGCATTAAGGGTTTGCAGATGGTATACGTATTTACAAAATGGAAACAATGCACCTGATCCCCAGCTCTTCCTGTGGTTTTAGCCCTCCGATAAAACATTCCCTGGATAATTTAAGGGAGGGTTCTTTCAGAAAAACCTGTGACCACGAATGTGTTCACCCACCGGCCATTCCATCCGCTCCGTGTACTAGCACGTTCTTGTAATGCAGAAGAAGGAAAACTTTATCACCCAGGGTTAAACCTACAGTCTCGACAAACTCTATCAGACGAGATGTTCATGAGAATCGCGCTGGCTCGTTTCGCACAAATTCTCAAGGCTGATGAGCGCACGGTCGTACACTTACCACCATGCTTTTAAAGCGCTTGTTTTCCGTGATGTGGTATTTCCCATCATTGCAAACGATCTTGATGTGTTTCACGTAGTCCTTGTACCTGGATTAAGGCGGCACGGTTAGGTGGCAACAACAGATAACACCGACGGTGTACAGATACAGGAGAACACCTTGATGTGGTGCTGGTGTGCTAAATGTCAATTAATAATAATTATTCCGCTTGTTTGGGGAACATAGTGTGTTTGTTTTTGTGATTTGAAAACCATAAAGGGCCATCTATGTATTATGCACTCAAAAGGGTAGGGCAAGGTGAAATAAGATATAATTTTGAACAAAGGAAGGAGGATGTAATGAGGAAGAAACGGATGGTGGTAGAGTTATGATGAAGGGGATTAAGAGATGGGAAATTTGGAAAGGAGGAAGGAAGAAAATGTGAGGGGTGAATGTGGGAGGCATTAATGGGGCTTAATAATCATGTGTCCTGGTAGAGTAGCCTAGAGCTGTCCAGCTTGGGTTTGAATCTCGACCGAGCTATAAACTGTCACGCCGGTGTTTCGCAGGCGTGATGACGCATCATTGTGTGAACTGTCCCTCAGAAGGACGTTAAACGGGGCGCCCCATCTGCCAGCATGAGTTGGTGGAGGTTGAAGATCCTACTGTGTCTTTCAATGAAGTCGGCAAGTTATCGCCGGTATCCTGAACAAATATTACAAATCCCTGCTCAAATCTCCAGGGGGCACTGCATCAACAGCATGATAATTTATGCCACCCACAGCCATACGCTGCACACAAAAGAAGAAGAAGAAGAATCGTGTTTTTTTTTTTGTTTTTTTTGAGAACATAATAAAAGATAGCCTCACACTCTGTGGGGAATTAGAAGATTTACAGTGTTTAAGTCACATTTTAAAATCCCAGCAGTAACCATCAAATTACAAATTCCTTACGCGGTACAGGTTGGAATATCATCTTCCCAAGTATTTCAAAAAAAAAGAGTTCATAATGGAATGTCATGTCGGGTTATCATTATAATGTACATCATTTGCTTCTTCTTTTTCTTCTTCACCTACTTTATGCTAATTGCGTAGTCCTTCTGCTCCTTCGTTCGCTCTCTTACGAGGTACGTTCCATGGGGTCTCTCACTGAGGACACTTCCTGCGGTTTCTCTGTCCATTGTATCCGTAAACCTGGTGGCGAGGGGTCCAGAAAAGTGTATTAATATATTTTAAATAAATTTTGTGAATGTGATAAAAGTTGTGATAACCGTGGGGTATGTTTATGTCCCAACTCCCAACAATGTTACAGGTGAAATAAAATACAGTATTTTTGGATGCAATAAGTAGATTTCCTTCCTTCTGTCATGAGGTTCAAACATTCAGCGGCAACAAGAAAATATGAGGGCCATTCAAAAAGTTATAGGAAGGAGATAATTTTATATTTTGGGGGGAAGGGGTTTCTTTACAGGAGCGAGCAAGGTAGAACTGACCGTGGAACAAACATCAAGGGGATGGATGAAGAGGAAAGGGGGAGAGGGAGAAGAGGGGGAAGCGCTGAAATGAGCAAGTAAAATGGTTGGGTTAGGAAAGGTTAATGGGGGAAATAAACATCATGGGTCAGAATTGGGTTCGAGTTATGAGATATTTTGTCGATTGCATTATAATTTTGTTGTCGATAAAGGACAATGACGATGACGACAACAGCCACTCCTTTCACATCTTCAGACACATGGGGCCACTGCGGCAGTTTTTCCTTGTCGAGGAGGCACAATCCTGCACGGGTCGCCACTCCGACGCAGGATACTCGAATGGCTCATTCTTCCCATCAAGCTGGTACTCATTTTGCCGAACTCAGAAGGATGACAGGCTGAGTCAACTCACCTGTTGTTATTTTTTTAATGGCAGGATCCTAATATCGTAAGCTAACACCTTAACCGTTAAGCCAACACCACGCTAAGCAAATAAGGTAATCGCATGGTAAATGTAAATAAAGAAATTATATCTCCCTATTGTCTTATGTACAAGTATTTTCTGAAAATAAACATGGTAATGTTAGTAAATCATGGTGTTGAAAGCAAGAACACCGGCGTATCTTGGACGACCATAAGGAGTCTCATTCGCAGAACTTTGTGACAGCCCTCGTATCGTTCTCTAAAAGTTTGCGAAACACATGTGAAGTAACATGCTTGGGACAATCTCTAAAAGGAAGTTTTGCAATTAACTTTACTGCTATAACTTACCAAGGGTATCCGCCGTATGATGTAATCGGCTTCTTGCTTGGCTTCTGTAAAATTGACACATCCAGTGAGGGTAGAAGTAGGAAACGAAGGATCCAAGTTTGTCAATGAGTGATGTACATGTGTTACCTTCACAATGTACGGTTCCACGCAGGAGCATGGAAACCATCCGGTTCTCTGCGTCGTCATGTTTCTACCCTGCAAATTGATACGTTGTGTTACAAGGATTTATAAACTTATTCACCATGTACATGGCAAAAAACACTTGGAATCCAAACTGCGATTTCATGCACACGGTCCTTTTTCCAGGATATTCAGGAAACTTAAACACACGAGGAGGTCATTTGGCCCATCGTGCCTGTGCTTTAAAAACACCAAATTAATTTATTTATGCCTGGTGTTGGCTTAATGGTTCGGGTGGTGGGCTTGGGATCCTCGGATCCTGAGTTCAAATCCCCCTTCGCTGTTGAATTAATACCAGGTGGGGTTGACTCTGCCCGTCATCCTTCCGACGTCGGCAAAATGAGTGCCAGCTTGCTGGTATACTGTGTCGGAGTGACGACCCGTCCAGGATTGTGCCCAATAGCCAAGGAGACTGCTTAAGCAGCACCAACGCTCTGCACAGAGTATGGTCCCAATGGATGGATGGATGGATCAATTTAATTAATTTATTTATATGCACGAATTACTAACCTCATCCTTATCGTTAATTTAATTTAATTTAACATTTACAGGCAAGGAATCTTTATCTCAGAGCACACCATCCGTCAGATCAAGGCGTAATGCCGGCTGTCGTGTCTGCATTTGGGTTGTGCACATTAAGTCTCCAATGATATATTTTGAAAAGTGTAGGCCATTGTGTGCCGGTATCATGGTCAACTTTCCTGCCTGTAGATGGTAAGTTGAATTAATCTGTAATTATGTCAATAAAGTCATACTACTAAAAAATACACCCTGCTTCCTTGAGCGATGAGTGTAAAGGTTATTCTTGAACTACTGGTTTATAAACAGTGCATGGGCAACTTTGTCACTCTTTAACCCTCGTACTCTCCAACACTAATTATTGATTATTTAAAATTTGATGATATACCAACACTGCAATGATAACAAGAAAGCATCCCAAAATGCAAAGCCCGTCCGTGTCCGCTTTGTACTCAAACTAAATTTGATGAAAACGAAGAGAATTGCCAAATTTATTAATCAGTGTTCTCCATATTCTCAAAAGGAAGGTTTGTTCAAAATCTGATGACAAAAGCTCAAATGGTAAACGAGAAAGCATCTGAAAATGCAAGCGTATGAAATAAAGAAACACGGATGTTATTACAAAACCCGGCCGTCTCATGCTGCGCAGCGGTGGACAAGCTGATAGGCCGATTTGTACTCACTGTGACTTTGCTCTTTGACATTTTGACCCAATTATTAATTTGTATTCTCCATATTCTCAAAATAATGGTTTGTTGAAAATTTGATGATAAAAGCTCAAATGGTAAAAGAAAATCATGGCCTGGACAAACAGACTGACGCACGCACACACACACACGCAATTGAAAAAGCCAGTTGCCCACTGTGTGGGCGGACGGGCGAATAGTGAAAAGGGCCCAGGAAGAGGAATGAGTCGAAAGCGATGATTAAGCTCGTCCATAAGTCTTGACACTTATGTTGAAAAAACACAATAAAGAAAGAGCAAAACGATCTTCGGTCCACTATGATTTCTCATCAGAGACTATCCTCAAGTGGGCATGGTATAATGACGTCACACAGATGCTCAAACACGTACAAATCACACAAAAAAAAAACTTCACAGTAACTAAAAACAATTTTTGACCGATCCAGTTTTTCTACATTCTGCAGTAACAAATTTGTCGGCAGGGTCCTTCTGAAAGCCATGAAAGCAGCTCAACAATGCAGCACTCCTTGCTGACACAGAAAATCCAGTTTCAGTATCCGTAACCACTCCATCATCTGTTTCCCCAGGAGGGGACTCAAGCTCCGCGTGAAGACATTTAAATGAGTAGCATAGCATGCAGTTGCCAGCCGAAGAACCACTTATTCAGCAAATATTTTGAAATAATGAAACGAATGGAACACATAAATCTCGAGTTAATAGTTTAGTAGTTTTGATTGACAGTTGAACTGATAAAGCTTTAAGAACACAAAGACAAGCTGCTCTTCTACAGTGGACTAGTTAGGTCTGCATCATGGTCTTTCATACTCAACCCCATCAATTCATCAAATGTACAATGACTCATGATAGAGTGTTGGTGCTGCTGCACTAGTTTCTTGGCATGAGGAATGCTGGGTGGTTTGCCGTTGCTTTCCCAACAGTAAATCAGGGCAGGAATTTGTAATTTAGCCAGGGTTCCGGCGATAGCTCGCCGACCCTTTGTGAGATAAACCTGAGGGATTGTTAACGTTTACTACTAAGCAGTGCTAGCAGATGGATTATCCGCCTTAACGTCCACCCGCTGGACAGCACACACATTGATGCATCACCTTACATATGAAACACCAGATGACAGTTTATATCTGGATCAAGATTCGACAGCTCAAAAGCTCGTGTGCATACCTATAGGCTATCTTGCCAGCCCACTCAACCCCATACTGCTACTAAAAGCCAAGGTCTCACCTCCCACCACAGGTTGTTGGCATCTCCTTGGATAAGTTCGATGATATCGTCCTTCTCGAACGTGATCAATGGGCTATAGCAAGGTGGTGGGAGAGGGCTACCCAAGTAATCTTTGGAAGCAGTCATTTGCGTGGCCCCTTAAATGAAAACAAAAAGGTACATGCAAGCTTTCAATGGATTAAAATGCAGAAAGGGACAGCAATCTCAAATGGCGTTCACAAGAAATTCACCAGAAATTATCAGAGTGCTTCACAAGAGGTGTGATGGTGGGAGTTTGTGTGGCTTGGGTAGATCTCAAGGAAAGAGATCAAGTTGATGCTATGTGAGTGCGATGGGCTGAAGCGACCAAGACATAATTAGTATGAAAACAACACGAACTTTAGTTCATCTTCAGATAGGTCAAACAATTGATTATATCTCTGTGCATAATCAGGGCACTTAGCCAGGGTAGTTCTCAACTTACCTGGTTGCCGAGGCTTTCCACAGGCCTCCATACTGCCAAGACACTCCTTATGGCCTCCCACATGGCAGCGCTTACAGATGTAGCCCTGATAGAATGTTCCTCTGTGGAAACAAGTAGAAAATGTCACTATTGTACCCATAATGCTACCCAAAGGGTTTTGGATAGGTATGTTAACGTCAGGTTAGGTCCAGGCAAATCAAGGCCAGAGCCTCAGCTCACCCTCTATGCTTCGTTTCCTTCTTTATGGCCAGAATTATGACAATCTAATGTCAGGTGTGACGCTCAGGGCACGTTCGATGCTATTTATTACCTCCACCACGGAAGGTGGACGGAGGTGATGTTTTTAACCCTGTTTATCTGTCTGTCTGTTTGTGAGCAGGATATCTCAAAACGTTGTGGATGGATTTGGACGAAACCTGGTGGACAGGTTGGGTGTGTGACAAAGATTAATTGATTAGATTTTGCTGAAAATCCGGATCTGGATCCGGATATGAGAATATTTTTTGAATTTCCAAAGTGATTCTTCATCATTGAGCGATCAGGCCAAAAACAATATACAGCATGATGTTTCGAAAAGTTGTGGAGAGGTTATAACAACACTTGGTGGTTGATTTGGGCAGCTGATGAGGACGAATTGATTATATTTTGAAACAGACAGATGGCTGGATCCAGATAATATCATTTGTAAGTGATTCTTCACCGTTGGGCGATCGGGCCAAAAACGATATATAGCACAATATCTCAAAAAGTTATGGACGGATTCAGACGAAACTTGGTGGACAGGTTGGGTGTGTGACAATGACAAATCTGTTCGATTTTGTTGATGATCTGGATCTGGATAGTAATTTTTTTTAAAGTGATTATTCACCATTGAGAGATTGGGCCAAAAACAATACACACATACATACACACATACATACATATATATATA
>CM068957.1:126331542-126344042 GCA_035128595.1 Eptatretus atami
ATATATATAGCATGATATCTCAAAAAGCTGAAGACGGATTATGAAAAAAACTTGGTGGATGAGTTGGGAAGGTGACACGAAGAACAAGCCGATTAAATTCTGGTTCAGGTTAACACAATATATGAGATTTGAACGTGGGATACAAGCAAGCATCATGAGTCACGTGCTCAAGTTGGAACGCCAATCCCATTTAACGTCTGATTACACTGAACAACAAATTTCAAAATTTTTTTTTTACTGGAGATGTGTAAAGTGATTAAGACTAATTGGGTACGCTGATTTCAAAAATCATAACCGTTTTGCTGTATCACGTCAGGATTTTCAGGAACAGAAATATTCCCATTGCCTAGAAGTCAGGATTTCAATGAAATTTACATATGTCTTTAACATGTCTATTTCGTACAATTGTTGTTAACTTGTGTTATATTTCTTTCTTTCAGATAAAGATGAGTAGGCGTTCCTGTACCAATCATCCTGACAACTTCTGTTATGTCTGTGGTCGGTATACCAAAAAAGATCAACAGCGAAGTATATCTACAGCAGTGAAAATGAAGGCCGCCTACTTTCACTACTTCGGGTGTAAGGTGGGGGACCAAGAACAGAGCTGGGCACCACACATCTGCTGCACAAGCTGTCACACAACCTTGACTCAGTGGTTGGTGGGCAAGCGCGCGAGCATGCCATTTGCGGTGCCCATGATATGGCGTGAGCCGCAGAATCATCATGATGATTGTTATTTCTGCTGCACAAGCATCGCCGGCTTCAACAAGAGAATAAAGGTCACATCAAGTACGCTGACTGCGTCTCTGCTCGTAACCTGTGCCTCATGATGACGAGAACCCCGTTCCAACACCTCCAGCTGATCAGAACATAGCTGTAAGCAGTGGTGAAGAGGATGGTGATGATGAACCTTTTGAACCCGAATGAACCTTTTTGAATCCATTTCCTACACCAGCACCTGAACTTCTTCCCTGACAACTTGGGAGCAGTCTCGGACGAGCACGGCGAGCGATTCCACCAAGAGATTTCACTCATGGAGACGCGTTACAAGGGCGGCACAACCCGAACATGATGGGCGATTTCTGCTGGTTCCTGCATCGTGAAACTGACACAGAGCAGCACAAACGCAAAGCCAAATGCCTAAAGCATTTTTAATTACATTCTAGTGGAGTTTTTCTGTAATTTCTATAATTTTGAAGCATTCATGATGAAATACATGAATAAATGAATTTTTGTAAATTTCATTGCAATCCTGACTTCTAGGCAATGGAATATTTCTGTACTGAAAATCCTGACGTGATACAGCAAAACGGTTATGATTTTTGAAATCAGCGTACTCCAAAATTAGTCTAAATCACTTTACACATCTCCAGTAAAAAAATTTTGTTGTTCAGTGTTATCTATGTGGAGACATTGCTGAATAAAGATGTGATTTAAACTTTTATTTGTTGCTGAAAACAAAATCTGTTAAGTTAGATTTCTAAGAGTGTGAATGGATTATTATTATTATTATTATTAGACCTTTGAAATACCACTGAACAAAATTAATGGTGTTGGCTTCACCTGAGCAGCATGTGACACGCCTGGCAGCTGGTGGACTCTTTAAAAGTGTTCATCAGAAACTCGTGGTGCTGTGCATTCCACTTTTCTGGCTTGATGTTCGACCTTCCGGCATGAGGGGATGCAAATTACAAACTCAAATCATAATTCACGCGGTATCGATTCAACATCGTCCACCTCCATAAACATCTCATGAATATATCAAAAGATTAGAATCGCACACCGAGCCATCTCAAACTGCTCCATCCATATCCTTTTCAGCTCCTCTGTCTTGCAGAAGAACTGGAAGCCATTCTGACCTTGCAGGTGGGCCAAGAAGAATCCATAGGACCACTGAAAATGAATTTAAAGGTTAGTGTTTCAATTTTTTTATTAAAAAATAAAAATATATTTCAAAAATAATAAAATATATATATTTTAATAAATATTTCTCTTAAAAAATAAAAAATATTTAAAGGAAAGATAAATTCACTGAATATGAATTTAAAGGTCATTACAATTGTCACAGTTAAGTTGTAACATTATAGTCATTATCATAGTTCGAAGATTAAAAAGCCAGCCCACCATTGCTGCAAAAGTATTGGGTACATTGAAAAAAGGCAAAAGAAGGAAGAATGGAAGAGTACGTAGACTAATCTACACGTGCACACAAAAATGGTGGAACTTACAACATCCCCAGCCCCCTCCCGTATGCCCAATTGACGGAAGGCACGCTACCCCTTGTGTGATCTAACTCCCCTAAAAACATTATTTCATGGAAAATGGTTGAGCTTATATTGCAGCTCCACCCAATGAACTTCTCCAAATGAAAACAATACTTCCTATTCTTCTCAACTTGAAGAATGGATGAAATCAACAGGACATTGATCAAGGTATGCTAACAGCCATGGGAAGCAAGAATAAGCTGTCGTTTCGTGCGCTAACCGTTCATCAGAAAAAAATTAACTTTCTTTTTGTTTCCGTATTGTTTTTTTTCTTTTCTCCCTCTGATGAAGGGATAATGCCCAAAACATCTTCATCTTCTCTTTTTGCATTCCACTGTGGTTAGCATACTTCAAGCAATGTCCCGTTGATTTCGTCCAATGATGTACCTGTCCGCCAACGCAGATTGACTCTCGCCTCCACCAGCAAGTCTCGTTCTTAAATTAGAAGTCAGATATTTTAAAATATTTTTTACAACTACACTAATTGTTATATATTTGGGTCGATAGAACATAAGGGCTTCATATTTATTTTGGGGGGAAAATGACATAAAGAGTTATTCTCTGATCCTTAACTGAGGTTTTCCAAAAAAAAAGTCTGGCTCTTCCACAAGCCTTGAAAATCAAACAATCATAAGCTTATGATGTCATCATTCAGTATTGTAAATATATATTTTTTTTTTTACAGCATAAATGTATGTATTCGATTTGTGGATTAGCCATGGAGATGACACCTTTCGATTTTCTCGGTTTGGTGTTGGATCATCCGTAACCTTGTACTCTTTGAGGTCAAGCAGTTCCCGAAAGTCGAACAATTCCCCTCGTCGTTTGCAAATGACAACAGCACAGTCGAACAAGAAAATATATCTAGGCACAAGAACAGGAAGTATTTAACGGATCTATTTCTTCTGGCATAAAAATAAAATCGAAAGGATTATCAAGTCGGCAATCCCATCCCCCGTTTGGTAATCTGTACAGGTGCCATACCTGTCCTGTTTCGTCCGTTTTTCCGTCACGGAAGTCACCTTGACCTCTCCGTCCTTTTTAGGCCGCCCGTAACCAACGAGAGGCTGGTCCTAATCAAAGGGGGACATGAAGTAGATACTTAAGAAACTCCATTTGTAATGAGAGTGGATTTTATTCAAGTGCAAGTGTAACCATTTGTACAACTTCATTTTACAAAAGCTTACCAGGTTTTCAATGCTCGACTGAAATTGCCAAACTGTTTTCATGGTGTCCATGTCATGCTTTACTTCATTGATATGCTGAGCCACATCCTGGAGGAGAGATCATTAGCTTCCCTTTGGTACCACATTATTCATTTAGAAATGAAAATGTATATGCCATATATGTACAATATGTGTATCTATGGTAATACATGTTATGTTAAAGATCCCACAGTGTCCTTCATGAAGAATAGGTGAGTTATCATCGTCACCCTGGCTTATTTCCAAACTCCTACCACCTGCAGTTGAGAAGTCAGGCTTGCCAACTGGTTTGTGAAAGACTTGGGCAGAGTTTGTGAAAGACTGAGATTCAATGGCATGACAAGACTCATCAATGCCGTAGCATCTTTCTCGTTGCAAGCTGGCAACACATTTCACATGTCGGCAGGAGGAGGAGATTGGGACCATACTCTGTGCAGAGCGTTGGTGCTGCCTAAGCAGTCCCTGGCTATTGGCACAATCCTTGCCGGGTCACCACCCCGACACAGATATCCAGCATGCTGGCACTCATTTTGCCGACCTCGGAAGGATGACAGGCGAGTTAACCCAAACTGGTATTAATTCAGCAGCTGAGCAGGATTTGAACTCAGGACCCTAGGATCCAAAGCCCACCACCATAACCATTAAGCCAACACCAGGCATGTGACTGCAGAATCGCAGTTCAAATGGTAAGTGGCACTAGTGGCTGAAAACGTGGAGCTATCAACCTGTTTTGCCATGCTGCACAATCATCAGGGCAGCACATCACATTCCCAATCACTGAAGGTGACGGTTCATGGTTATATGCTTGTCAATGACACCCCACTGATGTGCTCAGGAAAGACAATGTGCTCGTGTGGCAGACATGTCATGCTGTCCCTGGGTTTGTTTCGGACCTCACCACTCACGAGCTATCCTCTTGCAGAGACAGCTTTGTTACATCCTTTACCACATCCATCCAGGATATAAACGGTGTACCTCTCCATATATATGTATGCATATATATATATATATATCTGAAAGATCTTCAAGGTTCTATGTCCGAGATGGGGGTTAGAGTTCATCAATAAATAATGTCCTGTTCCCTTCATAAAGCTGGCCTCCATGGACAGGTGGCAAGAAAGAAGACATTGCTGAAAAAGCCGGATCTAAAAGCTCATATGGAGTTTGCGAAAAAGCATCTTAATGATACTGCAGGCATGTGGAGAAACGTTTTGTGGTCAGACGAGACAAAAATTGAACTTTTTGGTGGAAATTCAAAGCGTTATATCTGGTACAAGCCTAACACCACACATCACCCAGTCAACACCATCCGTACTGTGAAGCATGGTGGCGGCAGCATCATGTTATGGGGCTGCTTTTCATCAGCAGGGACTGATAAGCTTGTCAGGATAGAAGGGACAATGGACGGAACAAAGTACAGGAGATTCCTCGATTAAAACCTGCTTGAGTCAGCCATGAATCTGAAACTGGGTAGGACCTTCACATTTCAATGGGTCAATGATCCGAAGCACAAAGCAGAAGTCACACTGGAGTGGCTGAATATGAAGAAAATAAATGTTCTTGAGTGGCCCAGTCAAAGTCCGGACTTGAACCCAATTGAACATTCATGGCAACACTTGAAGATTGCAGTACATCGACGATCCCCATCAAACTTGGCAGAACTAGAGCAATTTTTACATGAAGGGCAAATGGGCAAAGATTGGGAAAATGGGCAAAAATGGGCAAAGAATTTACCATCTCACTGTACAAAGTTGCTGGAGACCTACGCAAAAATACTCGTAGCAGTCATTGCAGCAAAAGATGCTTCGACCAGGTTCTGACCTCAGGGGCTGAATACTTTTACAACCAGTGAATTTTGATTTGTACATGTGTTTTTGTAGGTGTTCCTGACATGTAACCTCCTTCAACTATAACAGTGTATAGTTTGTTCTCTTCAGTTATGAATTACAAAGTTCATTTGGAAAAATTGTTTCTACATAATTCGTAATTCATCTAAATGTGGCATTATTGGTAGGGGGTGCATACTTTTACAATGTGGCTGTCATCAGCATGGAGTGGTCTTCTCATATCTCACAATGGTTGAGCTGGCAAGCTGTCCCATGAAGGATCGTCTTTCACAGACTGGAATCCAAGCCGGAAATTCCATTTTAGCTTCGACGTCTTATTTCCTGGCTGCAATTCAAAATCCTCTTTCACTGAGTAATAAATACCTGAACACCATGGATGTGTGTCAAGCACCCTCTGTTGGTGAGGAATCAGGACCAATGCAGTAAGTGGAGATGCGGCAGAGTGGTACACAGTCACTATTTTTATTGCGACAATAAACCGAAGACATTTAATTGGACACGATACCTCAATAAATGGCTTGCCTGATCACCTCTTGGTGGGGTGGAGGTGGTGGGGGGGGGGGGGGGGGGGGGGGGGGGGGGAGGCAATCCAAGGTGATAGGGGTCAGTGAGCCAGAAATGCACCTGTGGATTAATTTTCTGCCCAAGGGGTGGATGGAATTGGGGAAAAGGTTTCTAAAGTTTGTATGGGCTGACCGATACTACAGTTAGCAGTGCAGCAGCTAACACTACTTCTATCAGTGGGAGGTTCTGTGTTTTTCAGAGTGTAACCCAAGCTGAAAGTTCCACTCTCAAATATATGTATATATTGGGTCGCCGAAATAGGTGACCCTTATTGTCAGTAATTCTGTCTGTTTGTTTGTTTGGATGTTTGTTCGTTTATCATCAGCATAATTGGTAGTAAACGTGGGTGGATTTTGACCAAACTCGGGTGGTAGGTACATCTTATGACCTAGTGCTTTGGAAATTGTGATGGTTGCTAGGGACGCTTTGGGTCCCTAGCAACAACCGAAAAACCTTCAAAATCGGTACCGTTCACGCGAAATCAATACAAAACCTTTTGTCGACACCTACGATTGTCGCAATACTAACAGTCCTGCTCGGCGACCCATCGCCGCCTACCGGCTTGTATATATATTTCCTACAGGTTGCAATTTCAAATTGTTGCTAACTTGGTAATGGATGCCTAAACAAGGTGGATCCAGTTCCTTTTTTTCCAAATAATGAAAATTAGATTGTGAACAGGTGGGCCAAAAAGTGGTAAATCAGGTTACATTATTTATTTATTTATTTATTTTACATCTTTAAATTTTCTCACCATAAAATAAAGCATCGTGCTTTTGATCAAACAAAAGGTTATGCAGTTATTGAGATTAAACAAAAAAACGAAATAGATATGTCGTGATTTTGTCTGCTACTGAGCATCTCCGTGATTTGTGCAATTGTTGTGCTTTGTGGCTTCACACGCGTCCGACCACCGTGTATGATCCCCATCGGCGATTTTCTTTTGGTGTGTAGACTTGCACTCACTGATAAATGCTGTTACTCGATTTTTTTAACATTGCAGATAGACTTGAAAGGCCATCTTGTTGGAGACCGTTGCTCGTTCTATAAACTTCCATCAACGATCGCTGAACTACACAGGCTGCCACTTCCATGCCCCATGAGTTGTGAAGTCACTTTAATCCTTATTGGTTCACGAGCGCCAGCCAGAGTGATCACTATATTCGTTATGTCTGTGTGTCTGTCTGTCCAGGCAATAACTCCGTGGACTTTGATCCGATCTTGATGAAACTTGGTTATGTGTTCGATATCAATGTCTAGTTGTGTTTTCCTGGATGAGGGCGTGCTACGCCCATGTGGGTAGAGCCACGCCCAAAAAATAGCCATTTTTAGGGGTAGTCGGATTAAAAATCTATCTTCTCCGAGGGAATTGACTGAATGGAATGGGTTCTTCGGTATTTGAAGAGCAAAATGAATTATCTAAAACTTGTCGTCCGATTTTTCATTTTCGTCCCAAGGCAAAAACTTAGAAAATTGCAAATTTTGACATAAAAATCATACAACTGCCCAAACTTTGAGAGCTTGGATGATAATATTTTTTATGCATAATCTTGAGGTCATTCCCCACCTAAAGTCTGGAAACCATTTTGCTCTTTCTCGAACACCTTGCCCGTGGTGCCCCCTTCAAGTTTGTTTTTTACGCTAATTTCATCAAAGTATGGATAATCCGAGGAGTGTGAAATGCCATATAGCCTATATGACGTTATATTGTTCCTGGAATGTTCCAGAGGAAGTTTTGCACCAAAGGTCATAATCCTTGACCTTTGACCTTTAAAGTTCAAATTTTCAAAGGTGTGGGAATCGAACCGGGTTTTCGACCTTCTTCGACGAACTAACTCCAATAAACTATAGCACGTATCCTGTTTCCTTATTTTAATGTCCACAACATTGTTTTGTGACCTTTAAAGGTTATGCAAAGGTCAAATTTTAAAGTTGTTGAACGAAACCGGGTTTTCGACATTTTGCTGCTAATAACCCGTCACCGTACCACGTCATGTTGATCATTTTTATAACTTGGTCAAAAATTATCACATTGTCTCATCCTTGACTACTAAACAATCTACATCGTCAAATACTGCTCGTGAACTATCGTCGTCTTCAGACTTGTCCTTTTTCTATTCATGTAAGATATTTTGATATCCTCAAATAATTTAACAATGATTCGTCAGGAGCAATAAAACTGGTTCTGCCATTTTTACACCGACAGCTTATACAGCATGCGTGTAGATTAATTATCCAATGGCTTGCAGTCATTCCACTGCTTCCTTGTACAGTATTTCCCTGCACAAACAGACATCTAGTTCTGCAAAAATAGCACAAGTGTGATTTCATTTTACAGCATCATGATAATGTTCCAAAGATGTATTTTCTCCATCATACATGATGACGGATGTGCAGGCTTCCAGATTTCCCAATGGAGCCTGTACGAAATTGATGCCGTCTGCAGGTGTACCCAAAAAACACGTTTGACTCGTTCTCGCTCACAGATCAAACCTTCTCACCTTCATAGCATCGAGAGCCGTTCGAAGATGTTCTTTATCCGTCGGAGAGCTAGTATGAGATAGAAGTTCCTGTTGAGGACAAGGGGCAAAGATAATGTGTAAGAGGAAGGTTTATCTGTGGCATGTTCACAGTAAGCACAAAAAAAGAGAGAAGTGAGGGTCACAAAAGGGGAAGCTTTGTAATAATGGAAGAAAATACACTTCCGTAAAGGGTAGAAAAGGAAGAGTTATTATTTTTTTTAAAGCTTACTGTACCCAAAAGCATAAATACTGAGAGAGATAGAGATATGTTTCTCAATTGACAAATGTCTTTTCATGTAAAATAAAGTTTTGAAGCATTTTATTGAACACAAGCTTTATACCCCGAAGACCCGGTCACACAAACACATGATAAGGCTTGTCAAACCATTACGCGTACACCCTGTCCTCCCCCAAAGGCTGACGACGTGTGATTGTACAAGAAGCCACTTTTTCTGCCTTCAGGCTTCCTTGTCAAGTTTGAAATACAGGGCTCGTCACCGGGCACTTAACCGCATGACACAAAGGGAGCAAAGAAGCGACGTGATGTACAAATACTAATTATGTATAATCCCATGATTGGTCAACGATCAAGCGATTGATTAAATGGGTAGGCCGAAAGGGAAATTAATTTATCAGAAAATTTAAAAACATGGAAGCTTCAAGCTCACCTGTGCGCATCACCAGGCTTGTGGATAACGGATCTCATCGCCCGTAAAGACTACACTCCGCACGTTCACCAGAACTGAGATGTTCCACACGTTCAATTTAGTACAACATGGAACATCATCAAATTGGAAGAACTCCTCGCCCTTCTCGATAACCATTTTCTCCCCTGACGGTGGTACAGTTTTCATTTTCAGACACTATTTTATCACTGCCAACTGATTTGTTTGCCTGCCTCCTTTTCTTCTGTAAGTCGTGTGTTTGCTAAATTGGTCTGGCAGGATAGCTGAGACGTATGTATTCGAATGGCCTCGCCTGGGTTTGAACTGAGATCCAGATATAAACTGTCAACCTGGTGTTTCACATGCAGGGCGAAGCATCAATGTGTGTGCCGTCCATCGGAGGGACGTTAACCTGGAAGACCCATTTGCCAGAATTGGTTGTTGGTTGACGTTAAAGGTATGACTGTGTTATTCAAGAAGATAAAGCGAGTTATCACCTGCACCTTGAAGAGATTACAAATTCCTGCCAAAGTTACCTTCAGTTGAAAGTCTGACCTGGCCAGGTGATTCATGAAAGACTAGAGTCAAATATATTCCCCCACCTTCTTCTTCTTCATGTGTAGCCTGTGGCTGCTAGTTGCATCATTGGTTGGATGCACAGCTATGCTACTGATGCAATGCCCCGATTACCAATAAGCTGATGCTCATTTCACCAACCTTGGAAGGATGACAGGCTGAGTAAACCCCACCTGGTGATAATTCAACGGAAAAACAAGGACTCAAACTCAGGACCCTAAGATCATAAGCCAACCACCTTAACCACTAAGCCAACACCAGGCTTATTCTCCCCCCCCCCCCCCCCCCCCCCACCCAGCTGAGCCCACATTGATGTGTGAATCATTGGGGCATTAAATCAGTCGTAGTAGTTGTAATAGGACGAGTAGTCATCATAATACTTTGCCAAATCCTTACCTTAATTGCATTGCCTACTGATTTAGTTTCTCTACCCTTTTTCTGCACAATTATAAATCGGTGATAAAGTATCCTGGAGAAGCTGTTATTCCAAACTAACGTTACATTTTTTAAAATGCACGAGAGAAGACGGGACAACTGGCAATGAACACACCTGGGATGTTGAAAAAGTTACACAAACAAGATACAATAGTCACATGTCAAGATACAAAAAAGTATAACAAGCAGGACTGTATATATCAAATTAAATATACATTTGTGTCTTTTCCTATTAATTATAAAACAAAATATCGAAAATCAAAAATTGTTGGCATGTCTTGGCCTCATGTGGAGTCTCTCATTCTGAGAACATTTTGAATGTCACTCAATACGTGCTAAAGGAGAGTGTAGTAGTCGACAATTAGAAATGAATAGAATGATAAGAGCGAATTAGAAAAAAAAACAAAGGAAGAGAAGATAATAAAACATACCGTAGTTAGCATGATGGTAAAACTAATTCCAGAGGAAGAAAGGGACGTAGAGGCAGCCAGACAAGATAATCAGAAAGATAAATAGACAAAATGAAAGACAAACAGGTTACAACACAAACCTTGAGAAGCAAATGGTATTTCAGAACCCTCTGCATCGGTACCACCAGTAAGTCTCGCAGCATGAACTTTCCTCCATTCGCACGCTGTGCACACTCCTGTGGACGCGGTAACCACACGGTGGACACACACGTGATGCACATGTTCATGATAGCCTGAGAAAGACTCTCAAATGTGATGGAAAGAATGAAAAGGACGTGATATCTGGAGCCTCACTCAATCAAGGGACCAAAGACAAGATGATTAGGAAAAAAATGTTCGAACATAATAAACTAAAAGAGTTCATAGAACACCTTACCCCGCGCAGTCTTGAGAAACAAGGACATGGGCGGGGATCTGCGAGCGGCAAATTTGATTGGTCGTGATGAGATAAAATGCTGTAATATTTTGGCTGAGTACTGGAAGGTTTTGTCCAATCGGGATGAATCCGGGCCCAAAGTACTGCTAAAGTGCGGGTTCGTCTTCAAATTCAAGTTCCGATTGGTGTTCAAAATATAACATTCAATTGAAATTAAGGTGTTCCTCGATCGTAAACTAACGTTTGTGGACAGACAGTCAGGCAGACAGACGAAGGAAACCAATTGATTAACCCTGTTTTTTGCTTCGTACGCGCGGGGTAGTAATCGTGGTGATCACATGATTACTGCTTGAAAGTGAGATTGGCTGAAAGCCCTCCCCCTCGCCTTTCCCCCTAAATTCCATACTTTCCACTAATGCATCAGTTTGGGAAAAAATCAATCACTGCTCGAGTCGTCCAATCAAATTGTGCATCGAGTCACGTGATTATGGTAAAATATATAAAGCAACCAGTTTTGGGGGAATCTACACCTGAGTCTCGGAACCTGTGAGTGGAAGAACACACCTCCAGTTTGATTTTGAGTTCGTCCTTGTGAGAGCAAATTTCTTCCACACAATGCTGGGCAGTCTCCAGCTGGCTGCAGTAGGGTCCATACAGTACGAACCTGGAGGGAGGACACCGACCAGGTGCTACCTTTGGTAACTACGTTTGACAGCATGAACATTGCGGAATGAATAAAACTTCAGGATGCAACAACAGAAGAAAATCGTTATGAATCCCAACACATGCACAACTATTTTCATGAATCTTTTTGTTGTTGGTGGTGTGATCATTGCACGTTATATTATGTTGCGGGGGTTATTCCGGGGTTGCAATTACCAAAAAACCCTCCCACATACCGTTGTTTGAAGTTAAGGAAAACCTGGTGCAGGTTCTGGCCATTTTGCCGCACTGAAAATCCGATTTCACTAAAGAAATTAAGGTGCAGCTGAAGGAGATCCTGCACAGAGGATAATCATTCATAAAGAGAACTCATCAATGATGCAGATTTGAAACTCACCCAAAATAGTCCATTCATACGATTCTCGGTCTCTCACCTCTATGTTGCTGAAGATTGACTGTACCTCCTTGCTCGATAGATGTCGCCGCATCGGTCGCAGAAAACACTGAAAAGGTATAAACGAAAATTAAAGGACGCACTCAAACTTCCAAACAACTGACATCGTTGTATTCATAAAGCACGATTATTAGTCTCGCCCCGAAGAGGTTGCGAGACCATTGTAACGCCCTTGTCTGTCTGTCTGTCTATCTGTCTTGTGTGTGGGTCCACATCTAAATATTTTCGCTTTCGTTCTTATTTCTTCTGCAACCGCTTGTCCAATCGATGTGAAACGTTAAACATAGGAGGGACTCCCCATGGAGAATATTTACTTGATAACCCTGACGTCATGGGTCACATGCTCTGGCAGCCATATTGGAATGAAGGAAATAATTTGGACATCTCCAAAACCGCTCAACAAAAAAAAATAAAAAAGGAAACTTGGAATATGTCATCAACTCCCCCATGGGGTACATA
>CM068957.1:126360758-126373663 GCA_035128595.1 Eptatretus atami
CTTGGTAAAAGACAGGATCAGTGCTGCCAAACTATACCCTCAGCAATGATTCCACTTGGTGGTTTGTCATTGCCTTCCCAGCAGTAGTTTGGGCAGTAATTTGTTTAAGGTGCTGGCGATAACTCTCCTAGTCTTTGTGAATGACACCGTGGAGATCTTTTAACGTGCACCAACTAATGCCAGCAGACGGGGCACCTGGCTCAATGTCCCTCCGATGGACGGCAAACGTAAATGATGCAACACCCTTCTGGCAAAGCACCGATTTGACAGTTTATAATTGGGTTGAGAATTTAACCCAGGCAACAGAGTTCACAAAGGTAAGTGCCCTAACCTCTACACCAACCTGTTGGAATGTATGTGTGCTAATGTCTTGCAAAAGAAATGTGCTACTTCAAAAAGATATCAAAATGGACATGAGGACAAGACAAAGATTGTAATATATATATATATATATAATATATATATATAGCTTTATATTTATATTATATATATATATATATTTTTATATATATATATAATATATATATATATATATATATATATATATATATATATATATATACCATATATATATATATATATACTATATATATATATACTATATATATATATAATATATACATATATATATATATATATATATATATATATATATATATATATATATATATGAGGCGCGCGAGGAGTGATGAAAGGGCACATCGGCCATTTTGGAGTTAATGCCATAGAGCACTATTTTAACACTTCCCCTATCATCCGAGCCTCATCATCATATTCATTAAAAAATGTCGCTTACATCACTCCTCGCGGGGCCTCATATATATATATATATATATATATATATATAATATAATATATACACATATAATATATACACACATAACATATATATATAATAATATTTATACAGATAATATTTACACATATATATATATACATATAATATATACATACATATATATTATACAGATAATATTTACACATATATATACATAAATATATACACACACATATATATATATACATACATAATATATATATATATATATATATATATATATATATATATATATATATATATATATATATATATATATGAGGCGTGCGAGGAGTGATGAAAGGGCCACATCGGCCATTTTGTAGTTAATGCCATATAGCACTATTTTAAACCTTCCCCTATCATCCGAGCCTATCATCATCATATCATGAAAAAATTTGGCTTACATCATCTCCTCGCCGGGCCTCATATATATATATATATATATATATATATATATATATATATATATATATATATACATATAATATATACACACATACATATATATATATATTTATACAGATAATATTTACACATATATATATATATACATATAATATATACATACATATAATATATACATATATATATTATAACATTTTCTTCTTTTGTTATATTTTATTAAAATCCATAACGTTTGCCAGGCGATCAATTTCATATTATAATCCCCCTGCAGTGAACACAAGGTTTTGTTTAAATGGTTTTTAATTCACTTTTTAAAAGTCCTTTGAGACAATGAAATTCCATGGCTATTGTACGACTCTGCCCCTGCAATGACTGGTTCCAATGTACATCCTTTAAAACCTGTAAAAAGCCTCCATATGGATGTTTACTAACTCTACAAATAACATTTTATTTTGTGTTAAAAATTTTGAAATGCTTGAATGAACATAAAGCCATTCAGACAATAAATTCCAAAGAACATAAAACTGTTTAAAGCCGTTTGAATATAAAGGCTTAATACGGCTTATATTTATGAGCATGGCTCGGCGCCGGCTCTCTGGCTCCTGTTCCAGGGTTGTAAAGCCCTGTTACATTGTTCTCCCCCCTCTCCCACTCCTCTGCACCCCAGTGCATTTCAGGTGTTGACGGCCATGTGGCGCAGAGGCGGCAGACTGAAGCTCCAAATCACCGGAGTGGACGTCCGTAGCAGTTTGGGACCGCAAAACCATGATAAAGTAATCGTTTGCGTAATAGTCGAGCATTTGCATCAAATGATAGATCATTCCAGGTTTTAATTTTTTTTAATTCCATTTCGTCAAATAGTTCAGCTATTTTCCAGGTTTGAAATATCAACTGTTTGTGTAACTGCATCTTATTCAAGATTGAATTTAATTACAATGTTTCATAAATATTAAGATTTTTTTTCCATGTTATGTTCTATGTATCGGTGTCCTTACTTATATCGTGATAGGAACAGTGGAAAACATTGATAACTCTAACAAAAGGAAATACACAAGGAATTTTCACGTGGGAGGAGGCCATTTGTCTCATCAAGCATTTGCTACATCTAACCCACATTAATTAAATCTAAACGTTTATCAAATAAAATGTACGGTGGGGTGGAGGGGTGTGTACGAGACCAGTGAAGCAAGCACAGACATCACCACGGTGTTTTATACACACACATATATATATTACGACAAAAACATTATTACCACGCGTATGAAGAGCAAAACGTGGTGCATCAATTGATTCACTCTGTCTGTCTGTCTGTCTGTCTATAGATGTCAGTCTACAAATGAGGAACTACTGAATTTCAATTTGATTTTATATTTTGAACAATCTAGAACACGAATCAGAACACGAATCGGAACATGAACCTGCAGTTTAGCAGCACCTTGGCCCTGAATTTGGCACATTGTACGGAATCTCGTCCCAAGCATGTATTGCACACAGAAGGAGTCAGGTAATATATTTAGTCTGTCTGCGTGTCCAGCAGTGAAACAAAATTGAAAATCATTCCAAACAGGAAACTTCGTGTTTTTGGGGACTTCATAAAGGAAACAAACAACAGGCACGATTGTTCTGATTTAACGCGTTAAATAAGGAGCCGTAAAAGACTGCGCATCAATGTCGGTAAACCTCCGAAAATGTTTTTTTTATACATCCTTTAAAAGCCTTCATTTTATTTCAAATGATTTATATACTTGAACAGTGGAACACAAATAACCTTCTAGTCACTTCCAAAAACCTCCAGTTTCGCAGTAATTAGACAAAATATTACGCCATTTTACACAATCTCGACCAATCAAATTTACCGCTCGAGCTCTCAGCATTGGGAAATATCGAGATTCGGACAAAATCACGGCTTGTAGGAGATAAATATCGTGCTCGGAAATGCAAAGCAACAGTTGAAAAGATCCTTCCCACGTCCTTTTTCTCAATACTGCGTGGGGTAAGGTGTTCGATCAACTCTCGAGTTATTATTTTAAATCATATTAAGAATTATTACCTCCGAAGGTGGAAGGAGGTCATGTTTTCACCCATATCTGTCTGTTTATCTGTCTGTCTGTGAGCAAGATTTCTCAAAAAGTTCTGGACAGATTCAGATGAAACATGGTGGACATGTTGGGTGTGTGACAAGGAAGAATTGGTTCGATTTTGCTGAAGATCCGAATCCAGATGTGGGCCGAGGTATGCGCTCTACCAATGGCCCTTCTAATTGTATACTGTAATTATTTTGGGGTTTTCGGGATTAATTTGTAGAGGAAGGGTAGCCATGGTTGTAAGGTGAGGAATGAACAAACACAGACAATATCTTCACCTTTTGACGAGACCCTCTCACAGACATCACAATAATGACATAGGTATATAGTCACCCATGCATACCTCAGCTACAAACCATTCCTGCCAATGTCTATTTACCCTTCTATTCCCAATGCTTCTGGGTACCTATCTAACTCAAACTTAAAACTATCTACTGTTTCTACTTGCCGGCATACAGATGACACGGTGTCGTTCGTGAAGAGTAGGCAAGAAATCCCTGGTTTCATGAACAAATTACAAAATTACCTCGCTAACTTCACGTTACCTTTGGCCCAAGGGAGCAAAGTGCAAAAGCATCAACCCCCAAGGGGGTCACTATGCCCCTTAGTTGGACTTGCGGATTAGTTGTCGTCATACTGTTTCTGCTACCACTACCTTTCCAGGGAGAACATTCTATGCATTAACTACTCTGGGTGAAAGACTCTCGTCTTACTACCATCCAAACTCTCCTCTTCTTTACATTTAAACTGTTGTTTACTCCACCATTCTGTTGAAAAAGCCTGAATTATTTTAAACATCTCAATCAGATCCCCTTGTAATCACCTTCTTTCGAATGTATAAAGTCCTGTCTCCTTCAGCAGCTCCTCATAGCTTAGTCTAGCTAGGCCTGGAATAAATATTGTCACACTACGCTGTACCCTCTCGCTGGCAGCTACGTCCTTCCTCAGATGTGGCAACTTTCCAAAGCAACGCTGTTTTCTGATTGAGAAAACTACTTGTTTGTATCCGACATCACGCAGTTCTCACGCAGTTTTTCATTTAGTACCTTACGCATCATTATACAAGTAGTGTTGATCAGAGCATTTGTTTTCCAACATATAAAAGCCAATAAATGGCATAAACAAAACCATAAATTTTCTAAATTGTCTTAAAAAAAATTAACTTTCAATTGGACAATCACCCTTATTTATTTTGACTTATATACGTTAGGCCCCAAGCTTATACAGTGATCAACTCCTGCATATTGAGCATTCATGAAACTTGGAGCATGTGTAAAGAAATGCATTGAACGCATTTCCTGCATGCCTTTCAACATGAGGAACTGTGTTACATTAACAAGTGTCAGGATAGAATCAACAGATCGTTATTTTTCATCGATGCTCTTATCAACCTATAAAAATCCCACATATAGAAAGCCCCTGGTTAGTAACAAAGGTGTCTCAGCAGATCAAAGTTTTGCAACTTCCTGCACTGTGCTGCCACGTTCCACAAACATGATCTTTAACCCGGAAGTGGAAAGCTGAGATAGCCAAGCATTCTTCCTGTTCTTGTGCATTTTGCACAAATTTGCAATCGGTCATAAGAGGGAAATAGCCTCCGCTGAAACAAAGCTGGGTGTTTGGAAGTTTGACGAAATCAGCAAAATGCATTATAACTCCTTTTTATGAGGTCATATTTACTGATCAAGATGTTGTAAGAAAATGTTTGTCTGCCAGGATAGCTTAGAGGTATGCACAGCCGTCTTTGAGCTGTCTAATCTGGGTTTGAATCCAAACCCAGCTATAAAACTGTCATCCTGGTGTTTCGTAGTCAGGGCGATTCATCGATGTGTGTGCCGTCGCTTGGATGGACGTAAAGCCATAGGACCCTTCTGCCGGCACTGGAGGCAAAAGTGGACATTAAATATTCCATGGTGTCTTTAGCTAAGAGAATCTCTGACACCCCTGGCTACCGCAATCAAACGGCAGGTGTGGCCGGTCAATTCCTGAAGGAACCATGGGCCAGAATCCCCTGGCAACCTATTTGTGCCAGATACCCTCTGGCCAACCTCACAACGCGGGAATAATTGAGGCTGTTAAAAAGGATTTCATGAGAAAGTGTACGATGCAAAACACACCTGCGTTCATAGAAACGAGTGCCTAGCCCTTTAAAGACTTTTGGAACTCTAATCACAGCTCTTGATGGACTACATCTGCCAATGTCCTTACAATGGTCGCATGCATGATTTATCAGAAGAAAAAAAAGTGGAATCAAAGTCCCGAAAGTTATGAATTTCTTTGGGTCAAAATACTAACTGGGTCTTAGTACAGTTCTTCCGTACATTTAATGTTTTCTGGTGTAATACAAAGTTTCGTAAATCTTTTGCAAAATATAAGCTTATATAAATCATCCATCATAACATTTTCATACTTGTAATCTGAAATTAGTAATGCTAATAAGCAGTGAAGTTTTACCTGCGAAATAGATGAAATATTAGATTAAATGGAATTTTTTTTTAAAAAAAACAAGAAAAACCCAGAATGATCTATCAGTTGATCCAAAAATGCTCGACTTTTACACAAACACGATCCCATGCATGACCTTTGATCATTCTGATTCCCGAGCCAACAGGCTCTGCTGCAAAACTGTTGGGATATTCTGGTTTTATTTACAAGGGAACAGGAAGGGTGGTTTATGTCGATAATTTCAGGACTTTCAAAAAGCAAAGCTGCAGCAAGTAACCAATATGGATGACCACAAGCAGAGGGGTCTGCGCCGAATCGTCGCCAAACCGCATTGTTCCCGCAAACCGTACAGCCTGATGCCAGAGCCTGTACTTCTGGAGGAAACTCACACTTGATCATGAGATTATCAACAGGGACGAAGAGCGAAGCGAAGAGTGAAATAGAGCACCAACAAACGAACGGTGGAACATCTTCATGTTACTTGTGCAAAAATGATGCATTTTTCACTCCAACCCTCCCCATCCCTCCCTGACCCCCCCCCCCCCCCACTAAACATCATACATTCACCTTCCCTCTCCTTTCCTTCAAACTTGGTTGTGTTTTTTTTCATCCACCATTCCTCCCCAACTCCCACACTCCTTCCTTTCTCCCCTCTCCTTCGCCCACACTTTCGGCTTTTCTCAATCATTGTCCATAATTCCCCTCCTCGCTCGGCCGTAATGAGAAGAAGGCCCCTATTTCCCAAACGATGGGAAACAATGCTGCCAGAAAAAACGCTCAAAAAGTAAATAGTTACTCGCAATACCTACAAGTCTAATTACAACTGTGTACGAAAAGTGATGGGTTCATTTTGTGTCCATTGAAAGGAACATTCTATCCCGCCAAATGACAGCTCTCCCATGGGGACAAGCTAAAAATGCCACGATTTCCTTCCCTTCCATGCGGATTGACACAGCGGACGGAAACGTTGGACATTGCATGGGATTGGCACACACGGGCTTTGATACACATGGCTGAGGGATAAAAAGATCAAAACCTGGTACGAACTACGTACATCGATCGAATGCTTTCTTGACAATACGACGCCGCCGAATAATATCATATTAGTACCGCAAAGCGTTTTCACCATCGTCGCTCATTATTTCTTACGATTAACAGTGAATTTGAGTTTGTAATGTTCACAAGTCATGACAAACTGAAACTGCCAATTTAGGGATATAATTCCCAATATTAAGAACGACAGGAGGATAAATTGTGTCCCTAATAATTAATTAAACAAATTAAGGGCCATCCTCATATCGGGTACACCAAAATAGAGGAATATTTTTTTCCCCGGAGGTAATAATAATGATAATAATGATGTAGGAGTTCCTTTACAAGGAACTTCAATGCAACAGGAGGCCATTAGGACCATCACAACCTGTGCTATGGTTGTTTGTCCATGTTCTAACCTTTTACTTGCTGAGAATCAAGCAAGGAAGCAGCAAACACTGTTTTTAAAGTCTTTGGCATGACTTAGCCAGGGTTCAAACTACCAACATCTCATATTCAGAGAAGACACTCTAACCATGACACCACCGAGTCTGTGCTTGTTGCACATCCCTGACCCTGCTTGGTAAAGAGGTGTTTTGACCGACAATTGCAGCTGCGAACAGTTTTGAGGATATCCAGGTCCCTGTGATCCTCTCACAATATTACTCTTCTGCACTTTGCATAATCCCGAAGGTCATTGCTTAACCGTGGCTGTCAAACAACTCTTTTTATCTTTGTTGGAAAAATGTGCCATCTGCTTTGTTTTTAGTCTTGGCACATGACCTTGTGTGTGTGTCTCATTGGTAGTTTCAGAGTCATTGGATCAATGATTTCCTCCAGAGGGTTCACCTTTTCGTTTCTGTCCTCGAGGTGTCAATTTACCTGCCCCACCCCTCCTACGTGTACATAATATGTGGCAGCTACAAAGCACACCCAAATACTCATGGATGTTCGCAAAGTTTGTCTTCGTGAAATAGTGTTCGTGACATGAAATCTGTGTTATTCAGTCACCGCTTCTTTCATCCTTTGCTTCCCATAAATAAAACGCCTGGATTTGGGAAACATAGTTGGAAAAAGTGAGATTATACTTCATTGCACCTCAGAGTGGAACAAGTAAATGTAAATGAGAAGAAAAAGTATGGAAATATTAACCCTAATCTTATTCCCTGCCATGAGAACATGGAAAGTAACCTGATAACATTATTGGAATACTAATTAAACAGCCCCAAACATTCATTCCTCTTGTGGGGTCAGCCGGGTAATGTTTTTGACCCAAGATATTGACGAACCAGCTGGCCTGGCCTGATGTTGAACCGAAAACGATTTGGACAAGAAGTTGTAATTTGGGCCATGGCGCCGGCGATAGCTCGCCAACTCTTCACAAAAGACACCGTGCGGATCTTTAACGTCCACCAACTAATGTTAGCAGACGGGACACCAACATTTAACGTCCATCCGAGGGACGGCACACACACATTGATGAATGACCCTGCCTGTGAAACACCAGGACGGCAGTTTATACCTGGGTATGGATTCAAACCCAGGCTAGAGAGCTTCGAGACGAGGGTACATACCTCTAGGCCAGGGGTCTCCAACCTTTTTGGGCGGAGGGCCACAAAACCAAAGTGGTGAGGGGCGGAGGGCCGCACCCAAAAAAAGGATGCTAAATTCCGGAAAAAATATATATATATATAATTAATATGCGGAAATTTAAACAGAAATTAGTGCTGAATATATTTTTCTTGCCAACGAATATGATAAATGAATAATCGTGTTAAAAACACTTGTGTCTAATATGAATCAAAATCATAATAAAAATTACAGAACGCTTTGATCATTGACCCTGACAAATTGGCAGTATCGCGGTCCGCATTGTAATGTAAACTTAATATGGCACCGCGGGCCGCATATATCCGTCTAAGGGGCCGCAGGTTAGAAACCCCTGCTCTAGGCTATCGTGTCAGCTCCTTGATAATATTATCAGTACGATGATCATTTTCATGTTTTTTATTTGCTTTTCTATCACTCCGATTCTTGAACCAAATACCATTCAAATTATGGAGGCAAAACATTGTGGTGAGTTGTGTAAATTCCTTATGGGTGAAGCAATCAGGAAAAGTGAGATTTTACTGTTTACAAATCAAAACCTGCTTGGAATGCAGCCAGAAATGCTTGTTTTCAAGCGACTACGAAAAGGTAATTATTTGCATTTTAACAATACATTGAACCACTGCGCTGCCCAGGAAGCAAACATGTCACTGTTTTGCTCGTACAGTATATACAACAATAAGGACCCTTCCTTAGCAATGAGTGCAAAATCCCTGTACGAGTTGCGAAATCACAGGGCTTGACCAAATTTGACTATTCAAATAAATAAACAAACAGACAAACAAACAAATAAATAAATAAATAAATATGAAAGGTAAAATCTACTCCCACATTCTTTTGGGAATGTTTTTTGACTCGTCTATCAAGAACCGGCACACCGGGCTTGACGTTTACCCTGAGCCGATTTCGGCAGAAATTTGTTATCCGTTCAGAGTGCCGGCGATAACTCACTAACCCAACATCAAAGATACCGTGAGGTGATTAACGTGCAACAACTAATGCGAGCAGTGAGGACAGCCGGCTTAACAGCCCGGTCGGAGGGGGATGATGAACCTTGCGATGCAACGACCTGTGTGCGAAGCACCGATCCGATGGTTTAAATCGTCTGGTCGGGAATCGAATCCAGACTTAGACAGCTCAAAGGTACGCGGACTACCTCTGCACGCGACCGTGTGTCGGCCAAAGTAAATAGTTCAATGAGACATATTTCAACAATCTCGTTCTACCTTGGGTTACCAATAATAATGTTTTGATGTTCAAATTTGCAGTGTCGACACAGACTTGAGTCGGCCATTACAGCTTGGCTAGCTGATAGTGACAGGTATAAATCTCCAGCACCAAGCTCATGACTCCTGTATTCATAGCATTGTGTAATAATAAAACAGGACGATGGACAAATGAAAGCATCTTAATCAAAACCCTTCAACTACTGCAGAAAAACCACACTGATGTAACGACCTGTGTCATTCCACGGATCCAGGTATACGAGAAAGAGTAACGATTGTAGTGTTGCCCGTTTAATGGAACAATGGCTTTGTGACATCACTAAAACCCACTTGCACTCTAATGGGAAACGTTGTTACACACTCAATGATGGATTTTATGGTCAGCTATTTTGGCAAGCAATTGTTACCTGTGCCACCAAAGGTGGACTGAGGTTATGTTTTCACCCCTGTTTGTTACTTGGTGAAAATTTTTTTTTTGCGAAATTGTCTCTCTGTTTGTCTGTTTGTCACACGATTTTTGGCCACAGTTTTCAAGCAATCGTTCCAATTATTATTTTTTTTGTATGTAGTTGACCAGCCAAGGACAGCAACGCTTAATTTTGGTGAAGATCTGAATCCGGATCTAGATCTGAGTACTGATCTACCGAGTACTGTTGAAGTTTGCTGTTAGACACAACATTCTCGGCTAAACGTGATGAGTTTACAAACTCACTTGATGAACTACAGCAAGTCGACAGTCTACTCATCAACGTTTGAGTTGAGACTGAACAAGTTGATACGTCTTGGGCGAACCTATCGAGCCTTTCTCCCTGTAAATCACACGATAAACGTATTTCACAGACTTGGTAACTCCAATCATTTTGTGGCATTAGGTTGACCTGTTTGACATATAGTTTACAATGCTGGGATCCCATACACTGGACTACTATGGTGATATGTCAATTATCCCCTAACGTCCCAGTAATTCATGTGAAAGCACATTGATGTCTCCGAAATGTCCTTTCTCTTATAATATGAATTCGTTACAAGGATTTTTTTTAATGCAGGAGGAGGTTGTTAGGTTTGGCTCTAATGCAAAGTTTGTCCATGTTTCTTGACAACATGATGATCCATTTCTTCCTCTGCACACGATTGCTGACCTATGGTTGTCCGTCCCTGCTCTATCCCTTTAAATGCTGAGCATCAATCCAGGAAGCAGCACGTACCATTTTTTCGAGTCTTTGGTATGACTCGGTCGGGGTTCGAACTACCGGCCTCCCAGACTCAGAGTAGATTCTCTAACCCTTGCACCACTGAGTCTGGTTTTGGTATGTACACAATCTCCTTGTAGCAGCCATAAATCAGTGAAAGATTGAATTTTTTGATGTAGATGTACTTTACAGAACGTTGGTGTTGCTGAAGCATTTTCTTGGCAAGAGTTACAGTCGGTGGTTTGCCATTGGCTTCCCAGTGTTGTTTGTTCATGCTCTATCCTTTTAAATGCTGAGCGTCAAGCAAGGAAGCAGCATGTACCGTTATTTTAAGATTGAATAAAAGCATGTGAATAGTGAGGAGGGTCTCAGACAAGGAAGATTGACAACATAAAGATGATAATAAAATGTAAAACTAGAAGGGCACTCGGTAGAGCGCATACGTCCGCCACCCAATGCCTGATCCACGAGAACATATCGGGCTGAATACATTTTTTTTAAATCTCATGCTGTACGATACTATATTATTTTTGGCCCTATCTCTCAATGGTGAAGAATCACTTTAATAATTAAATAAATCTCGTCTCCAGATCCGGATTCGGATCTTCACCAAACTCTAATCAGTTTGTCCGTGCCACACTCCCAACCTGTCCACCAAGCTTCATCCAAATCCGTCCACAACTTTTTGAGATATCCTGCTGACAAACAAACAAACAGACAAACAGACAGAAAGAAAGGGGTGAAAATGGAACCTTCTTCACCTTCGGTGGCGGAGGTAATCATCATCATGGTATCAATAATAGATTCAAAACAGTTAGTTTGCCAAACCTTTGACCTTATTTGATCTCAGCTCTTTTTCTTTCTTCAATGGCCACAACTATTCCCACGTTCTTGTGGGGTTGGCTTGGGGAGGTCTTTGGCTCGGGTCTTTCACAGACCGAATTGTCAGGCCTGACATTCGACTAAGTAGTTTGGGCAGGAATTTGTAATTTGTTCATGGTGCCAGCGATAGCTCGCCTCCTCTTAATTAAGGGCTGAGTGTGCAGGGTTTATTTTAAAGAAATTTTAGAACTGCACAAATCTTTGAGGCAGGTGCCATGTCCCAGTGTTTGAGATTCTCTGAGTCTGAGAAGCCTTTGTAATGGCTAATTTTTTTTAACATTTTATAGATTTTAAGTTCCTTTGTATCCTTTGACAAGGTACACAACACAGGATGCCTCACTGGACCCTATAAAATTAGAAAATATATATCTTGTCTAATATATATCTAATATACTAAAAATATATATCTAGTCATATAAACACAGTGTTTTAAGTTTTCATCTTAGTATTTGACAAAACTTTTAAAACAAAGTACTAATCAGCAAACATTTGTGTATGTAAATTAAACATATACTTTCTTGTCATATAAACAGTAAATAAAGGTACTTTTGCTTTTCAGTATCATGGTCATGCATTGACTTCTTGTTTCTTTATATGACATTGGGGTTTTTATTATAAATTTTAATACTGCACAAAATTGGATTTAGAACTGCACAAGTAGGGGTCTACTGCACGTTAAAATAAACCCTGGGCACCGGGGTTATCTTTAACGTCCACCGACTAATGCCAGCAGACTGGACGCCAAGTTTGATGTCCATCCGAGGGACAGCACACATATTAATGCCACACCCTGGCACCTGTGAAATACCAGGATGGCAGTTTATAGCTGTGTAGAGATTCTAACCCAGGCTAGACAGCGTAGAGGTGAGTGTGCGTACCTCTCGGCCATCCTGTTAGCCATCAGCTCTTTTCAATGTATGTAATTATATATTTTACACACAAGTTGTGTTATTAAATTGTCTGGGAACTTGAGCGCCCCATAAAACTCATCCGGCCACACACGTCATTGGAGCTTCCATTTACTTAAAGGTGAGATAAGGTGAAAAGTAAAGGTGCGCCTCAACCTGGAGAATTGTCGGATTATCATGGAAAGCTCGTTAATGAAAGTTTTGTTTTTAACTAGCGAAACACCACGATAAACCTGCGTTATTATCAATTTGCTCTCAATTCAGGCCGACGATGACGCCATCGGAGAGAATGAGGATTTCGTGTT
>CM068957.1:126428093-126444737 GCA_035128595.1 Eptatretus atami
CTCCTCAGCAGCACAGCTGTGCTCCCAACAATTGCCAACACAAACCATGTACATGCATAAAAAGAAGAATAAAATTTTTCAGCGAACTCGTCCAACTATTGAGACCACCTGTGCAGTATTGCCAGTGAAGTTATGGTGAGGTGAGCCTTTCCCTGGTTTTATTGAAGTTCACATCCATTGGTGAGTGTGTTTGTGTAACATCGAGCTCATGCATTTCAAAGAATGCATCTTCTGTATAGTCTATGATAACTCTAAGCAACGAGCAACGAGTAGGGCCCGTGAACATCCACACAATGTAAATGACTTCAAGTCCTCAACTCTCTCCACCCCCCCCCCCACACCCTTTACCAACCTCAAGTCAACAACCCTCTCCCAACAACCCAATTCTCAACCTCTGCTTCCCAGCCCAAAATCATTATGCTCCCATTCCAAACCTTAAAACCCCCTCCCATACCCCCCCCACACCAACAATCAACCGCCTCACCAATCCCCAAAGCTTCAACTCCCCCTCCCAACTCTGTCCCATCTTTGCTCCCCCCAAAAAAATCCCTTCCCAAATCCCCAAAAAATCTTCACCCTTCCCCTGCCAACCCAAAAGTTATTCAATCCCCTCTCCAATTCAAGTACTCAACCCCCCCAACAAAAGTCTTCAACCTCCTCACTCTCAAAGTCTCAATCCCCTCCCCAACTCTGTCATCTTTGCTGTCTCCCCTCCCAACCCAACTATGTCTCCGCTACTTACTTCCACATCGATTCATTACATATTTCTGCATTACCTAATCAAAACGGCATTAATAAGTGCCTTGAAAAGTATTCACCCCCTCCACAGTTTCACATTTTGATGCCACTGAGCTGATTCATGAATGCCTTTGAAATCAAACTTAAGAAATGTAGTCTTCACAAAACTATTCCAAATTGATAAGCTAAAAAAAATGCAGATAAAATGTAATAAGGCTGATTAACAGAGAATATCAGATGATTCTCAGTTGCATAAGTATTCAAACCCTTTGCCTAATTAATCCTCAATCACTTCAGGAGTAAATTATTTGTTTGAAAGGTTACAAAATGAGTGTAATAGGTTTCACCTGTATGTAATCAATGGTTTAACTTAAACATTAAGCTCCCTCACTTATCTGATGAGTTTTAAGGTGCAACTCACTTGGTCAACCAACAAGGTAAACATGAAGACCAATGAGCTTTCCAAAGAAGTCAGACATAAAGTGGTGGAGAAGCACCGCTCAGGAGAGGGTTATCAGAAGATTTCAAATTCACTCATTATCCCTTTAAGTACAGTGAAATCAATCATTAAGAAGTGGAAGACGTATCATACCACCCAGACTCTACTCAGATCAGGTCGCCCATCCAAACTCAGCAGCCAGGCAAGCAGGAAACTGGTTCGGGATGTTACTGTAAATCCAACAATGACCTTGAAAGATCTGAAAGGCTCTGTTTGAAATTGGGGTCAGTGTTCATCGATCAACAATCCCGTTCCCTTCATAAAACTTGCCTCTATGCACAGGTGGCACGAAAGAAGCCATTACTGAAAAATACGCATATAAAAGCTCGTATGGAGTTTGTCAAAAAGCATCTTAATAATACTGCAGGAATGTAGAGAAACGTTTTGTGGTCAGGTGAGACAAACATTAAACTTTTTGGTCTAAATTCAAAGCATTATGTCTAATGCAAGCCTTTATTTATTTATTCATATGCAGCCTGTGGCTGCTTGGCTGCATCATTTTTCTGTGGGCTTGGCTGTGCTGCTGATGCAATGCCCCTGTTACCAACACACTGGTACTCATTTTGCTGACCTCAGTAGGATGATAGACTTTGAGTCACCACCACCTGGTGTTAATTCACTGGTCCGATAGGGGCTTGAACTCACGACCTGTCACAAGCCAACACGACACATCACCCAGTCAACACCATCCCGGCTGCCAAGCATGGTGGTGGGAGCATCATGTTATGGGGCTGCTACTCATCAGGGACTGGCAAGCTTGTCAGGACAGAAGGGACAATGGATGGTGAAAAGTACAGGTGAATCCTTGATGAAAACCTGCTTGAGTCAGCCATGAATCTGAAACTTGGGAGGAGATTCACACAGCAGCAGGACAATGATCCGAAGCACAAAGCTAAAGCCTCACTGGAGTGGCTGAATAAGAAGAAAATAAATGTTCTTGAGTGGCCCATTTCACCATCTCAATGTACAAAGCTGGTAGAGACCTACCCAAAAATACTCCTTGCAGTCATTGCTGCAAGAGGTGTTTCCACCAAGTACTGACCTAAGGGGCTGAATACTTTTACAACCATTGAATATTGATTTGTACATGTGTTTTTGCAGGTATTCCTGACATGTACCTCCTTCAACTATTACAGTGTTTCGTTTGATCTCCTCAGTTTTGAATAAAAAAAGTTTATTTGGAAAAATTATTTCTATCTAATTCATAATTCATCGAAATGTGGCATCATTGGAAGAGGGTGAATACTGTTACGGATTCCAGCGGTGGCGGGATTCGAATGCCACCCAAGTCGGCTCCAATCCGTAGCCAGTTTGGGTTTTATATCCAATCGACCCTTGACCCCAGTGTTAAGGATTCGGACGAGTGATGGGGCTCGCACCCTACTCTCGACAGCCAAATGTTGAATATTCGGCGTCACTTAACCACCGCCGTCTCCGGGGTAAAAACGCCGGCTGGTTCGGCACAGGCCTCGGGTCACGCGCCTCGAATCGCGATACCAACGTACCCCGGACCTTACCATTGTGAAAAAGACCCCATTAACGTGTCAGAGACTGAGCAATCGCCACGACACATTTGTTTAAATACGCAACGACGGATCCCTCCACACAAATATTCAAGCGCAAAATCTCGTATAACTCAGCCAATTTATTGGGGCACAACGGGAACACAAACACAACAAAGTTCACGACAATTATAATTAATCATAACCCGTTCTACTAGGGATACGGGTTTCGGGGGACCCCTAACGAGAAACTTAGACAACAATGCAACAAGACATGGACAGCATGCAGACAAGACACAGACTACTGATGCTTCATGAACGAGAGGAAAAAGTGTCAACACGAAGTGTGGCTCGTGAACAAGCCGATTCCACATCCACCAGCTCAAACATGCAGCGTGGCAAGATGGCGGCATCGCAGCCCTCACGCACGCAGCCTCGGCGCGTTCAAACCCCGCGAGGTCGACGGTACCAGAGCGGAAGGTCCACGTGTGCTCCAGCTGGCCCTTCACAAGGTCCAGCAACCAAATACAGGCCTGGCGAACTGTTCATATACCAGACAAGGCCAATCGAGGTGTTGGCCCTCCGCATGCGATCGACAATACGTGCGAGGACATCCCTCACTAAAAGTCGATCGCCCGACCCCCATGCAGTTCCTCCTGCTCCCTCAAAAAACAGATCGCAGTGATTCGACTTTTTAGCGCCTCTTCTGCCTTTCACGAAGCATGATAGCAGAGCAGAAACAGCCGCCCTTACAGCAGAATCCCACCGCATCAAGGCTCGGCGTGCGTGGAGTTACTAGCCCTCGCTGATACGCAGACTCGACCCCTCATGGTTCCAGCGCGTTCCTCTCTTAACAGATGAACCAAACGCACCACGAGTTATCATCCTCCAGACACAATACGCCAGTATCCTTGCATCTCTACTTACTATCCACAGCTCGTCTCATCTACCACTGACGAAGCACGGCCAATAGCGAACGCGCTCACATACGGCACACACGCTCGGCGCCAGTTCTCAGCGACCAGAGACGAATATAACACCAGCATCGGGAGATAGCCTACCAGCAACGCACTGTATCAGACCTCTCAGTCCTTACCTCTTTCTTTTTGGGGCGCACCCTTTACGATGCTGAAAGAACTCCTCCCCCTCCCAGAGTATCTGGTGGAGTCTCCTTCGAAGAGGGGAACGAATAAGAAAGAACCTCTCGTCCACACACCATGTACGAACAATAACGCCCTTACACCTCCCGACACACATGTAACGTCCATTTACCGAACAACTGGCTAAACATGCATTTAATGGGCTCTGGCTAATCCTATATTTAATAACACAAAAGGCCATTCCGCAACAAAACTTTCCAGGCACTGTTGTAATCTTTCCCTTCCCTATCATGCTATCACTAATTACACAGAAATCCGGCGATTGAAACAGAGCTCCTCCATGTCATGACACCATCCACGGTTGCTGTCCAACCCTCACAATTCCTGAAGATATGCGGGAATCCGGTGCAAGTCTAAATGACCTAAAATAACACATTATCTTCTTCATGAATGCATAGTATGACAATACTATACTCGATAAAGGTAAATAATGACGGATGTTTTCTTCACAATGTCGGGAGACTTCGTGGAACTCGCTCAGAAAAACACCTTTTAAAGACAATGGTTTTATGGTCCCTGGTCGTGTCATTAAAGAGAAATAATCAGAAACAGTAAAACAAGTTCGAAGACGACAATGGTTCACGAGCGTATTGCAGATGTAGATTGTTTCCAAGTCAAGGATGAGACAATTGAAATTTTGACCAAGTTATAATTAATTATAGTGGCCTTCAATCAACAGCTGCAAAATGTCAAAACCCGTTTCGTTCAACAACTTTCAAAATTTGACCTTTGCATAACCTTTAAAGGTCACAAAACAATGTTGTGACATTAAAATAAGGAAAAGGATACGTGCTATAGCTTATTGGAGTTAGTTCGTCGAAAGGTCGAAAACCCGTGATTCCCACAACTTTGAAAATTTGACCTTTGGGACTTTAAAGGCAAGGATTATGACCTTTGGTGCAAATCTCCTCTGGAACATTCCAGGAACAATATAACGTCAATAGGCCACATGTTATATGTATATAGGCAAAAATGACATGCACATGTATATGGCATTCGCACTCCTCGGATTATCCATACTTGATGAAATCAGCGTAAAAACAAACTTGAAGGGGCGCCACGGGCAAGTGTTCGAGATAGAGCAAATGGTTTCAAGACTTAGGTGGGCAATGACCTCAAGATTATGCATAAAAAATAGTCATCCTAGCTCTCAAAGTTTGGGCGGTCGTATGATTTTATGTCAAATTCGCAATTTTCTAAGTTTTTGACCTGTGACCTTGACCTTGGGATGAAATGAAAAATCAGAGAAGACAAGTTTTAGATAATTCATTTGCTATTCAAATACCGAAGAACCCATTCCATTCAGTCAATTCCCAAGAGAACATAGATTTTTAATACCAGACGACTACCCCCTAAAATGGCTATTTTTTGGGCGTGGCTCCGCAAAATGGGCTAGCACGCCCTCACCAGGAAAACCAACTAGACATTGATATCGAACACATAACCAATTTCATCAAATCACGTCAAACCTGATCACAAGGAGTTAGATCTCTTGGACACAAGACACACACGACATACACAGAATCATAGTAGGTCACTCTGGCTGGCGCTCGTGAACCAAAAACAGGCGTAAAATGTCATAGCCCCCGTTGTTTTAGTAATTCTGCTGAATGGAGTTAAAGGATAAGTCCATATTTATGTACAACTCAAATTACCGCCAGCCTACCAGTCAGCCAACTTTGATCAGATCGTAAAATAAAGTGAGCACCAGGTGTAGCCATCACGTACTGTGCTTCTGCCAAGTTTGAAGAAAATCGGACCATGCATCTCTGAGAAATGGTTTGGGACACATTTACGTAACAAAAATGGCCACCAGTCGGCCATCTTGGATCTGATCTCGAAAAAAAATGACACGCACATGTAGTCCCTCATTCTTTGCCTGTGTGCCAAGTTTGAATAACATCGGTAAATGTTTGTCCAAGAAATGGTTGAGGACGTGTTCAACATCAGATTTTAGACAAGTAAAATTGCCGCCAGTCAACCATCTTGGATCTGATCTGAAAAAAAAATGACTTCCTTATGCAAGCCATCATTCTTTATTTGTGTGCCAAGTTTGAACAAGATGGGTAAATGCATGTTCAAGAAATGGTTGAGGACGTGCTCGATACCAGGTTTTTATTTTTACAACTAAAATGGCCGCCAGTTGGCCATCTTGGATATGACGTCGAAAAAGAAAGACGTGCATATGTATAACATTATGTGTTTTCTTTGTGTGAAGTATGAATAAAATCGGTCCATACATGTCCGAGATATGGTTGCGGACGCACACATTCATGCATGCACGGACAGACGGACGGACGGACGGACATGAAAATTGAGACCAAATGATCCATAAGCCCCCATTTCGACTAAGTCAAACTGGGGCTAATAATAGTAAGGACTTGCATAACCTCCATGGTGAAAGCCCTGCTTCGGAAAATGCACGTAGTTATTTGGGTGGTGTATAGACAGCAGACTGCTGCCTCGATCACTGAGGACTACACATACTGTGATGTTCACAAGCCCAGTGACTCCTTTCGGCTCCAATCTTTCAATATTTGATGATTCTTTGAACTGTCGCTTTGGTCACTTTACACTGAAGTGAAAACTTACAGGGAGTGCATGGCGATTGTGAATATGACAGCTCTGAACATGTCTTTGGCTTCGCATAGCAACAACATGGTGGCCGTAGAATTTTTCAGGGGACAATTGTGGATGGAGTCAGGCCAGCTGTCCAACCAATGGGTGAACAGCAATGCTACACACGGACGGACAAACAAGCGTATTATTGTATGGATGATGACATATTACACAAGTCAATCATTCTTAACATGTAATTCCTTACGAAGCATTTATAAACATGAACTTGCTTCCTACTTTCTTTTTCTTGTGTATACAAAGTCAAGGCTCATGGAAGAATTAGAACACAGAAAGGATGAGGATGCAACACAACAAAAAGAACAGAAGAAAGAAAAAGGGGACACCAATGGCAAAGTTGAGAGGAAAAATAGAGGGAGACGGATGAATAAGGGATGTGGGTAGCACCTTCAATCATGCTCCTGTTCCATAGACCGCTGATCGTGCTGCTGTTCCACTGATCGCCGATCATGCTCCTTTTCCATTGACCGCCGATCATGCTCCTGTTCCATAGACCGCCGATCGTGCTACTGTTCCACTGATCGCCGATCGTGCTCCTGTTCCACTGACTGCCGATCGTGTCCTGTTCCATTGACCGCCGATCGTGCTCCTGCTCGACTGACCGCTGATCATGCTTCTGTTCCACAAACCCCAATTGTACTCCTGTTCCACTGACTGCAGATCGTGCTCCTTTTCCAATGACTGTCGATTGTGTTCCTGTTCCACCGACCGCCGATCATGCTCCTGTTCCACTGACCGCCGATCATGCTTCTGTCCACTGACTGCCGATCGTGCTCCTGTTCCACTGACCGCCGATCGTGCTCCTGTTCCACTGACGGCTGATCGTGCTCCTGCTCCACTGACGGCTGATCATGCTCCTGTTCCACTGACGGCTGATCATGCTCCTGTTCCACTGACTGCGATCATGTTCCTGTTCCACTGACCGCCGATCATGCTCCTGTTCCATTGACTGCGATTGTGCTCCTGTTCCACTGACCGCCGATCATGCTCGTGTTCCACTGACTGTGATCGTGCTCTTGTTCCACTGACCGTCGATCATGCTCGTGTTCCACTGACTGTGATCGTGCTCCTGTTCCACTGAACGCCGATCATGCTCCTGTTCCACTGACTGTGATCGTGCTCCTGTTCCACTGACCGCCGATCATGCTCCTGTTCCACTGACTGTGATCGTGCTCCTGTTCCACCGACCACCGATCGTGCTCTGTCCACTGACCGCCAATCATGCTCCTGTTCCACGGACCGCCGATTATGCTCCTGTTCCACCGACCACCGATCGTGCTCCTGTTCCACTGACTGCTGATCATGCTCTTGTTCCACCGACCGCCGATTGTGCTCCTGTTCCACTGACCGCCGATCATGCTCCTGTTCCACTGACTGCTGATCATGCTCCTGTTCCACCGACCGCCGATCGTGCTCCTGTTCCACTGACTGCTGATCGTGCTCCTGTTCCACGGACCGCCGATCATGCTCCTGTTCCACTGACTGCCGATCATGCTCCTGTTCCACGACCGCCGATCGTGCTCCTGTTCCACCGACTGCGCGATCGTGCTCCTGTTCCACTGACCGCCGATCGTGCTCCTGTTCCACTGACTGCTGATCGTGCTCCTGTTCCACTGACTGCTGATCATGCTCCTGTTCCACCGACCACCGATCGTGCTCCTGTTCCACTGACTGCTGATCGTGCTCCTGTTCCACTGACCGCCGATCGTGCTCCTGTTCCACCGACCGCCGATCGTGCTCCTGTTCCACTGACTGCTGATCGTGCTCCTGTTCCACTGACTGCTGATCATGCTCCTGTTCACCGACCACCGATCGTGCTCCTGTTCCACTGACTGCTGATCGTGCTCCTGTTCCACTGACCGCCGATCGTGCTCCTGTTCCACGACCGCCGATCGTGCTCCTGTTCCACGACCGCCGATCGTGCTCCTGTTCCACCGACCGCCGATCATGCTCCTGTTCCACCGACCGCCGATCGTGCTCCTGTTCCACCGACCGCCGATCGTGCTCCTGTTCCACTGACTGCTGATCATGCTCCTGTTCCACTGACCGCCGATCATGCTCCTGTTCACCGATCCTGCTTCTGTTCCACTGACTACTGATCGTGCTCCTGTTCCACCGACCGCCGATCCTGCTCCTTTCCACTGACCGCTGATGGTGATCCTTTTCCACTGAGCGCTGATGGTGCTCCTTTTCAACTGACTGCTGATCGTGCTCCTGTTCCACTGACTGCTGATCATGCTCCTGTTTCACTGGCCACTGATCGTGCTCCTGTTCCACTAACCGCCGGTCATGCTCCTTTTCCACTAACTGCTGATTGTGCTCCTGTTCCACTGACTGCTGATCATGCTCCTGTTTCACTGGCCACTGATCGTGCTCCTGTTCCACTGACCGCCGGTCATGCTCCTTTCCACTAACTGCTGATCGTGCTCCTGTTCCACTGACCGCCGATCGTGCTCCTGTTCCACTGACTGCTGATCGTGCTCCTGTTCCACTGACTGCTGATCATGCTCCTGTTCCACTGGCCACTGATCGTGCTCCTGTTCCACTGACCGCCGGTCATGCTCCTTTTCCACTAACTGCTGATCGTGCTCCTGTTCCACTGACCGCTGATGGTGCTCCTTTTCAACTGACTGCTGATCGTGCTCCTGTTCCACTGACTGCTGATCGTGCTCCTGTTTCACTGGCCGCCGGTCATGCTCCTTTTCCACTAACTGCTGATCGTGCTCCTGTTCCACTGACCGCCGGTCATGCTCCTTTTCCACTGACTGCTGATCGTGCTCCTGTTCACTGACTGCTGATCATGCTCCTGTTTCACTGGCCACTGATCCTGCTCCTTTTCCACTGACCGCTGATGGTGATCCTTTTCCACTGACCGCTGATGGTGCTCCTTTTCAACTGACTGCTGATCGTGCTCCTGTTCCACTGACTGCTGATCATGCTCCTGTTTCACTGGCCACTGATCGTGCTCCTGTTCCACTGACCGCCGGTCATGCTCCTTTTCCACTAACTGCTGATCGTGCTCCTGTTCCACTGACCGCCGGTCATGCTCCTTTTCCACTGACTGCTGATCGTGCTCCTGTTCCACTGACTGCTGATCATGCTCCTGTTTCACTGGCCAACTGATTCGTGCTCCTGTTCCACTGACAGCCGATCGTGCTCCTGTTCCACCGACAGCTGATTGTGCTCCTGTTCCGCCGACCGCCAATTATACACTTTGAAAGTCCTCGCTGTCTCGCCTTTGTTAATAACAGTCTGGTGTATGGCGCCATAGTTGGGTAAGGCTTTTGTGTTTTATTTATTTTTATTGTTTATAAGTTTGTATGTCCCTCACCCCTATCTGTGTCTATCGACCACAAAGTCTGGTCTGTACTTCTTGGTTGTCCAATCTCCACTTATCCCCATATTTCATTGTAAATAAACCCCATTTTAATGATAAAGAAACGTTTTCCCAACTTTCGCCTCTCGCATGTACGTTCTACCGCCCAAATCCGTCTTCACTGAGATAACCTTGGGGAACGGTAAGTTAGGATAAGAACTGGTTATTGAACACAGTTTGACGTTACACCTTTCAGCTATTCGCAGGACTCAAGGTCCCGGCGCTGAGATATATCGCGGTTGCGAGCCTCTGACGTGACAATATTCTTCCATTAGACCCACTGGCTCATTGAACCACATACATCTAGAAGGCAGTCGAGAGACGTCTCAAACAGATCGAACGACAGAATACAACTTGAGACAGTCAATGACTTCAAGTATCTTGATTCCTGGGTTAACACAACTGTTCAGGATATCAAAAAAGGAAAGCTGCTGCGTAGAAAGCTTGCAACAAACTTTTAATAATATGTAAGTCGACACTATCTCAGCAGTGAGTCTGTCCTGCTTTATGGAAGTGAATGTGGACCCTCACTGTGACCTCCAAGAAGGGACTTAATGGATGCTATACTCGACTTCTTTGTTCAGTTTTCAATGTCCACTGGTCTGAACATATGACAAATAAATAGATTTATGGTTCTCTTCCAAGGCTGCCAGTTAAACTTAGAAGAAGACATCACAGGATTGCTAGGCACTGCTCCCGCCGCAAAAATGAACCCTTTTCCAATCTTATACTCTGGACACCTAAACATGGAAGGCTGAAGTGGGGCAGACCAGCTCTCAACTATAACATATTGAAGAAGGATCCGGGCCTGGAGACAGAGGAACTGCGCAATGCTTCGATGCTTTAAAGCTCCAAATGATAGAATTGTTATAGTACTGTATTATTCGGGCTGGTAATTACCTCTGAGCTGTCGAGCATGGATTCAAATCTCCACCCAGCTATAAACTGCTATCCTGGTGTTTTGCAGGCAAGGGGCACATCAATGTCTGCGCCATCCTCAGATGGAAGTTAAACCAAGTGTCCCATCTACCAGCATTAATTGGTGGAGATTAAAGTTTCCACTGTGTCCTTCATGAAGAGTAGTCAAGCTATTGTTGGCACTCTGGCTATGTTCCAAATTCTTGTCATTACTACCATTGAGAAGACAATGGGAATTTCTCCTTTTCCATACAAAATCAAGGCTCATGGGAGAGTGCAGTGACGGAGGGTAAAACAGGAATTAACTGACAGTGAAGCAGTGGGTCACATTTGGAAGAAACAAGTAAGGGAATGAATGACAAGAAGAGAGAAAGAGGAGGAGGGGAGGAAACTAACCTGCAAATAAGAGGGTTCTCGACAGTGGACACATGGATTATTAAACTGATCTGGGACTTCTCAGCGGGTATAAACTACCCGGAAGAGTTCCAAACAGGACATAGTGGTAAACCCAACACTTGCACCCACACCAACTTATTTTCCCCAATCAAGGAATTTGGTATTTATTCAAAGCATTGGGGAAACGAAGAACTATTGTGAAAGACCCCGACATCAAGGGGGCGGGGGAGGGTGTGGTGTTGAAATCAGATGTTTTAAATTGAACAAAGGAATAGAAGAAAGGATGATTAGAGGAGGGAAGAAAGGCAAGGAAGTGGAGGGAATACAATGGTAAAGGTGGCTCTGTTGCGCATTGTATATCAGATTAAACTATGAGACTTCCAGCGGAAGTAGCAATTCAAAGGAAGTAGCAGTTCAAAGGTTGTGGGGTCAAGTCCCATCAGTGGTGTGACCTTTTTCATTTTTTTAACCAGTCTTCGGAATTTACTCATATCACGACTTCAATCTGTGGTGCTCGGGTCCACGCAGTCTGAAGATGTGTTATTTATTTATTTATTTACAAGACTCCGGTACTTTTGGTTGGAGTGTTCGCTCTGAGTTTGGGATGTCGGTGGTTCGAATCCCAGCTGAGTCCAACCAAAAACTTTAAAAATGGTACGTGCTGCTTCCTTGCTTGTTTGATGCTGAGCATTTAAAAAGGATAGAGCACTGACAATCAACCAATACTCATTATTGATGGGCCTAACAGCCTCCCTTTTGCATTGAAGTTCCTTGAAAGGGAACTCATGCATAACAAGAGCGAGAATTGTTTTGCCATACATGTTCCATTCTGGACCCATTGAATGTTTGGGAGATAATAATTTGTGTTTGCGTTTAACGCACACTCGAGCCGATACCAGAACCAAAATGAAGAAGAAGAAACTCTCCCATCACTTGTTTGGGCCAATTCGGCAAAACTAAAGTAGAACCAATTTTCATTCACTGATATATTTTGTAGATGAGAAACAAATAAAGACAACTCGGAGAACAAACTGGAAATAAAAAGTAGTTTGCTTTAACACGAGCTCAAGCCGATACCGAAGCCAAAATGAAGAAGACGAAACTCCATTCCACTGTGTTTCAATCATTTCTTGGCTTTGCACATTTCATATTAAAAGTTAGAAGGGCACTCGGTATAGCGCATACCTCCGCCATGCAATGACTGATCCAATAGAACATATCAGGCCCAATAAATAAATATCTCGTTTTTAGCCCCATCTCTCAATGGTGAAGAATCACTTTGAAAATGAAATAAATACCGGATCCGGATTCGGATCTTCACCAAAATCGAATCAATTCGTCCTAGTCACACACCCAACCTGTCCATCAAGTTTCGTACGAATCCGTCAAAACTTTTTTGAGATATCGTGCTATATATCGGTTTCGCACTATCTCTCAATGGTGAAGAATCAGTTTAAAAATCATTAGATCCAGATTCGGATCTTCACCAAGATCTAATCACTTCCTCCTTGTCACACACCCAACCTGCCCACAAAATTTTATCTCAATCCATCCAGTACTTTTTGAGATATCCTGCACACAAACAAACAAACAGGGTTTGTTTGTTTGTTACCTCCACCACCGAAGGTGAAGGAGGTTATGTTTTCACTGCTTTCTGTCTGTCCGTTTGTTTGTGTGCAGGATATCTCAAAAAGTTGTGGACAGATTCAGACGAAACTTTGTGGACAGGTTGGGTGTGTAACTAGGACGAATTATTTCAATTTTGGTGAAAATCTGAATCCGGATGTGGATAAGATAATTATTTAATTATTAAAGTGATTCTTCACCATTGAGAGATTGGGCCAAAAACGATATCGTCCTGTATAGCATGATCTTTCAAAAATGTATTGGGCCTGATATGTTCTCGTGGATCAGGCATTATGTGGTGGAGGTGTGCGCTTCACCGAGTGCCCTTCTAGTTCCCCCTTGTTTGCATGTTCCCCCTCCATCCCCTCCCTTACCTCAGATGGGCGCACAGCTGACATCACATGTGAAAAGGCTGAATGCCTAAACTCCGTGTTTGTTTCTAAATCTTGTGTCCCAAACCCATCACTTTCTGTACCCACCTTATCCAGTCGCTCCCAGCTGTCCCTGGACTCTGTGTCCTTTTCTCCTGACAAGGTGGAGAGCTTGCTGTCAAACCTCGACTCAGATTCTGCAACCGGTCCAGACGGCAACAGCCCACGTGTCCGAAAAACCTGCTCTGCTGCTCTTGCTCACCCTCTCTCTGTTCTATTCACCCTCTGATTTGCTCAAGGTCATCCACCATCTGCTTGGAAATCAGCAAACATTACTGCCCTGCACAAAAAAGGTGCAAAAACAGATCCCCGCAACTACAGACCAATCAGCCGTCTCCCAATCATCAGCAAGGTTATGGAATTCATCATAGCATCAGACATTACATCTTTCCTCTTCTCCAATGGCTTTCATTTCTGATCATCAATTTGGATTCAAACCAGGTCACTCTACCCTGGGTATGCTGCTTCTGCTCTCCCAACAATGGATGAAGCCCCATCTCTCCTCAATGAAGATAATTTAGGGGGTGTTCATCACAAAAACAAAACAAAATAAGCCTCACCAAGATGGTGGCACGCCATTTTGGTCAGCCCTCTGTCAGTTTGCAAGTCTTCAGCCACCGTTTTTTTTCACCTGCTCAACAATGGGTTGAGTTGGAACAGGCCAGAACGATTTCTTAACGACTATTTTTGTTTTCACTTTCCTCACATATCATCGAATACCTGTTCATCATACCTATGGAATCGCTGGATACTTTGCAATGCTTGGAAACGCCCGGAGACGGCAGCGTTCGTGGCTTGATATAATTTCCGCACATGCCATAAGCTCGACAATCTCTTAAACGAAACCTAATTACAAAATTTAAGCTCCAGAATCGAACTTAGCAGCGGTTCCGACTGCAAAAAAGTATTCATTTATCCCATTGAGACTTCGCTTGGGTGTCTTCCAGAGCATGGTATTAATATAACTGATCGGCGATCAGTAATCGCTTGTCAAGCGGGCCATTCCTTATCAACCATTTCGATGGAGTGCTTAATCCACTTGGCGAGCGCTCACCAAGCTGCTTGGTTGTTAATTTCAAAGCCACCAGACGGAAGACCTGTTGCTTTGCCGATGGGAATACGAATCTTTGCAAAATTGCTAAAAAAAATTAATAAAACGGAATAAAAATTACCTTTCACCCTTTAAAAATCGTGTGAATAAAGTATTGAAATAGCAGGTGTGTTTTCGTATTCTTTTCTCGCCTGTCTTGCAAGCACAGTGACCTGCTTTGTGGTGCTTTCAAAGGTGTTATATAATTTATAAATAATACAAAAGGTGGTATATAATTTATAATATAATACAAAGGTGGTATATAATTTATAATATAATATAAAGGTGGTTTATAAATAATACAAAGGTGGTACATAAGATATAATATAATACAAAGGTGGTATATAATTTATAATATAATATAAAGGTGGTTTATAATATAATACAAAGGTGGTATATAATATATAATATAATACAAAGGTGGTATATAATTTATAATATAATACAAAGGTGGTATATATTTTTAATATAATACAAAGGTGCGATATAATTTCTAATGTAATACAAAGGTGGTATATAATTTATAATATCATACAAAGGCGGTATATAATTTATAATATAATACAAAGGTGGTATATAATTTATAAATATAATATAAAGGTGGTTTATAATATAATACAAAGTGGTATATAATATATAATATAATACAAAGTGGTATATAATTTATAATAATATAAAGGTGGTTATAATATAATACAAAGTGTATATAATATATAATGTAATACAAAGGTGGTATATAATTTATAATATCATACAAAGGCGGTATATAATTTATAATATAATATAAAGGTGTTTATAATATAATACAAAGGTGGTATATAAATATAATATAATTACAAAGGTGGTATATAATTTATAATATAATACAAAGGTGGTATATAATTTTATATAATACAAAGGTGCGATATAATTTTAATGTAATACAAAGGTGGTATATAATTATAATATCATACAAAAAGGTATATAATTTATAATATAATACAAAGGTGGTATATAATATTAAATATAAATACAAAGTGAATATAATTTCTAATGTAATACAAAGGTGGTATATAATTTATAATATATACAAAGGGGTATATAATTTATAATATAATAACAAAGGTGGTATATAATTATAATATATACAAAGGTGGTATATAATTTATAAATATAATACAAAGGTGGTATATAATATATAATATAATACAAAGGTGTATATAATTTATAATATAATACAAGGTGTATATAATTTATATATAATACAAAGGTGGTATATAATTTATAATATAATACAAAGGTGGTATATTAATATATAATATAATACAAAAGTGGTATATAATTTATAATAAATACAAAGGTGGTATATTAATATATAATATAATACAAAGGTGGTATATAATTATAATATAATACAAAGGTGGTATATAATTTATAATATAATACAAAGGTGGTATATAATTTATAAATAATATAAAGTGGTTATAAATATAATACAAAGTGGTATATAATATTATAATATAATACAAAGGTGGTATATAATTTATTAATATAATACAAAGGTGGTATATAATTCTAATATAATACAAAGGTGCGATATAATTTCTAAGTAATACAAAGGTGGTATATAATATCATACAAAGGCGGTATATAATTTATATATAATACAAAGGTGTATATAAATTTATAATATAATATAAAGGTGGTTTATAATATAATACAAAGGTGGTATATATATTATAATATAATACAAAGGTGGTATATAATTTATAATATCATATAAAGGCGGTATATAATTTATAATATAATAACAAAGGTGGTATATAATTTATAATATAATATAAAGGTGGTTTAATAATAATACAAAGTGGTATATAATATATAATGTAATACAAAGGTGGTATATAATTTATAATATTATACAAAGGGGTATATAATTTATAATATAATACAAAAGTGGTATATAATTTATAATATAATATAAAGGTGGTTTATAATATAATACAAAGTGGTATATAATATATAATAAATACAAAGGTGGTATATAATTTATAATATAATACAAAGGTGGTATATAATTTCTAATATAATACAAAGGTGCGATATAATTTCTAATGTAATACAAAGGTGGTATATAATTTATAATATCATACAAAGGCGGTATATAATTTATAATATAATACAAAGGTGGTATATAATATATAATATAATACAAAGGTGCAATATAATTTCTAATGTAATACAAAGGTGGTATATAATTTATAATATCATACAAAGGCGGTATATAATTTA
>CM068957.1:126451338-126466344 GCA_035128595.1 Eptatretus atami
TAACCGAGGGGAAGAGCAAGCACAACGAAAACGTACGGCCTTGGGTGAAGCGAAAGTCACCGACACACCAGGGACCGTGACATCTGCGTGCTACCGGCGCGAGTTGCGGAGGTGAGCGATCGGGAAGGCTGAGTATGTGATGAGAAAAGCGAGCTGCGATCGCATCGGCGCAACGGGGATTGTCGAAGCAAAGCCCGGGATAGGGAGTCGCATACGACTACGAGGAAATAGTAAATGTGCGTCGAATGGAGAGGCAGCTTTATACCTCGTATGGCCGTGCGAAAACTGAGAAACGGAGGAATACCGGAGTAGACGCAAGTCGGCGTCAAGGTTGTACACGCCTTGGGACTCGTCGGCGCAAACACTGATCTGGATGCAGCGACGTGACGCGAACAAGAACGTCTACGGCAGTGCTGAGAAAAAAAAAAAAAAAAAGCGGGAGGCGGATCGCCGGCAGCCTGTCTGCCTTCCGAGCGTTTTCTGCAAGTCCGGTGCCGGGCGACAGTCAGTCGGGTGCAGAGACATGGAAAGTCCGGGGATGGGCTGATCGGAACTCCCGACGGTTCGTCGGTGGGAAAGAGTACAGTTTCGAGTCTGTGGACAGATACCGCGTGAGGCCTAAGAGTCCGGCCAATTCTGGTCTTGGGGAACACAGTCACAACCGCGCACACGTGCTATTCTGAGTTACGACTGAGCTGCGGTACGAGAGGGGAGGTGAGGTGGAGGTAGTAGAGGGGAGGGGTGAGGGGAGGAGGAGCGGGAGGGGAGGAGAGTAGAGGGGAGGGGAGGGGTGAGGGGAGAGAGAAGATGAGGGGCGAGGGGAGAGTAGAGGGGAGGGTGAGGGGAGGGAGGGGATGGGGAGAGGAAGGGAGGGGAGGGAAGGGGAGAGGAGGGGAGGGGAGGGGAGGATGACGAGGACAGAGCGAGCACACATGGTGAGGGAATGTGAATGAAACATCTCACCAGATATTTAAATAAACACCTCATACCAGGTCCAGGTCCCTCCGAGACCCCAGCACGTGGTGCCTGCATCGTCTGTGCAATGGTTCCCAATCGATGGTTCTTTGTCCATGCTTTATCTTTAAATGATGAACGACAAGCAATTGGAAGCACGACGCGGATTTTGGTGGTTTTTAGTTGTTGGTCCGACTCGGTCGGGCTCGCGGGTTACAAACACCGAAATCACAGACCCACAACGGACCCTCGAACCATCAGGTCACCCAGGTTGGTAAATTATAGCGAACGCAGTGAGCTTTATACTAAACGCGTGCACATGAGAATAGGAAACAACAACAACAACAACACAATACCCCTGGCTATTTGGAATTCGTGTCGTTGGCTATGACCTTTTGCTTCCGGTTGTTTTTAAACGCTGTGCGGTGTATAAACACGATTGGGTTTTTATTTCTATCTTGTGAATATTACTTAACGCGTGCACATGACAGAATAGGAAAACAACAAAAACAACACAATACCCTGGCAATTGTGAATCAGTGTCGTTGCCTATGACCCTTTTGCTTATGTTTTTTTTTTTTTGCTTCTGGTTTTTTTTTGTTCCGGTTTTTGTCATGGGGAATGATGCATGCGCGGAGCACGGACTTCTTATAATAACCTGGACCAGCAACGGCCTCTGTCGACTGAAGTCGCCATGTTGCGTTGCCAATCCGAATTCACAGATTGAATACCTGTATATTAATCTGTGCCGAATTTCTCGCTGGAAACAACATTTTTGTACAGCTTAATAAGAAGAACAGGATTTTCATTTCACTAACAACAGTCTCCGCCACCCATTATCACTACCAAGCTAATATAAGCTCTGCAGCACGAATCAATAAGTGGAGCGAGTACGAGGTGTCACAATTCTCATGAATGATTATCATATTCATGTCATATGATCTGATGATAATCAATGTAATGTGTATAGCTAACCCCTATGGCCTATAATATTTGTATTATTATAGGCCATAAGGGGTAGCTTTCAGCTACCCCCTATAATAATAGGCCTTATGGCCTATAATTAATAATATATTGACCAATCATCAAAACATTGAACAGACATCGGACAACCTTAATAAATATGATCTATAATCTACAGACTAACCTATGGCCTCCTATTAATATGTGTATATTATTAGAGGGTAGCTTTCTGTAGTAGGTCGAAGCATATTGAACCAGTACCAGTCTCATTAATGTTTTCATGATTGATCAATATATTGTTACGAATTTCGGTCCGCCGCCGGCGTGCGATCGCCACGTAACTCGATCGCGACCGCGTCGCGCCCACCGGAACGGACAGTTCAGTCGTGACCCTCCTTGAACTATCGCCAGGAGCTAGGTCACGGGTGGGTCTTTCGACCCCACCACAATCGTGCCAATCGGCCACCCGCGCAGGATAGGGTTGTTCGCCAAACTCGACCTACCTAAGTACCTGCGCGGGTAGTTAACAGGGCGATCGTACCTCGCGCTGGCCGGCCTAGGACACGAACCGCTTAAGCGGTCCGTTCCGTGCTTCAGTGATAACGAGCGGTGTTATCGCCGGCCCGACGGACGTGATTATTTACCGGGTGCTTACACCCTTCTACCAATTCCTTCCGTATGCAAGATGGAACTTTCAAACAAAGGAAAGGACGCAACGAAACGGGGAACAGTTCGACAAGTACATTTATTCCACACTCAGACAAGGCAAGCACGTATTCACAGCCATACAGTAGGAATGCAATTTACAAGCAAAGCAATGAAAGTAAGAATTACAACCGAATAAAGCAATGTTTATTTACATGCACTTAAACAGTTTTTACTTTACAGACAGCGCCACAACACGCATTCACACAAAAGCAAAGGAAAGACCGCCTCAAAGGCAAGGGAGTCAGACAGGGCCCAGGCCTAATGCGCGTGGAACCTGGAGGAGCGGCCAGGTCCACGAGACCGAACGGTCCTACCCGCGCCCCTTGTGGCGCGATGGCGGGCAAGCCGCGATGTCAGCGTAGCTGTGCCTGGCTTCGTGCCCCTGGCATGGTCGGCGAGCTCCCTCCGGCGCTCCCCGTCTGCCTTTCCCGTCGGCTTCGAGCTCCGTCTCCCGACTTGACTGCCCCGCCGACACTGCAGACTTGACTTCTTCTGCCGACACTCCGCCGCTGCCACTCCACTGCTCCCACTTGGTTTCTCTGCCGACGTACTGCACCTTTTTTCTTCCGCGATCTCGCGCTTATATAGCCGGGGAGGGGCGTCTATGTAAATTTCTGGATCACAGCAGGTTCGGAGGCGGGGCTATGCCACTCGATGCTCAGCCATTGGATGGATGAAAAGGGGCGTGAAGCATTCCTGATCCGATTCTTGAGGCGAAAGGAACGCATTCAAACCATGGCCCGGCGTGTGGTAAAAGGCGGGGAGGTGGTGGAGTTTGGTTGTTGGCGGGCGTCGTTGGAATGGCGGTGTGAAGAGATGTTTGCGGGGTGGAGTGTGGAGGGGTAAAGAGGCGAAGGTGGTGGTGTTCGAGTTGTAGTTGCTTGGGAGTGATGTTGGTGGTGGCGATTTGGTTTTTGGGGGATGATTGGTCCAAATAATGATAGAGAAAAGAAAAAGGGCTAACTCAAAGGATCGCAGCCCTGTGAACACGGAAATTCCCTCTAAACAACGGTGGGGAAATCTAACTACACACATACTTATCGTCATAACTGATCTAAGGACCCTTTATGGTGTATTGCGAATTTCCACAGCCGTAACAATATTATAGGCCATAGTGGGGAGCTTAAAGCTCCCCTGTGTATAGCACCCTATAATATATTGATCAATCATGAAAACATTGAACAGACATTGGACAACCTTAATAAACATGATCTATAATCTACACACTAATGAGACTGGTTAATATGATTGACCTATAGAAGATGACGATAACTATTATCATCGCAGTAGGTTGAAACATAAGATATGTCGAAACGAGGAGAAACACTTCAATGCAAATGGTTAGTAACTATTCATGTGAAATAGGATCAGTTTGCTGAATTTTTTCCTGATGGGTTTATCTTTCAATCCAGTGTTCATGGTTCGAACAACATGGTGGAGACGAACTTTTGTATACACTCACAGATGTGCTGTATGAGAGAAAAAATTGAATTCTAGACGCCTGGAAAACTCATTTCCGGCGTATTCCTGGATAATATCGTTTTTTTTACATTTTCTTTCAAATTATCGACTGTACTTTTGCCATCATTTAGATTGTTATTACTGCGAGTTTAGCGTTTTAAATGTTAACTTCTTAAAATATACTCTAAAATAGATTGACGATTGAAAGAGAAAAAAAAAGCATCAATAAATCGCATTCTTACCGAGTGAAAGGAGCACGTGGAGCTCTTTACAGACTTGTTATTGCATCCGAACGCCTCGCACTGTGGCATTTTTCACGTTTACCGGTTCAAAATACCGGCAAAATAGTTTTAAACTCTTCATGCATCTACAGGTTTTTTTGAATTGCGCGCGACTGCGCGAGTGGCAACGCAACATGGCTGAGCCACTTCCGGTGACTTCAGTTCTCACTGCTGCGCGAGGAGATGGTATGCTGGTCCAGGTTATTATAAGAAGGCCGGGAGATAAAGGCATCGTCGGGAGACAGAAAGGCCCAATAATATCAGACATGGTGTATATTTCCTCCACTGATTTTAATAAGATATCTCCCGCATCATCAAAAAATAATTTTTCATCGTGATTTACATTATTTGATCGCTGATCCCAATCAGCCGAAGTAACCGGAATTGCGTATACAGTTGTGAACAAGTTTATGTAAAGTCAGAAGCGAATGAAGAAGAATTCTACGTTCGCTTCTAAGTATTTATTTTTAAGATGAGATCCTGTTCTAGGCGGTGTAGTTGTTGTGAAGGTAATGTTGAGGTAATATTTATTTTTTAGATTGAGATCCTGTTCTAGGCGGTTTTTTTTTGTTTTTTGGTTGTTGTGTAATATTTTTTTTTAGATGATTTTGTATATTTTTTTGGTTGTAGTTGTTGTGAATATAATGTTAGAGGTAATATTAATTTTTTAGATGAGATCCTGTTCTAGGCGGCTGTAGTTTTGTTGTAAGGTAATGTTGAGGTTATAATTTTGTAAGTAAGAGATCCTGTTTTAGGCGGTTTTTTTTATTGTGTTTGGTGTTGTTGTGAATTAATGTTGAGGTAATATTTATTTTTGGAGATGAGATCCTGTTCTAGCGGTGTAGTTGTTGTGAAGGTAATGTTAAGGTAATATTTTTTTTTTCATAGCAAAAAGACTGTTTAATATGATATATTTAAGAAGCGAATGTAAGAAGAATTCTACGTTCGCTTCTAGGCTTTGCCTATTCCATATTAAATAAACACACTCACGGCACACACAGACATTTCGTCACCATTTAAGGAAATTCTGAAAGGCGTGGGAAATAAAAAAAAATTAAAAACGCGACTCCGGCGGGACTCGAACCCGCAACCTTTGAATTACTGCTCCCCCACTAGAAGTCCAATGCGCTATCCATTGCGCCACGGAGCCCTTGTCGAGGGGATGCTGTTGACGTGGCTCTCTTGAGATGTTCGTGTGTTCATTTGGAGCCCCTCTTTGCTGTTGAAGTAACACCAGGTGGGTTGAATCAGCCTGCCATCATTCCGAGGTCGGTAAAAATAAGTAGCGGCTCACTGACAATGGGGCACTGCATCAGCGACACAGCCACACCCCCAGCAATGACGCAACCAGCAGCCGCAGGCTGCGCACGAAACACAACAGAGGCCTCTGCTGTCATATATGCGGAAGTAATAAATAAACGGACTTGGTGACGTCGTTCCTGGAAAACCACGTTCTCTTCGACAAATCGTCCCTTGCTGCTCTATTTGCGTACCTAATATGTAGATATATACCCTTCTGTCCGACTGACGCCTTGCCTCGCTCGACCAGCACGTTCATTTTGACTCCTCTGAACTGCACTGAACCAATCAGATTCGCTCAGTAATGACGATAATGACGTCACATCACGTCAGACCCATCACGCCAAAAAAGGCCAAAACGTCAACAAGTACGATTCTGAAATTATTCCTTTTTGCATAGTTATGCTTCCTTAAATATTGTTTATTATTATTATTGTTATTATCAGTGGGATGACAATTGACAACACCGTAATTGACGCGTCGTCACACCAAAATGGTGTTGTGTGTCTTGTTCCACTTTCAATCGGCGTGTGGCGCCAGAGATACCTCAGGAAGAAAACGCCCGTGAGCTCCTCTTTGCGCCTTCGGCTCGAAGTGGGAGCAAACATAAACGAGACAAAATACAAAGTATGAAACACCAACAATGAATAATGACATCAAGTCGTTATAAGGACACAGATATGTTACAAGACACGAGTGGCTCCGTGGCGCAATGGATAGCGCATTGGACTTCTAGTGGAAGCAGCAATTCAAAGGTTGCGGGTTCGAGTCCCGCCGGAGTCGCGCAATTTTTACCAATTCGCAGAACCTACTATTACTATATTACGACGTTAAATCAAGAAACTTTGAACTAGCGACAGTTATTGATGATTGCTATTATTATTTATTATTTTTGTAGTTAAATGTCACCCGCGCAGCGATTACGTGAAGAGGGATGATGCGGATAACCTGCGCGAGCGCGCGCGCCACCCCTGCCTGCACGTGCTGTGCACGCTCGGCCCCCTTCCTTCCCTCCCACGTGATAAAACAGACATAAAAGAACAACAACCGCGCGCGCGCGCGTTCACCGAGGGAAAACAACCGCACGCATCGCTTCCTCCACCACACTGCACGCCACCAACACACCGCTTCCCACCACCACCACACACACCGCTTCCCGCACCACACCCTGACCCCACCACACACCTTCCCCCACCACACACCGCTTCCCGCACCACACCCTGACCCCACCATACCCACACCCTGACCACACCACACCGCTTCCCGCACCACACCCTGACCCCACCACACCCTGACCCCACCACAGCTTCCCCCACCACACAGCTTCCCCCACCACACCGCTTCCACACCACACCCTGACCCACTTCCCCCACCACACCACACCCTACCCCACCACACCCTACCCCAGCACAACACTTCCCCACCACAACAGCTTCCCCCCACACCGCTTCCCACACCACACCACTTCCCCCACCACACACCGCTTCCTGCTCTCAGCACACAAGATCCTTCTCACATTCCCGCGTCACTGATCGAATTTAAAAAAACTTTTCCTTCCTTTTTCCTTTTCCCGGCTTCCGACTTGTGATGGGACAAATTACCCAGTGTGCATCGTTTTAAACTCCCATTCCAATTATAAACACACGCCATTCCATGAGTTTGCTCTCGCTGAGCGTCGGGCGACTTTGGAGTGCAGGAAAAGAGCGAACGTTTAAAAATCAAAAACCAACCAATGAAACCTGAACCAATTGTGAGGTCATCAAACAATTCAAACATTTCACCAAATCGATGGTTTTCAGTTAAAATCGGAGATGTACGTGATTGGTTGGTTTGTCGTGGCCAAATGGAACGGTCAAGATTCGATCGACAAGCCGAGATTGCTGAGGATTCGCGGATTTACTCCGAGGTCCAGATGAGCCGAGTCCTCGGCGCGCGCGCAACCCCGGGGTTCGAATCCGGCGCACGTGTACAGGTAGCCCCTCCCCCCCCCCCCGTACCGATCCGAGAGCGGATTGTTACGCTCACTCCGTGCCGTCGCTTCAACCGCTCGCGATGGTCCTGCGACGTGATGTGTTCGGGAGTGACCGGAGCATCTCGCGGTGCATTCAGCATGCCGAGCACGAACAGCCCTCCCTCCCCCCCCCCCCCACCCCGTGGCGGATCTCACCATAGCCGCAGCGCCTGGACGGCAGATGCCATACTGCTGAAGCCCCCAGAAGAGCGTTATTTGCACAAGGAAAAGAGCTTGGTGCATTCAAGGACATCGTTGCTTCCAATATCCATGGCTGCAGGTTTCTGGGAACACAGCGCCACCTTGCGGCCACTCGGTGTGCAGCGCATTGATTGGACCCGAGGCAGCAGGCGGGCGGGTGCGTTGAATGCGGTGGAGGCGCAGCGCCTTATTGGTTGCCTGAGATGAGGGTCGGAAGGGATCGGGTCGGGGGCTTGGGGGACCTCGGGCTGCGATTCACCTCTTCAGCACAAAGGAGGTTTGGAGTGAGGTGGACAAATAAAATCGACTTTCTCACCTTCCTTTGTACCTCAATGTGTCGCCGCACCAAGATGGGAATCATCATTTGACCAGAAAACCGGTTAATACTGTGAAAAGTCGATTCATTTGTGACCATGTGCTGTGAGACGATGTTTGACGTCCTATCAGCCACAACATACCACATACCATACATAAATAATAATCATCATAATATAATGGACGTAAGCCTGGAACTTCTAACACACTTTTCTCCGAACATATTGTGTTCATACTTCCGAAATCTTCACATTATGTGTTCCATGTATTTACGCAGGTGATAGAGAATTCAAAAAATCGAATAGAGATAGAATTTTCGAAGAGGGAATCGATGACGTCACAATCAGCAGCGTTCAGCAGCAAACCGACGGGCCGGGTCCAATTATGACTTTTATCCTGCCATGTTGTTAATCTGTTGATGGAGGTAACATAGAAACGATGAATATGTCAAATCGTTCGTGTTACTCAGCCGGCACGATGTGTCAAGGTCAGCAATCTAAAGCGACCGGTCTCAAACGCTACCATGGGCACCCAGACACGCTACCAATATGAACCGAGCTATTGAATGCGGCGCAAAACATCCAAAGAAACTACCGTAACCGAGTATTGTGATCCGTCCTGTCCCCCATACCCGTCGTAGACAGGTATCTGCTAGTTTTCATAATTACCCTTGTTAGAGGGTATTGCATCTGACCGTCTGTCTGCCTGTCCGCACCGAATGTCCTCACGGCGGCCACAAGTGCCACTGGGTGGTAGCCAGTAGTACACGTTATCTTTTCCCAACAGACTACCTCCGTAAAGTATGTATAATTTAGAATGCGAGTATGTCTACAAAGTATGGACTACTAGAATGCGAGTACGCTTGTTGAGAATACGAATACATCTTATAAAGTACGTGCCATCATGAACGAGCCTGGTGTCGGCTTAAGATCTTGAGGTCCTAAGTTTGAGCCGCTGTCGTTCCGTTAATACAACATCAGGTGGGTGGACTCGGCCCGTCATCCTTCTGAAGTTGGCAAAACGAGTACCAGCTTACTGGGAGAAACGAGGCATTCGAGTGTCCTGCATCGGAGCGGCAATCCGTCAAGGACTGTTCCTCTTCGCCAGCCATATGCAGCTGAAGACACAAAAAGGAGTGGTTCTTCTCCTTCTGTTAGAACGTGCGTTCGTCTCTAAAGTATGTACTATTGGGACGTGAATCTACACAATAAGAAACTGAGAAGATCCGTTCGTTCCGCTGTATGAACATAAATCTACGTAGTCACTGCATCGAGTACACACCACACAAACACACAAACCAAGTCCCTGTGAGAGTGTGCAATCTCTGATTAGCTGTTTTTTATTTTAAATTCCCACAATTTAATCTGAAGTCGAAGATGATTCATCGAGATGACATTGTCCTGTAGACAGTTGAGACAATTTCATTAAAACAGTTACGTAAGAACAAAATGATGAATCAAACAAATTCTCCCACGACCCTCTTTTTATTGTTGCATTTACTCCATTTTATCATTCCTTTCTCCGCACCCCCACCCTCCACTCTACTCCCCACAACCAAAACGAGCAGAAGTCATTGATGAAAAGTTAGAAAGTAGCAAATCGTGCAACATTTATTAAACAAACAAACAAAATGCAATTATCCACAAGCCCCAGGAACCCGTATTATGTTCAAATAGTTTCCGAGTCAAGATAAACAAAGTACGGCTTTAAAGATAAGATTAGCAATGAAGTCGCAGAGCAAGGGAAGAAAACAGAAAATACCAAATTAAATTCCATCAATCACTGAATTTGGAATCAAATCCCAGCCCGATGTGCGTTTGCCGAGATGAATCGCACGGAAACCGCCGGATCAGGTCCTGGAATCCTTCCGAGAGATGAGCGGCGAGCCGTTTACACGATACATCGGTGTCCAAGAATCCGAGAGGGACCTCACGGGATGATCAACATGCGTTGATGATCTTTATTATTTTTTTTTGTTATTATTTTTTAAACCAGCCCTCGGCCTCCTAGGCCGTTAAAGCTTTCCACCAAGCCCAGCAAAGGAAGAGAGCCGTCTTCTCCACTTTAATCATTAAACTACAATCGTTTGATTTTGTGCAAGATGCAATATTCATGATCGATTCTGTTCACAAAAATCTTACAAGAAAAAAAAAAAAACATACTTCAATGTTTTTGAAAAAGCACACACACGACTACATGAACGCCGTTATACCTTGATGGCAACATCAATCTCAGGTGGAAAATTGGACTTGCTTTAGAAAAAAACAAAAACATTCTGACGATGCAAAGCAAGGTCGAAAATCCAGGTGTGTACAATTGAAGCCACCGAAATGATAATTGTACTATTTTAAACGAAGAACGAAGACTTGAGGCCTGATGCCTTGCCTTGGTGTAGTGTTGGGTGGTTTAGACTGTGGTGGATCGTAAGACAAACTGCAATATTTTTGCTTCGACGCCAAGGTGCACCGCCGCCGGTTTGTAGCCGGCCATGCGTGATGAGGATGCTCTTACCATACATGCCAGACAGATCATTGTTATTGCGAGCGTGATGGTGACAGAACTATCAGGGAGGTGTGTGGCTATCTCAGAAGCAGTATTCAATTAGTTAGGTCTGGTACGTAGCCTGTGTCGAGCAGCTTGCATATGCGTGCAGCAAGGGGGTACAAACAGCCATTCGCCGAGCCCCATTTGTCGTCCATACGCACCTCCATGGAAAGTAAAACAAAATGGATGATAACAACAGGGTTCACGTGAAAGCCGCATTTGGTCACAAAATAAGGTGGTTCGAGAGGCAGGCACAAACTAATTTCTTCATATAGCTTTTCCACATAGAATTGTACTTTAGCACACCTGGACAGGTACGTTGAAGTGTCGGGTCCACCTCTCAACCAAAAGATACATCATCACCCAATGCACAAATTTAATTGCACATTGTCACAAGCCGTATGTTTGTGGCTGTGAAACCATGAAAAGGTGCTGGGTCTTTGTTTGGCCCTCAAAAGTGTGTCGATGATGCACATCATGAAAACACAATGAGTCACCATTCTCTGCCTCAATCTCCGCACAATACAAAACTCCCTCTTCAACTTGCTAAGTAATATAAATGAGGTTAGAGATGTCGCCAAGCTCCCACCAAGAATCCCTTGCACTTGATGACACCACGGCATTTGATGACGACAGAGTAGCGGAGGACCCACACAGGTGTCCATCCAGCTGCTGGGATATTCAAGGCATCACCAACTGCACTTTCGAAAGCTGCAGCAGGAAGAATGTCTGAATAAGAGGCAAGGGTGGAGGGGGGGGGGCAGTGGGGGAGAAAACCAAATTGTGCTTAGTCACAAACTTATGGCAATGATATGTGAAAACACGTGGGTATGAAGGAGTGGTCTGCAAGTTGCTGAAATGAGCAAATCGAGCAAAACGCTCACCAGCAGCATCATTGTGCGTCAGAAGCTGGATGTCAAACTTCTTGGCAAAGGCAGTGAGCTCGGGTGGCATTACACAGCACGATGCAAGGTTCACCTGGTTACTCACTGGTTTCACCTGGTAAAGAACAATGCATACAATGATGAGTATATTACAGACAAAAAACCAAAAATATTTATCTGACCCTTCATGAAGTTTCGTTGGTGGCAGTGCAGTCATTGTATGCAAAGAAAGGTGACCATAGGCCAATGTGGTAAGCTTTGCACTGGATCCATTCAGAGGACTTGGCCAGGGTACCAGATCTAAATGCTACTCTTTGACAGACCTTTAAATTCCAAAAGTTAATGGAAAAAAAAAAACGACAACCACTTGATGTCCTTTTTGAAGTCTGTGCTTCACCATTCTTCACCCCCATTGGCACCACATCAGAATCGCTGCTTTCAGTGTCCGACTTCCGGGATCGAGCCCGGACAGGCACGGCACACATCCCACAATGACATTACAAACCGAGCTGTCCTCCGACCAACCCAACCCATGTCTTTGGGCTGGTGTCCATATAAGTGATGCTCGAAACTCCACGTGTCCATAATGCCTGCATGCCATGTTTCACCAGCAGAAAGTTTTCATTTACAAACCAATGAATGAATGAATGAATAAATAAATAGTTTTTGAGTCGAAGACTTATTAACTGCCCAACGATAAACATTCTACTAACATGTGACTTGCAAACACAACTGATAAATCCTCCAAAGTCCTTTTATGGAAGGGATTAAAGAAATGTGAAAGAAAGGAATTTTAAAAAATCTGTCAAGTCACAAATCTCTGGTCGGTTTTGCGAGAGGAGGGTCGATCAATGAATGCATTGGGGTTCAGGTCGCTTTAAACAGGGAGCCAATCATGTGCAGTATTTTGGGTTTTTTTTAATGGGTGGAAGTTAATCGAGTCAAATGGAATCAGAAATATCATGAGCTTTCAAAAACTAGTGAAAGGGTAACAACTCAATAACAAGAGCGCAAGTGAGCACAATATACACCCGAACAAGAAGGTATATACAGAATTGTGCTAGCTACATGGAAAACAGCATCCTGGTTGCCATGGCAACCACTTTAGATGACGAACGTATGTCGCAACACACCGTCTCCACAGTCTGTACCTATGTACCAAATATGAAACGTGAAAGTTGAAAACTTTGAGAGTTAGAGTGCGGACAGGAACGGACGGACGGACGGACGGACGGACGGACAGACAGACAGACAGACAGACAGAACAGACAGACAGACAGACAGACAGACAGACAGACAGACAGACAGCAGACAGACAGACAGACAGACAGCGGACGGACGACCGTATCACATAATACGCCCCAATATATATATCGGGCGTATAAAAATGCTTCTTTGATGCAATATTCAGCGACGTCATGACTGGAGTTTCTGTTCAGTCTGGGAGGCCGGCGGTTCAAACCCCGGCCAAGTCATATCAAAGATTTAAAAATGGTGCGTGCTGTTTCCTTGCTACGTTCAGGATTTTAAAAGGATAGAACACAGACAAACAACCATAGGTTGGCAACCATTGCAGACAGAAGCTTTGATTTGATTCGACCAAATGGCCTACTCCTGCATTTAAATCTGTATAATAATACGCTTGTTCATCCATGTGTTTGTCTGTCTGTCTGTAACATTCCGTTCCACCCATTGGTTGGACAGTTCACCCGACCCACCCGTAATGGCCACTTGGCGGGGGGGGGGGAATATTAGGTCACCATGTTGGGGATTACTGTTATGTGAAGTCAAACATATTCGGAGCCGTCATATTCACAATCGCCATGCCCTCCCTACAAGTTTTCCCTTCATTATAAAATGACCAAAGCGAGAGTTAAAAGGATGCTGATAGGTGTCATGGGCCTTGTGAAGATAAGCCTCAGCAATCTAGGCAGTGCTCTATTGCCTTATACACCACCCAAATAACTGTGTAAAATTCTCTCAAGCAGGACGAAAACACATATTATATCTGTCCCCCATATCTTGCAGGATTGTGAGTTGGACAGGCGACCATGACGGAGCAAGGACCTGCTGCTTTCAGTCACATATCTTTTCCACATATCTCGTGGGATTGTGAGTTGGACAGGTCACCGTGACGGGTGGGGAACAGGGTTGAAGGAGGGGGAGGGATTGACACCATAGGGTTGGGAAGGGGGGGGGTGAGCGACTTGGAATGGGAGGGCACACTTTGAGGATTGGGGTTGAGGGGGGGGGATTTGACTCTAACTCCTTGAAGTCATATTTTGCAATGTGCGGATGTTCTGCGAGTCCCTGCCAGTTGTTCTGTGAGATGTTCTGCGAATATAAATACGACCAGATAACCCGGTTCTACCAGGTTGTTGTAAGGAGATTCATTCCCAATAAGGTGTGGAATATTTAGGGAGTTTGCCAGGAATGTCCTCCGACAGCATAATGGCAGGGACCCTTGGAATCTTCAAAGTCCACAGACTAATTCCAGCAGATGGGACACCCATTATAACGTGCATCCGAGGGACTGCACACACATCGATGAATCACCCTGCTTGTGAAACACCAGGATGGCAGTTTATAGCTGGGTCGAGATGCAAACCCAGGCTAGATAGTTCAGAGACGAGTGTGTTCCTCTAGGCCAGTGATTGTCACTATATTTTAGAAGGGGGCCACTTTTGCTGACAAGACATCAGCGTGAGAGCTGCCACATCGCCTGCAAGAACCCAAAATAGCTGCTATTAAGGCCCCACCTCCACATACTTTTTTTTTTCCTTGTGGTTAATGGACTGCAATCATAATTGTTTGCATACTGCCATCGACTGGTGTCGTTATGTTACTTTTATGCATCACATTGGAACACTCATTTGAATCCATTGAGTCAATTTGATTTGTGGCGGATTATGATGGGGCGTTTTCACATTTGTGTATTATCGGCCGCACGTCAGGGGCCACACTTTTGGCCACCAGTGGCTCGCGAGCCGCACAATGAAGAACAAGGCTCTCGAGTCTTGGCCATCCTGCAAGTGAATGCAATAAATATCCATATGCAAAAATAATTTCTTTATTACCTCCACCACCAAAGGTGAAGGTGGTTATGTTTTCACCCCTATCTGTTTGTCTGTCTGTTTGTGTACAGGATATCTCAAAAGGTTGTGGATGGATCCGTGTAAAATTTTGTGGACAGGTTCGGTGTGTGTGACAAGGACAAACTGACTAGATTTTGGTGAAAATTCAAATACAGATCCGATCTGATAATTTTTAAAGCGATTCTTCACCATTGAGAGATCGTGTTAACTGATAAATTGCTGTGGGCCGGGGTTCGGTGGCGATAAACGACCACTAGGTGGAGCAGTAGAGTCGTCTCCCACCGAACACC
>CM068957.1:126469803-126494970 GCA_035128595.1 Eptatretus atami
TGTTGTGGCCAGGTCTTTAAGTAGGAAATCGGTAAAGTGCCCTCATTGTACATTGGATTATATTCGGTGTGTAACTCTGCCTTTGTCTCCCTCTCCCCATTATCAATAAACCCGTGTTAAATTACCAGTCGTGGCTGTCGTTTCTATCATTGACCCAGCACGGTGCGGGCTTGAGAAATAGGGAGGCCGTTGTGCCGAAATTGTTCATTTGGCCGGCAGGCTTTGGTAATCCCCGCTCGGTTACATCGGATCCGAGTCGGTAAAGCGACTCGGTTCGGACAAAGTCGGCTGAGGGTGTGGCTTCCCTGGTAGTTATGACGGGTGGTACTTAGGTAAATTGGAATTAGACAATTAACCCTACCCCACGCCGTCAAAATATTGGCGTCCACAATCCACTAGGGACCCGTGACCTTCGGGCCCGCACCGTGCTGGGTCAATGATAGAAACGACAGGCAACGAGCTGGTACATTTAACACGGGGTTTATTGATAATGGGGAGAGGGAGACAAAGAGCAGAGTTACACCGAATATAATCCAATGTACAATGATGCAAGGCACTTATACCGTTTCTACTTAAAGACTGGGCCCACACACACACACACACACACATCCAAAAAAGAAATGCGACTCCCACCGGGTCTTTATTCGGTCCTCCAGCCGAGGAGGATAGTTCAGCTGGGGGGACAGAGTTCCGTGGTGTACCTGCCCGCGTCGTGCGGCTTGCTGACCTGCCCCCGTGGAGCCCGGGATTCTTGTCGGGGAAGTTGGACGCTCCGACCACCAGCCCGCACGCTCCAACACAAACCACCATGGTGGGACTCGAACCCGCACGGTCAACTTCACACCAAGCGCCGAGGAGAAGACCAGGGACGAAGACCGACGACCATGACAAGGAGCACCCAGCAGGCCAGAAACACAGGGGGGGGGAGTGTTCCCGCACTCAACCCCTTTTCTCCCGCACCACTCGATTCTCTTATCCCCTCCCCGCGCGGGGTGGGGGGGATCCGCTGTCTGGAAACTCGCCTCCGGATTGGACAGGGCGTTTCGGGTCTCGTGGTGACCAGCCGTGATTGGAGGAGGGTCACGGTAGGCGGGGAAAAACACACCCCTTCTGGGCGGAGTCTGTGTGGCTATTTTGGCGCTTCTCTCTTCTTTGTCGCTTAGTCGAGACATTCTTCTTTCCCTGGGCTTCCCATTGGCAGGGGCGTGCGTGCAATGCTCGCCTTTTGCTCATTGGGCGGAGGAAACACTCCATGTCCATTTTTTGGAGTGGGGTTCCGATCTGAGGCGATGGAAGCCCCGCTCACGTCTGTGCTCGGCACGGATGCGCGTGAGGAAAGGCCGATGGTGGCAGGAGCGAAGGAGGACATTGTTGTTGTTGTTGGATATTAATTCTAACTAAAAAATAACTCGCAGCACACATACACTTAACACCTATTAAACACCTATTCACATACCCTCACACCTATTAAACATAGGGACGGGACCCTAACTTTAAACACATACTTATCGAAATAACTGAATTGCGGGGACTCTGGCTGTTGTGTGCAAATGGCTGCCAGATTCGTAACAATATTAGCCAATTAATTGGTAGCACTTGAAATTCTGCCGCATAATAATGAAAAAGGTTTTTTTTTTTTTAAGTGGGACACCAAGACTAAAAACACTTAATGTCTCCCTGTGGGAACAAAAGTAATAATAATAACAAATGGAAAATTAAATAATTGAAAATGTATATGAAATAATTGGCAAAAAATTAAATTGAAAATTTGAAAAAAAACATTAAAAAATTTTAATATTTGATAAAATAAATTATTAAATAATTTTAAAAACAATGAAAAAAACATTCTTCAAAAAGCAGGTCACCATGGACACCAAGACAAACACTTAATGCCTCCCTCCAGGAACCAAAATTAAAAAGACTATCTAATTTGGAATCTGGAGTCATACAAAATATCACCAGAACATCACACCTCTGCCCAGTGGTAAAGAGTTTCCAATTGAGATACGTCCAAGTCTGAAGTCCCAAGGCTGGCAATGCTACCAGCGGCCACGAGCTGCTGGAGCTCCAACCACGACGCCTTCAAGTGCTCGTTCAGTGGGTCGTTCTCCAGAGATGTGGGCGGAAGGGCCATCATGACCGTATCGAGGTGAGCCACACCGAGTGCTTCACTCACTGGTCATCGTGCAAAAAAAAAAGAAGGTACAATCATTAAATTGGAGGAGCACATGTTTAGATATGTGTCGATCGTCGTTGTTGGACACGGAAAACGAGGCATTTAATCAACAGACCATTGACCGAAGTATGCTAACTGCCATGGGGAAAGCAAGGAGAATCTCACATTTCAGACTTTAACCCACAATCCGAGCTTTTGCCCCGACGAAGAGTTAACAACCAAAACAACAGCTTCTTTCTTCCTGCGACGGTCAAACAAAGCTTGACAATTAAATCTATTAGTTCGGTCACGTAAGGCTATCACGGTGCAACGATCTGATTTTGAACTCATTGATGTGCTTATCTAAAATACCTCGTTTTTAATTTGAAGGAACGTATGCACATACCTTTTTCAATGGCTTCTTTCAGTGCCCTGGGCTGATTTTGCAGAAGAAAGACCTTGGCTAAATTTTGCAGAAGAAAGGAAAAGACAAAAAATGAAAATAAGAACACGAGGATTGTATAAAAGAAGCCAAACATGTTAAAACAGGCTTTATTTACCGATTCAGGAAACCATGATGAGACAGACCATGAGGAACCAAGAGGCCAGACGTGACATGGTCAATTCCATCGTAACGGAATTACAAATTAGAGAAATTCTGGCCTTGTTTTGACATGCTGTATAGTCCAGTAATAAATTCAAGAAAGAAAAGTTTGAATCTTAGAAAAGGTGCATGTATACCTCATCTTTACAAATGAAATCAAGAATGGACGAACAATACGTACATTCAGAATTAAATGAGAGCAGTTGAGGTCCGGTAACGGAATTGCATACAAAAATCAGGTATTTGTTCCTCTAAAATTACAAAGGGATTCCTCTGAAATATAAAGCATCGTGAATAAGAATGTCACATTTATGAATCAACACATATTGGCTAAACATCAGAAGGGATGTTTTGCACTACATCTAAAATTTTTGTATATAATTCAGTCATGTCAATAGGAAGGCAGTGGTAATGGAATTACGGAATAGTAACGGACTTGTGACGTTTGAAATTTACCTGGAAATGTGCTGTGTGCCTTGGTCAGGAAAATGTTACATAAATACCTGAGAACTTGAAGCATTGCTCATTATTCAGTAAAAATGTTAAGTGGTCACTCAGACCACATTGAAGAAAGCTGTGGTGAAATTAGCCATTAATCTTCACCAACTCCTTTTGACTGATCTTTTACAAGTGGTCCTACCCATTTCAAGCTCTGGTGCCATGAAGCAATAACTAGTGTCGGTATATTTGAGGTACCGTCGGACCCCACTATTTGCGGGGGATACGTTCCTGAAAAATGCCGTGAATGTCTGGGCATTGTTTAATATATATACATACTTTCTTTTATATGGTCTAGGTTCTTGGAGAAGAGCGATTACACAGAACAAATGGAATCACAGGAGAAAGGGGAAACCCTAACAGCAGGGCGGAGAGAGAGGAACTAGTCAGAGACTGACAAACAAGGGATGCAGGTAACGATGAGGGATAAAGGAAAATGCAAAGGGTGGACAATATGGATACATAAGCAAAACTGTTTGACCAGTTTGTGATTTTGTTAAGGTCTGAAGAGAGGAAAGAGCTTGCTGCCTGTCTGTCATAAGGATGAGAGATGTCACGGCAGAGAGTGGAGTCATCAGCAAAAAGATAAAGAGTATTTTTAGGAGTGTCAGTGAGATCATTGATGAAGATTAGGAATTTTATGGGGCCGCAAACACTGCTTTGGGGTACTCCAGCCTTGACAGGAAGAGAAGATTAAAGGGTTCCGTTGAGAGCCACATGTGTAAAAGAGTGGAGGAAGTCAGTGATCCAAGAGTGGAGTTGGCCTTGGATTCCAAAGGCAGACAGTTTGGAGAGCAAGGCAGGATGTCAGACTCTATCAAAATCTCGAGATATGTCCAGAGAGACCGCCCTAACCTCATGACTGATATTGAGGGCCTCCATCCATTGGTGGGAGAGTAGAAGCAGCATGTCCAAGGTAGAGTGGCCAGGTCTGAATCTGAATTGATGATCTGAGATGAGGCTGTTTGATAAAAGGAATGATTTTATGTCATCTGCAATGATGGATTCCATGACCTTGCTGATGATTGGAAGTACTACAGTAAGCTAATTGGGCTGTAGTTAAGGGGATCTGTTTTTGCACCTTTTTATGTAATACTGTGATGTTGGCTGATTTCCAATTTCAAAGGTGGATAGAGGAGACCAGTCCTAAAGTGTTTAAAATAAAAAAATGAATATTAAAACGCGAATACGCGAAGCGCGAATGTCGAAGCAGGTCACACACCTTATGACCCGCGAATACACGGGGTCTGCGAATAGCAAGGTTCGACAGTACTTGATATACTGTATGCAACTTTAACCACATAATTAGCATTTGATGCACTTGGAAAGGGAATTACAGCTGGGCAATTTTTGGACAGTGCCAATTAATCTCGGTTGAATGTCTATCTTTTCTGTCTATATAGCAGTGTACATGGTGTGAAAAACATTTAATTTACATTTCAGAAAAATGACCTCAATTGCCACACACATTTATTGATACACCAGAAAATACAACCCGTCGCTTCGCTGATGAATACAGGGATGGGAGAAAGAGGAAGGGAGAGGGGATGGAGGGAGGGGAGGGGGTGAGGAGGGGTAGGGGAGCTAGGAAGGGAGAGGCAGGGAGAGCAACCTCACCAAACGTGCTATACACTCTGGAAGGAGGAGAGGAGAGAGGAGGATGGGGAGAGAGAGGAGGTGAAGGGGAGGAGTGGGGAGGGCAGTGATTTTTGGGAGGAGGAAAGCATGAGGGGTGGGGTTTTGGACTTACGTTTGGTCAGGGGAATTGAGGTGAAAGTGGTGGGGGAAGGTTCTCAACTTGTTTGGTCATGGGACTTGTGGAGGTGGGGGGGGGGGGGGATAGTGCAGGATTGAACGAAACGGGTAGGTTAAAACAGCACGCGGAAACCGTCCAGAATGTCCATGGGGGGGGGGTAGAGAGGGGAGGGGGTTCAGAAGAGGTAAGCATGAGGGAGAGGGAGGGAAGGCAGCATGATGGGAAAGAAAGACAGCATGAGGGAAGGGAAGGAAGACAGCATGCATGGAAGGGAAACGAAGGCAGCACGAGGGAGGAGAAGGCAGAGTGAGGTTAGGGAAAGGCGATAAAACACGCCCAAACAGCAACATTTTCTTTTTAAGCACCAGGTTCTATATAAAAACGGGTGGAGCATTTAAAACTCACCCTATCTACTGGCAAAGGCCTGCTGCACATGCAGTGACCTTTGCACCCACTCTGGTCGGCTCACTCCAAATCTGATTCGTACATGCAACCCTATGAGAAGCAGTTTTAATTCAAAACTAAACTGTCAGTCCTTAACATCACCCATACGCGTTCCTACAACCTCCCATGGTCCATGTTCACCGTGCATGCGCCACGGCGACGTGCATGGATTCAACCGGCATGCTCAACTTCCCCACACCTGCACTACGTGGAACGTCCCTATGGCTTCGGCGTCGCAGCACGTCCGTTGAAACACATGGTTTGTAAGACGGCCGTGTAACCTCCACCACGGCACCACAGGCCCGGTGAGAGTTCGGTTCGTGCGCCCATGAAACCAACACGCCGCACACACGTAACCAAGCATGCATGCACGTACACACCCTAATGGAGAGTCCTTTTGCAAACCCCAATATACCATTTGTACCACGTCCATGTGTGGTCAATGTACCTCTCCGTGATTGCAGCAACTGCTGCATACTCGCACATGCAGTGACCTTTGCATCCCTTGGGTTGGCTAGCTCTGAATCGGATTCGTACGTGCTCACTCTGGGGAAGCCTTTTTAATTCAAAGGAAAGAGAGCGGGAGAGGGTGTGTGATGTCCCAGGTGCAGCGGAACATGGAGAGCGAGAGCATTAGCAGTAACTCCGCTTTATTGCGCGCCCGGATGTACATCACTGCCACCCCTAGCGGGTGAGTCATGATATATGAAAACCCAACCACGTGATACAGCACACTCCTCCCCTCGTAAAATGACAATTCCAATGATGAAATGACAATTATAACATGACCAAACGAAACCAATCAACATTCAAAATCCTCCAAGTACCGCGGTCGTTTCCTGTACCCGCCTCGGCGGGCAGCACCGCCAGACAGCCCAGGCTCAGACGCCTCCCGGCTAGATCGAGCGGTGACACCTCGCCGGACTTGCCCATCCGCAACAACAACCGCCCCCGGCCGACAAGCTTGCTCGTCGTCCTCGGAGGACTGAATCAGGTGATACCCCGCGGGCGTCGGCACATCCGGCCCTGGCGATACAACGCCTGGGCACGGCGACAACACGGAGGGGCTCCACATCGCTCGGCACGGGGGGGGGGGGGGTGACGCTGAACAGCGATCATGCATTTGGTCCACGTGCCGCTTCCACACCTCCCCACTATCAGTCCGCACCATGCAATTCGCCGGCCCCAGTACCACAGAGACCACAGCCGGCACCCATTTGGAACCGTGGAAATAATCGCGCACCATTACCTGCTGTCCCAATCAAAAACCGCGCAGCAGCGTCCGGGCGCGACACCGCCCCACTCACCGACCCTCCAGGTCGCAGCAAATCTAGTCTGGACCGCAATGCCCGTCCATAGAGACGAATGGCAGGAGAATCGCCGTGACAGGATGAATAGCGTTCTGTATTGGAGCAAAAAGACATCGACCACCGTCTGCACAGGTGCAACACCCCCCCTGCGCAAAGCCCGTTTCAACATTTTAACAAATGATTCCGCCTGCCCGTTCGTCGCAGGATGATACGGTGCGGACCTTAGATGTCGAATACCATTTTGACGCATAAACTCATCAAATACACCTGCGATGAACTGTGGACCGTTATCAGAGACCAGAATCTCAGGTAATCCTTTATTAGCAAAGATCGTCCGCAGTTTTTCTATCGTAATGTTTGCCGATGTATGCTGCATTACTACAACCTCCAGCCATTTAGAGAATGCATCGATCACAATCAAAAACATTTTGCCATTAACCGGGCCCCGCAAAATCCACATGGACCCTCTGCCAGGCCCTGGTCTGGGTTGGCCACAGTCCCGAAGCTCGACGTGGGTTATCAGCATCTGTTTGACACGTGGTGCAATGCTTAACCATCTGCTCAATGTCTTTGTCCAACCCCGGCCACCACAACAGGCTACGAGCAAGACTCTTGTCTCACGACGCCAAGGGTGACTGACATGTAGTTCTTCCAAACACTGCTGCCTGAACTTCGGTGGAATCACCGCCCTCATTCCCCACATAACGCACCATTGACCAATGACAGCTCCGATGCGCGCGACGCGAAAGGCTGAAATGCCGGTGTGCAGGTATATTGCTCCAATTCCCCGTAGAATCCCCTTAACGACACGGAGCACTGGATCATGAGCAGATTCCACCGCGACCTGTTTTGGCCGTGATCGGCCCGCTTTGGACCTGGCTCAGCGCAAACACATCAACCGGTCAGCCGATTCAGAACGAAGCTGGACTCCGCGCAAGGCAAGCGCGAGAGCCCGTCGAAGTTAGCATGCTTTCAGTGCTTCGGAACTGAATATCGTAGCTGTAAGCAGCAAGAAATAGACAACCACCGCTGTATTCGCGGCGCGCCCACCACCGGTACCTCACGTTTCGGTCTCAGGATGAATTGAAGTGGTTGTTGATCCGTCTGCAAAGTGAAATGCCGCCCCAGCAGTGTATGATGAAACCTCCGCACACCCAGACGAGGCTGAGAGCCTCGCGCTCGATCTGGCTATTCCCGCTCTGCTGTGGACAGGGTCCGCGACAAGACGCAAAACAAACAGGCCGCTCGGAACATCTCCATCCTGTGGGAGAGCACTGCCCCGATGCCATATGCAGAGCTGTCGCCATGCCAATAAGAAACGGACGTGCAGGTCTCGTAGTGCACGAGGACCGTATCCTCTGTAGAGCAGCCGCTTGACGCGGTGAACGACGCCTGGTGTGCAGGCCCCAGGCCCAGCGCGTCGCCTTCCTGAGCAACCGCAGTTAACGGCGCAAGCTGCGAGCTGAGCCCGCGCACGAATCTTTGGTGTAATACTGTGCCATACCAATGACGAGCGCAGCTGCGTCTTGTCGCGAGGCGTGGCATGGCTGAATTGCCTCACTTCCGAGGCCTTTCAACAGCCTCCGGCGTGATGAATGTGCCCGAGGGGTATTCCAAGCGCCGCTTGAAGAACGGCCGACTTGTCCCTGTTTCAAGCGCTCAGGGCCGCACGCTTCCAGCTGTCAGCCACCTGGGCAATGTCCGCAAGGTGCTCTCCGCGTTTTCCCACAATGAGCACATCGTCCAGGTAGGTTTGAGCGGGCAGGCCAATGCAACCTGACCCATGGCCCCCTGCCACAAGGCCGGGGCCGAAGCAATCTCAAAACAGAGTCGTGTATATCGATAGAGTCCTGACACGTGTTGATTGTCAAAAGGTCTGCTACTCCTGGGATCCATCGCCAGGTGAAAATATGCATCACGCAGATCAAGCTTCGTGAAGTATTGACTCCCCGCCAATCGTGCATATATCTCATCGATTGACGGCAGTGGATATTGCTCCACGCTGAGCCCCGGGTTAACCGTGGACTTGAAGTCCCCGCACACTCGGCACGTCTCCATTCCGTTTCAGCACCGTGACGACCGGGGTGGCCAATCTGAGTACGACACCCGTTTCGATCACTCCACAGGCCGCCAGCCTATCCAGTTCACCCTTGACCTTGTCCCGCCAGGGCATACGGCACCGGTCGTGGTTTACAAAAAACGAGGAACCACCCCCTCCTTCAGGAAGAGCTTTGCCTGCACACCCTTGAGTTTCCCAAGGTCGTCGCAAAACAAACCTTGATGTCTTTGAAGAATCTTGAAGATACAGCACAAGTGGGTGGGAGAGAGAGCGGGAGAGGGAGAGGGGTTGAGAGAGAGAGGAGAGGGGTGGGAGAGAGAGAGGGAAAGGGGGTGTGAGAGTGAGGGAGAGGGGTGTGCGAGTGAGGGAGAGGGGTGTGAGAGTGAGGAGAGGGGGAGGGAGACAGGGTGTGAGGGAGAAGGTGTGAGGGAGAACAGGGTGTGAGGGAGACAGGGTGTGAGGGAGACAGGGGTTGAGGGAGACAGGGTGTGAGGGAGACAGGGTGTGAGGGAGACAGGTGTGAGGAGAGAGTGTGAGGGAGAGAGGGTGTGAGGGAGAGAGGGTCGTGAGAGGAGAGAGGTGTGAGTGAGAGAGGTGTGTGAGGGAGAGAGGGGTGTGAGGGAGAGAGGGAGAGAGTGGAGGTGGAGGGGAGAGAGGAATGTGAGGAAGATGGGTGTGAGGAGAGAGGAGAGGTGGGAGAGAGAGAGGAGAGAAGGAGAGAGAAGAGAAAGAGAGAGTGAGAGGGTTAGAGAAGGGTGTGATAGGTAGGGAAAAGGGGGTATTCCGGCAGATGTGACGCCAGTTTAACGTATATCTGAGGACTGCACACACATTGATGAATCACCCTGCCTGTGAAACACTGGGATGACAGGTTATAGCTGGGACTGGATTCGAACCCAGACTAAACAGCTTAGAGCGAGCGTGTACCACAGGTTGAAATTTAAAACATATATTCACCATGACCATTGATCACAATTCTGAAGTTTCGCGTCGAATTGATGAAGCAGTTCAACAGAAATAATTTTTAAAAAGATTTCTCTTGAATCAAATATGGCTGCCAGACCACATGACCTCTTAATTATTTGTAAATAGCAAGGTATCCCAAGGCTTGGGGACATGTAGGTGAAGTTTCTCTGATCTGTCAAGGCGTTCTGGAGAAGAGGATTTTTGAATGTTAATTTTTCAAAAAATCATATGACTAATGACATCATAGGAGGAGAACTTTTTGTTCCTCATGGATAGGCGATCATAGCCGTAAAGTTTTGCGTCAATCTGATCAGCCGCTCAGAGAAGAAGATTTTTGAAGGTTTTCATGCTTAAAAAAATATGACTGCCAAACCATATGACCATGACTATCATCAACCCCCCCCCCCCCCCCCCAACCATACAATTTATTCCTCGATGAACCTCAAAAATTTCATACTGATCAGATAAAGTGTTTGGTGTATGCAATTATGACATCATAATGAAGCACCTATGACATCATAATATAAATATATATATATATAATATTATATATTATATTTGTTTCCCATGGGAGTACTTGACATGTGCCAAGTTTCAATTTTTCCATGAGCGGTTTCGGAGATACAGAGGTCCAAAGTTTTTCCTTTTTTTCAATATGGCTGTCATACCACATGAACTATGATGTCATAATTATCATTAAAACAAAACATTATACATGAGTAGTCGCACCTCTAGTGAAATTGTGTCATTGGATAGGCGGTTGAAGAGAAAAGAGAAAATTAGCACGACGGACGTACATTTTACATGGATGACGTCGTATAGACGTACGTATAGACAGCCAACTCGAAACATAACGCCTCCCGGTGACTATCAGCGAGGCATAAGCATTTGAGCGCTTTATCATTAAGAAACCGTTGCAGCCTGTTCAAAGTCAAGGCATTGTTGATCAGGCCCCAAAAAATGGTGAATCAAGACCCCAGCGAGGGAGAGCGAGACGACAAGATAACAATTTAATAATGTTGTTATTCTCTTTAAAAGCATGTTTAAATCAACCAAAGTTGCATACATGCAAAGTTTGAGGCCGCTAGGTTTCATGGTTTTGGAGTTATGGAGGAGACACACACACACACAAAATTACAAGCCGGTAGGCGACATGGGTGGTCGCTATATAATTGCATACTAGTCATACAATTTTTGACGGATTGGGCTGAAATTTTTTTGAAAAAGAGGTTGATTATAGTGCGCATAAAAGCGCGGAAGCCGATTTTGGATTTCGAAAAAAAAAATTCGGATTTTTTCAAAAATTTCAAAGTCCCATTTCTAGGCAACGGTGGCGTCCATAGCAACGGTGCTCAAAAGCATACAACTAGATCCTGGTATGAACCTACCAGTCAAGTTTCATCAAAATCGGTTGACTCCTCTGGCCTCAGAGCTGTCCATTACATACAAACAAACAGACAGACATACAGACAGACGGAAAACCTGAGAATAAGGTAGTCTAGCGACCACCCAATATATAGACAAACAGCAGCCAATATATGTGTGACAAGAAGGAGAAATTGGGCTCTGTATTTTAGAAAGCACATTCAAAGGGAAATGACCTGTAAATCGGTGCTTATCAAGTTTATTTTGCTTTGAAACTCACAAAGACAAACAACATAACTTTCTAAAGCACACCCGATTTCGATTGAACTGGACTGGTATGAACGATTGTTCGGAACATGGGGACTCCCTGTACTGTATTTTGTGTAAAAGTTGCTTTTCGCATGACCACACAAGTATGAAACGCTTCATTTTATAACCCAACAATAGCTTATCGAATGATCACACGGTCACTCATCATTCATTTAAAAATGACAGGATGCTGTGCCGTTCGATTGGAGAAGGGATTTATAATGCGTCGATTCACAGGTGCTGTATGAAGTTCCGCACGGATAAAATACATGAAAAGGAGAGGCACAAAGGCTTACCTTTAAATGTAGAATTCAAGTAAAAACTTCGTGAAATTCAATTCCCACACAGAGCACACAAAATGTCAATCAATGCCTTGCGAGGTCAAACCAACATGGCGGAATTTGGAACATGAAGTTTGATTCCAGGTTGGAAGTTTTATTGGTATGTTAATAGGTTTATATTTATCTTTTATAAAGTAGGAAGATCGTACAAAGGGTAAAAAAAAACACAAACTGCATTTGCAATTGCCAAAAGAAAAAGGACCTCTGTGAACTGAATTGCCATAGCTTGCAAAAGCAGCTTCGATCCCGCTGGTTAATTATTTTTGTTGTGCTCGATGAAGTTCCACTTTCTGCACATTCCTTAATCTTTTCTTCACTCATTATAATCATCTGAACAGTAGAAAAAGTTAAGTTTAATGCTTTGATTCAATAACTAAGACTTAGTTATAAAAATCGCAAATTTGTTTAAATTTTCAGATTTCACTCCAAATTTTGATGCTTATTTGGTCCACAAGATCCGATTCTCAAATCAGATATAATATTTTGATTTTATACTTTAATTAGTCCGTGAGAGTAGATCGTGTTTCCAAGGAAAGGCCTGTTTGAATAGGCTGAATCAATATGGTGGCTACGACCTCTGCGAGGCAAACTTGGCCTGACCAAGGATAAGCCTTTCATGGAGATAAGCCTTTAATTATCTTTAAAAGGGGAATTTAAATTAACATAACCCCTCCCAATTTTCATTCGTGTATTACCTTGGAGTTCCCTTCGTATGCATGCAAAGTTTCAGGCCACTGGGTTTCAAGGTTTTGGAGTTATGGAGGAGACACACACACACACTGACATTTATTAGTATCGATGTAAATAATCTTGGGCTAACGATGTCCACGACAATGGCACAAGCATTGATTACATTTGAGTTTGAGAGGGAGGTGTTAAAGGCAGTGACAAATTACAAATTCTTGCCCCAACCAGCAGAGGGCATTGCATCAACAGTACAGCCGCACCCTCATCCAATCATGCTGCCCCGCAGCCTTGTGCTGCATGCAAACGAAGACGAACAAATAATTGGCATCTTTAAATAGCCCAGAAATTGCACTTTGAATTACCTTATTTGGCAGTTTATGCCGCCGTCACATGAAAGGTGAACAATTTTGCAGTCATTGACAGTGTGGAAGAAAGAACATGTGAAAGCCCTCTCACAAACTTGTGACCGAATGAAAAAGCTTGAAAATGTATTCAAATGGAAGAGTATTTTAAGTGAAGCAATGTTACAGAATTGAAGCCAATGAACAATGTCCACTTCCTTGCTGCAAACATATTTATGCGAGTGCCAGCGGAACCGCTGCTTTACGATTCACGGCACTGCAAAGTAATTGAATGGCCTAATTATGAGGGAGAAAAGGTGTTTTGTTTTTTTAACCTGTGCATGCAAAGTGAAAAGCGTGGTTAAACAATTGGTTCACTCTGTTTGTCTGTGTCTGTCTGTTTGTCTGTCTGTCTACATCATGAAGGAACTACTTAATTTCAATTGAATTTTATATTTTCAACATCGGAACAATAATTGGAACATGAACCTGCAGTTTAACATTACTTTGGCTCTGAATTTAGCAAATTGTAGGGAGTTTCGGGCAGAGCGTGCATGTGCGCTCACAGTGAACTAATTGCTTCAACCTGTCTGCCTATCCGGCGGTCAAACAAAATTGAAAATCATTCCATGCAGGAAACTGACTGTTGCCACTCGCAATCCCATTTTTCTCTGGCATGACACCGCACCCCCCACATTGCACTACACCACACCTTAGACACCACCAGTATTCCTCCCCCCTACCTCTCTCTAAGCGTACTGGGTTGTGTTGGTCCGCCGACCACACCAGATATTTGGAGGCCGTTCATCCTCATCTGCTTTCTCTCTCTGGGTTATATATAATCTTCCTCGTGTGTGTGTGTGTGTGTGTGTGTGTGTGTGTGTGTGTGTGTGTGTGTGTGTGTGTGTGTGTGATGGCGCCTGTCCTAGTTCAAGTTAAGATTGTAGAAGTGATAACGGGATAAGTCTGCTCTGTGTCTGCTTTTGTAAATTGCTTGCCTTTTGCCACAACCCACTAATTCCTTGCTTTCCCTGCTGTATATACCAATAAACCCAATTCAATATGCCACATACCTTTCCTCACTTGATTGTAAATAAATGCTTTGTATAGAAATGTTCCAGCTCGTTTTTGTCTTTTCCTCCATTGGTCCAGCAATGGGTCGCACTCTAGTTTAGCCGGGACGTTATTCCCAACGATCTGTTTCCTAACCGGTACGTTATTGGCAGTTACGCTCGGCTGCATCTGATATGGTAAGATGATCCGGTTTGAGCAAGTGCGTATCGAGGGTGTGTCTCCCGGTAATTATATTATGTGACCTTTAGGTAAACAGTATCAGACGGAGCACCATAAGTCACGTGGTCGAGTTATTGGCGTTCACGGTCGATTAGTCTCCCGCCGCGTCACAAAGATATTCGTGTGCGACGGCCTGCGATTCCGGAGAGTCTGGTGGGAATCTGAGGTCGCTCACCCCTCGTGGTCTTCCTGACCCCCGACCCCTGGTCCGCAACACTATAGGGATTCAGAAAAATGGCGACTCAAAGGAAATATACATCGTGCTTGGAAACACAATAAGCAATGACGTTTAAAGACCCTTCCCATGTACTTTTTCTCAAGACTGCACGGGGTAAAGTGTTCATTCTATGAACTCTCTAGTTTCCATTTTTTTCTGCGGACTATAAAGCAAAACTGTGCACAGATATTATTCCTTTGCAAGGTGGCCTCCAGAAAATTTGAAATATTCTTGCCATCAGTGGGTGAATTATGCAGTTCCATTGGAAGATAAGTCGTTTTTGGCTCAGAAACATTTCGAAAATGGACTCTCGGACTGTGTCACTCTCGGTCTCTCTCTCGGTGTCTGTCTGTCTGTCTCTCTCAGATACACACGCACACACAGAGAAGCACATGGTGAACCTTCCCATCTATCTTCTTAACATTCCTCTCGAAGAAGTTCAGTCACTAAAACTTCTAATCCTCACTATCAGCCATGATCTTTCTTGGATAAATCACATTTCTTAGTGGGCCTCCAAAGCCAGCTGCCGACTGGGCATTCTCTGTCAAAGTCCTTCCTTGGCACACCTGAACTCCTCTCCACCTGCAAGGCCTTCATCCACAGCTTGCTCAGTTTGTGTGATGCCATGGAAACCAAGGCCTCAAGATCATTGGAATCTCCCATAACAAAGCTGAGTCTATTGGCCTGAAACTTTGCCATTGCTGACAGTTTGGTGGTCTCTATCTTCTTCCACCTCCTTTCTGGTTTTGCACCCTGTGCTCTCTGTGCTCTGTCCACCCCCCCCCAAACCCTGGATTTCCACAGGACTCACAGTCTATCAGCAACGCCCTTTTGGTGAAAATTCCAAAATCCAGAATCACTGCTCGATTTTACCTCCAGGACAGGAGGACATGCCCATGTTACTCAACCCCTCGAACACCTTACTGTCTTACTGCATATCGGGCCTGCAAGCAATAAATTATTCATGTGTAGGCCTTGTGGGAACAGAATGGACTTTTCATTGGGACGTGCAACCAATTTAGCATCTAACAACATAACTTCTAAACAGTGAAAATTCAGTTACCTGTTATCTTCAACTCATCTCTGTCTTCCGCTTTCACCATACATGGGCGTTCACATGGACTCACCTCCAACACCTACAAACAGAAAAAATGCAAAATAATTTACAACTAACATGAGGGGGGGAAAAAGGTAACCTTTGCATCAAAAACAACCGTGTCCTATCATACAGTCATTTGAAAACAAATCTTTGAACTCAAGATTTCTGATCATGATGTACCATTCTCTGTAACAGAGCATTGGTGCTGCCGAAGCAGTTTCTTGTCAAGGATTATACTGGCTGGTTTGTCATTGCCTTCCCAGCAGTAGTTAGGGCAGGAATTTTGTAATTGTTCATGGTGCTGACGATAGCGCGCCCACTCTATGCGAAGGACACCATGGAGTCTTAAACGTTACGCAACTAATATTGGCAGACGAGACGCCCAGTTTAACATTCATCCGAGGGATGGCACACACATTGATGAATCACTCTGCCTGTGAAACACTGCGACAAGAGTTTATAGCTGGGTCAAGATTCAAACCCAGGCTAGACAGCTTAGAGGAGATTGTGTGTACCTCTAGGCCATCCTGCCAGCACTGGACTCGTGATGTGCAATCATAATAACAGCATTAGATGATTCCTTAAGGAATTATCTACATAACATGCACCCAATGGGGGTAGAAGTGAAGAGAAAAAGGAATGAGATGAGAGGAAGTGTCAGAGTGAAAGGAAAAGAGTAGGAGGAAGAGTGGGGGGGGGGCAGGGGATGAGTGGATTATTACATAAAAACATGCCTTGCTCATATGATATTCTAAAAACATGACGAAACTAGAATGGCAATCGGTAGAGCACATATGTCCGCCAGGCTGAACAGTTTACATGTTGTACCCCACTGATAGGCCGGATCTGAATCCCGACCTTAACCAAGATCTAATCGGCTTGTTCTTGTCACCCAACCAGCTCATCCACCAAGTTTTGTCATAATCCGTCAAACTTTTTGAGATTTCACGCCATATATCCTTTTTGGCCCTATCTCTCAATGGTGAAGAATCACTTCAGAAATATTAAAAATTCTCGTATCTGGATCCAGATCTTCACCAAAATCGAATCAATTCGTCCTTGTCACGCACCCAACTGTCCACCAAATTTCGGCCGAATCCGTCCATAACATTTTGAGATATCCTGCTCACAGAGAGACAGAGAGACAGACGGGGGTGAAAACATAACCACCGCCACCTTCGGTGACGGAGGTAACAAAATCATCACGAGAACTCACAAAAATATCTGATTAGTCGAACAACTTAAACCATTTTGACTCTTCAGAAAAGTTTTCTTCACCTTTTTACTTGTTGATCTCAACCTTTTTTTGAAGCTGGTACATAAATAACATGCAAGACAGAACAATAATAGACAATATACAAACACATGGCATATGGGGATTTTAAATGGATTCCAACCATCATGAGATGTTGGTTCAGATGAGAACGCAAAGAGGGCGAACTCAAAACCTTTTCCAATTGGCCAACTTATTGAGACCTGAAACTACCAAGTAATGCATCATGTGATGAAATGTATGTATGTATGTATGGGAGTCATGTAATGAGATTGGTTTCGGATAATGCGAGGTTAGTTTAGGACAGCGGCTTGGCATGCCTCCAGCAACGATGCAACCCAGCAGTCAGCCAATCATGTGCTGCATACATGATGACGATGACGACGACGACTGTTCACAGGTAACATGCCAACACCTGGGTACACTCATTTATTCATCGTGTCGGAGCTGCTGATCAGACAGCAACAACACTGAGATAGCAAGCAGTGTAACGTGCTGTCGAGGGATATCGATGAAGCCCAGACCACTTGCTAAATGCAGCAATTTTGAATTTGTTGAGGGTCCTGGCGATAACTGGTCTACTCTTTGTCAAAAAGATAAAGTAGGATCTTTAATATCCACCAGCTATTACTAACAGACACATCCCAAGCTCAGGATCCATCCAATGGCTGGCATATTCATTGTTGGAACACCCTGCCTGCGAAACACCAATCATATATTTTAGTCATTTCAGGAATCAAATCCAGACGAGACAGGTCAAAAGGTAAGTGTCTAACCTCTGCACCATCCTGATTGACTGGTTGGTTAATGATATGCACTTGGTGAGTGTCAAGTTTGCAGTGCTTAACCACAATTTACCTGGTTCTAATATGAAGGGTTGTAATTAGGTGGGGTGTTTCAGACAAACTAATGAGAAATTATTTTCAAACAAAATGTAGCTTTGCAGTGTCACTCACCTCCAGCTCCTGCTTTGAACCAACCTTTGCACTCCATTCTTTAAGCGTCGAGGAAATGCACTCCAAAAGCTAAGCAAACAAACAAACAAAAAGTTAATCTTTTGAAAGATCTACAACTCAAATACATGTACAACTGAGCATAATCACATTTAAATCTCACATGGGTCCTGCCGTTGCTTGTGCAATATCTTACGCACATTGCTGCACTGAGGCTTCACATTCAGGCAAAATAAATTAGAGAGTTCACAGAACACCTTACCCTGCACAGTCTTGAGAAAAAGGACATGGGCCTTTATTGGAAGGAGAAGAATAAGAAGAGCAATCTCGAAGTTCCCCCACCCTGAGAGCACGAGTGACATATTTGGTTGGCCGAGCCGGCTTAAAATTTTTCCCAAGTATTGTGAAACGGAAGGTTTTTGGAAGTGTCAACAAGCCAATGTGTTCTACAGAGTTCAAGTATATCATTAAATTGAAATAAAATAAGAGTTTTAAAGGCTGTCGGGGGAGGGGGGGAAGGCATTGACTTGTAAGTTTCCCGCCATTGATGCACCGTCTTTGATATCACCTTACTTAACACATTAAATTAGTTGTTCGTGCCTGTTGTTTGTGTCCTTTACTACGTCCGTACAAACAGTAAGCTTCCTGTTTGGAATAACTTTCAATTTTGTTTCACTGCCAGACTGAATGAAGCAATTGCTATCCTGTGAATGTGCATGTGCAATTGGGACGAGACTGTACAATTTGCCAAATTCAGAGCCAAAGTCCTGCTAAACTGCAGGTTTATGACATGATTCCTGTTCTACAGTGTTCAAAATATAAAATTCATATTGAAATCAAGTCGTTCCTCAATCACAAAGGGATAGAAAGACACAGTGAACCAAATGCTTAACCACAGGCTCTGCGCTGTGCAAGCGGCGGCAGCAGTAGCTATGCACATTCTCAGTAAAAGTTGAGAGTACTTGTGGTACAGGTAGTACAAGTGGAGGTGTCATTGTTAAACCTTCATTTGTTTTGCTTTAAATGACATGTACGCACGTTTGATGTCATGAGTAAAGTTTGTCGGGTTCTCCAAGTCGTGTGGCGGTATTCTCAAAAACCTGTACGTCATCAACTCCATGCTATTTACGAGTACGTTTTGATGCAATTTGAGAACTCTATCGCTTGCATGTTACAATATTTAGAATCGGTGTTAATTGAAGAGTTTGTTTTTTTGAACAACTCATAAATATTTGATGTGCATGTAGATTTCATTTCATACATGAAGCACAAATGATGTCGCACGTTTAGTTCTTGAAAAAAATTTTGTTCACATTTGCCGACTGTTAAAGCAAGGTAGCCGAGATATTGTTTTCGTGTTTTATTTGCAGTCAATCACTGAAACTGATGATTTGTGTTTTTTTTTATTGCATTTGGCATGTCAGAAAGCAAAGTTTGAATGTCATCAAGGACATGTGATTAAAGAGTGAATCTGACTGTACATTGCTCTTGTCCTCGTTACACCACAGAACTTTCTTTCGAGTGCAGCATTATGGCTGCTGGTTGCATAATTGGTTCGGGATGCGGCTATGCCGCTGATGCGGTGTTCCTAATACCAGTACACTGGTACTCATTTTGCCGACCTCAGAAGGATGACGCGCTGAGTCAACCCCACCTGGTATTAATTCAGCGGCCAACGGGGATCAAACTCAGGACCCTAGGATCCCAAGTCAGCCACCCTAATCGCTAAGCCAACACCAGGCTTCCACAGAAGTACACGAGGTACATATTTTAAAGCTTCCCCTTATAGTCCATGAGCCAGGCCAGATATCGGTACCACCTGGGGTGACTAAACACGAATGGACTAAAATGTTTATAGAGTGACTGTAAATACATTAAGATATGATAGCCTTCCCGCACTGGTAGCTTCGTCTGATTTTGTGATGCAATGGGGTGCTACCCATAAAAACAGATTTTCAGCGTGACGCTCGGGTTTTCCTCATTTTCTTTAAAATCAATCACACGATCAACGCGAAACTTTGGACACCTATGTAGAATTTGATTCTCTACCAGAGTTGTTCCTAGGTATTTTTCAAATTTCCTCATATTTTGGGATTTACCCTAAAAAAATTTAATTTTGGGTATTTTCCCATAAATCTGGAATAAATCCCTAAATATGGGAGAAATTGAAAAATATATTCTAACAGCTCTTGTAGCTAATTTGATTCTCTACAAGAGTTATTCTGATGTATATTTCAAGTTTCCCCATATTAGGGGTTTATTTCATATTTGGTGATAATTTATTATTGGAAGGAGCAAACATATGTAGAATGGTTTCCATGTAAATGTGTTTGTTTGTTTTGTCATGTAATGTTTAATGGTGATATTTTTTTGCAGGTGTGTGCTGACTGTCTGACGGCATGATCAACCATCAGCGAGGAAGAGAGCACGGATCGACTGTATCATCCACTGCTCTGATGATGACAGCGATGCTCTGGTGTCACCACAGGATTTGGACTCCTGGAACACATTGCTCAGGGCTGCAGAGATCAGGCAGCATGATCCAGTCTGGAAGCAGCCAAGGGCCTTGAAGAAGGAGGAATACCACACATACATTATCACCGTAAATGTCGTAGTCTCTTTACAATGAAGAAGTCACTGGTATCTATCCTTGCCAAGGGTGCCAAGATAGAATCAGCAAGCGTCGACCCCAGGAGGAGGCATCAAGGATGCCCCTAGTACTAGCAGGGTGTATGCCAAAGTATGTCTCTTCTGCGAGAAGTCAAGCAAGTACATGAAAGCAGCAAAGACAAGGGAGCCACTCATCCAGTGTGTTGAGCTACGAGCAGATGAGAAGATCCGCAGAGCAGCAACAAGGAAACTCAACCAGAGAATCCTTGGTTTACTTAGCAGAGACCTTGTTGCTGCAGAGGGTCACTACCACAAGTCGTGCTACAAACTCTTCACAAAAGATGATTCCCCAGCGCCGCCAGGTCTGGTGCAGGTGAAAATCAGGAAGAAAGCGAGGAGCACGCTACGAAGAGGCTGAGATAGAAGCCCTCGAGGAACTCTTCTTGTATATAAGGACTGAATTATTTCCCAACCCAGAGGTACTGCCTATGATAACCTCACATCTAGGCTTGAGAGATCCATGATGTCCGTGGTATTATCCAACTGAAACCAGCGACAAAGAAACATGTTCGCGAAAGATTGAAACCGAGTTTGGGAATCACTACGCTTTGTCCCAGATGAGAAAGAAAGCTTCTAATCTATCCACGCAGCCTCTCAATGGACGACCTTGCCCGACAAGCACACAAAATGAAAAAAGATCTGCAAGAAGCAAGAGCAGCTAACTCTGAAGATATCTTAACCAAAGCAGGAATGCAGCTGAGGAATGAGATCAATAAGCAAGATGTGAGTCAGCCATGGCCCGATACAGATCAGAATGTCATTCCTGCAGCAGTCACTAAATTCCTGCACACCCTGCTGACAGGAGAGTGTGAGTGTCAAACTCCCTCTGAAAGAGCTCAACGTCTTGCCACATCCTTCGGCAGTGACTTGGTCTTTGCTGTTACCAGTGGCAAGACAAAGCCACCCAAGCACGTACTGCTGTCCAATGCTGTTTTGTGTTTGACAGGAAACACAGAACTGATCCGAACTCTGAATCGTTTGGCCACTGTGTGTCTACTCAATGTTTGAGGAGATCGATACAGCCCTTGTATCCAGAGAGCTGGAATGTTCAAAGGATGACATTCCACTGCCAGCAAACATCTACCCTGGTGTGTTCACAACCCTGGCCTGGGATAACATCGACCGACTTGAAGAGACACTAAGTGGAGCAGGTACTTCTCACAGAGTCTCCTTCTCCTCCTCCTCCTTCTCCACACGCCTCCTTCTCCATGCACTTCATGCAGCAGAATCTGGGTACAAGTCTGTCATCATCACTGCAGAGGATACAGATGTCATGGTCCTGTGTCTGGGCATGTGCCACAAGTCCCATCCCACCTGTTCCAGAAGTGCGGGACGAAGAACCGGACAAGATTCCTGGATATCACCAACTGAGCCGTACACTGGGAGGCAGCGTGTGTGATTCATTGATTGGTATTCATGCCTTTACAGGCTGTGATACCGTCAGTGCATTGCTGGCCGGGGGAAGATGACGACACTCAAGCAGGTGAAGATGGACAAGACATACCAGGCTTTCCACGAACTTGGGCGCTCATGGGAAGTGTCTCCTGAACTATTTGTGAAGCTACAGGAAATCACCTGCCACATGTACCTGCCATCTACCCACACAACTGAGGTGAACAAGCTTCGGTATGAGCTGTTCTGTGCGAGACGTGGAGAGGTGGAGTCAAGTCAACTCCCTCCTTGTGAGGACTGCCTCTTCATGCATGCACTACGTGCAAACTACCAGGCTGCGATCTGGAGGAGAAGTCTGCAGAGCCAGCCATTTGTTGCGAACCCAACAGACTGCGGCTGATGACAGATGAGGACGGCAAGCTTGCTGTCAACTGGATGCGAGGCTCACCAGCACCAGATGCTGTTATGCAGCTACTGTCCTGCAAGTGTGTGCGGTCATGCGAACTCCCTAAGTGCACTTGCCTCAGCAATGGCCTGAAGTGTACGGACATGTGCAGGTTACAGACATGCCAGAACAAGGCTATTGAAGAAGAGCCGGTAGCACAACAGTCAGATTCCGAGTCTGACGTAGATGATATTGAGGAGGAGTAATTTGCCATAATAGTAAGTACAAGCCCATGGCATGCTTAGTGTGTATTACAGGACTTGTATTAAATGTGACAATTACTATATTCATTTATAGTGACATTTAGGCATTCCTGTCCCCAAATTTGACATTTTAAATTTTTCGGTAGGGTGTGTCTATTCAAGAAGTGATAACGACCATTAAGCTACCAGTGTGCAAGGGCTATCATATCAAAACATAAACTAGAGACATGTAGCAAGCTAAAAACACCTAAGAGAATTAGTCACCCAGGTGGTACCGATCTCCAAAATTCGGTCTTGGCTCATGGACTATTACACGATTTCACATTCCACATACATTCCCATCTACTTCAGTCTTCAATAAGCATTTATGCTGATTTAAGTTTAATTAAAAACAGAATACAAGAAAAACTTCATTAACTGTGAATTAATTAATGCTTAATTTAAAAGTTCTGCTTTTGCAAAAGCGAAGTTCCACCGAGGCAACCGAAGATAACATGTCATCTCAGAGCCATGCGTTTTTCAAGAGCACCCAAGCACCTACAGTAGGCTTTGCCATATGTCAAGAGAGAAACTTTAGACATGTTTTGATTTGGTTGATACACTTTGGTACATCACTGGTGATGAAGGTTGTGGTCAAGTTTCATCAAAATTGTGTGTGAAGTTTCAGGGAAGAGCAAATACCTTTTTTTTGAGAGGGGGGTGTCAAAAAAACCCCTGTAGACCCCCTTAATGAACGCAGATTTTGATGCGGTCAATAAACCTTCGTTCGGCATCAGATATGAAGCTTGTGGCCAATTTTCAATCAAAATTGTGTTGTTTGCAAGCGATAATGACTGACGACTCACTCACTCACCTTTGGACACTGCTCAATCGCATAAGCTCACCTGACTAAAGTCCAGGTGAACTAATAAAAATGGAATAGAGTAGGCACCTAGAAGCAATGGGAATAGAGGGGTAGAGGTTGTTTGTGTTGTGCTGCACTACCCATACCCTCACCTTCACAGGGTGTATGTGTGTTTTATAACTTTATCTTCTCTAGGGAGCTCCTGTATGCTGATGACCTTGTGCTGATAGCCGACAGTGTAATGGGTAAATATACAGTACGGAAGGAGGGTGAAGGCCAGAGGACTGAAAGTAAATACAGGGAAAACTAGAGGGGGAGCACTCGGGAGAGTGCAAAACCTCCGCCGCCAATACTGCTGGGTCATTTTTGGGGGGGGTTAGGTATGGTCCAAGATCATGCCATTAAATTTTGACTTGGTCCCCCCAAAAAATTTTTTAGAAGAAATTATTTTTTGTTTTGCATTTCTACATGTTTAAGTGATTTCCAACCCCCCAAAAAAAATTGTTACCCCCCCCCAAAAAAATTGTTACCCCCCCCCAAAAAAAAATAGAGAATTTTTTTTTTTTTTTGCATTTCTACATGTTTTAAGTGATTTCAACCCCCCCCCCCCCCAAAAAAAAATGTGGAGAAAAGAACTATAACTGTCAGCACTGTTGACATCATATTTAATGAATAAGAAATTAGGTTCACTTGAGTGACCCAGCAGTATTGGCGGCGGAGGTTTTGCACTCTCCGAGTGCTCCCCCTCTAGTTTTCCTGTATTTATTTCAGTCTCTGGCCTTCACCCTCCTTCCGTACTGTATATTTACCCATTACACTGTCGGCTATCAGCACAAGGTCATCAGCATACAGGAGCTCCTAGAGAAGATAAAGTTATAAAACACATACACCCTGTGAAGGTGAGGTATGGGTAGTGCAGCACAACAACAAACAACCTCTACCCCTCTATCCATTGCTTCTAGGTGCCTACTCTATTCCATTTTTATTAGTTCACCTGGACTTTAGTCAGGTGAGCTTATGCGATTGAGCAGTGTCCAAAGGTGAGTGAGTGAGTGAGTGAGTCAGTCATATCGCTTGAAACAAACACAATTTTGATGAAATTGGCCACAAGCTTCATATCTGATGCCGAACGAAGGTTTTATTGACCGCATCAAAATCTGCGTCATTAAGGGGGTGCTACAGGGGTTTTTTTGACACCCCCTCTCAAAAAAAAGGTATTTGCTCTTCCTGAAACTTCACACACAATTTTGATGAAACTTGACCACAACCTTCATCACCAGTGATGTACCAAAGTGTATCAACCAAATCAAAATGTCTAAAGTTTCTTCTTGACATATGGCAAAGCCTACTGTAGTGCTTGGGTGCTCTTGAAAACGCATGGCTCTGAGATGACATGTTATCTTCGGTTGCCTCGGTGGAACTTCGCTTTTGCAAAAGCAGAACTTTTAAATTAAGCATTAATTAATTCACAGTTAATGAAGTTTTTCTTGTTATTCTGTTTTTTAATTAAACTTAAATCAGCATAAATGCTTATTGAAGACTGAAGTAGATGGGAATGTATGTGGAATGTGAAATCTGTAAAGTCCATGAGCCAAGACCGAATTTTGGATATCGTACACCTGGGGTGACTAATTCTCTTAGGTGTTTTTAGCTTGCTACATGTCTCTAGTTTATGTTTGATATGATAGCCCTTGCACACTGGTAGCTTATGGTCGTTATCACTTCTTGAAAGACAACCCTACCGAAAATTTTAAATGTCAATTTGGGGACAGGAATGCCTAAATGTCACTAAATGAATTAGTAATTGTCACATTTAATACAAGTCCTGTAAATACACACTAAGCATGCCATGGGCTTGTACTTACTATTATGGCAAATTACTCCTCCTCAATATCATCTACGTCAGACTCGGATCTGACTGTTGTGCTACGGCTCTTCTTCCC
>CM068957.1:126515954-126527461 GCA_035128595.1 Eptatretus atami
GAACACTTCCGCATTCTTCCTCTGAATCGCTCGCATAAGGCTCAAAACGATTCGGCTCCACAATTCCCCCAAAAGCGTTTCCATCACTAGTTTTGGCTCCATTAGTTTCTTCAAAATCCCACTGATCAGTTTGAACATTCTGAGAACCATCAGAGTTACTCATGACGGTGGAATCAGAATCGGAGTCCGAGGTGAACATGCACTGTTTCTCTACGTAAAGCCGCCGTTCGGATCAAGGTGGGTTAACAATGTGACGTCATAAGTGAAGTCGAGAATCGAAACTCTCGGGCCTTTTTCGACACTTTGTGATTGGCAAAAAAACTTCTAATATCTTTCCCCTTCAAATTAGACCATGATTCAAATACAAATGAGTCTCAATGATTTACAGAAAATAAAAGTTCAGCTTTGGTTCCCATTTAAGCTTTAGGATTTTAGATTCTCTCATGTGCACTCTGATCATCTATCAGGTGCACTCTGGAAAAATCTTTGAACTATTGTAAAATGAACCATTTGTATTGTAAAGTAAATTTTATTTACCTTTTCCATATGAATTTTGATGTGATTGACATGGAACATGTAGCTTTGTCAACTTAAAGGGACACCAGTTATTCAACAGTCCTTGTCAATAATTATTGCTGTCCGTTGCACCTGGTATGGAATAACTCCGCTGTCCGTTTGCACCAAAGAAGAGCAGCGTGTAGTGAGATGATTTTTGTGGGCTGAAGGTGTACCAGGGGCAGAATTCCATCACAGACTTTCAGCACAATATGGGAACAGTGCTTTACCGCAGCGGAGTGTGTATGTTAGGATTACCATGTTCAAAAACAGTCGCACAAGTGTCACTGATGATGAACAATCTGGACGCCCATCCACGTCCACAACAGAAGAAAATATTGAACGAGTCCACACCATGATTCTGGAAAACCGACGATTGACTATTGACGAAGTGGCACAACATCTGAACGTCAGTCATGGTTCTGCACATGAAATCATCAACAACAGACTTGGCTTTCATAAAGTCTCTGCTGGATGGGTTCCAAAACAACTCACAGAAGAGCACAATCTGAACCATGTGACAATCTGCCAAAGCCTTTTGAAGCACTTTAGTCATGAAGGGAATGCTTTTTTGAGATGCATTGTCACTGGAGACGAGACGTGGATCCACCAGTATGAGCCAGAGAGCAAACGTCAGAGTATGGCGTGGAAACATCCGACATCACCAGTCAAAAATATATTCAAAAGTCAACCATCGGCTGGAAAAGTGATGTTCAGGCTTTTCTGGGACTCACAAGGCCCAATGTTGGAACGCTATCAAGAGGGGGGGCACAACGGTAAACAGTGTCTGTTATTGTGAAATGCTCCGGGACCATTTGAAACCAGCTATTCGATGGAAATGCTGAGGGCTGCTGTCAAAAGGTGTTGCATTGTTGCATGACAATGCCCATCCACACACCGCCGCCCATACTGTGAAAACCCTCTGGCAATTGAACTTTTAGGTGTTGGAGCATCTTCCGTACAGGCCCTTCGGACTTTCACCTGTTCGGTCCACTTAAATACGCTTTAAGAGGCCACCACTTTGCCAGTGATCAACAATTGAAAGAAACGGTGCTATTTGTGGCTCATCACTCTGCCAAAAAAAAATTTTTTTCTGAGGGAATGCAGAAGCTTGTGAACTGTTGGAATAAGTGTGTTGAAAAGGAGGGGGACGATGTGGAGAAACGATGCTCTTGTACATGATCAATCGTAGTTATATTATTTAAATAAAAATATATTGCGGATACTTATTTGAGTCACCCTCGTATATGTACTTTCTTTTTTCTTTATCTCCAATTGTTTTATTTTTCAGATGAAATGTGATTATTTTAGAAGTTTGATCTTGAGTTGATCTTTGACCTTTTGATCTCAAAAATAGTTTCTTTCCCAATTCAGTGATGGACGATGCACATGCTGCTTAATTTTCAAATCAATCGGATGAAAAAATGATGAGTTTAGAAATAAGACCCCAAGATGACCTTTGACCTCAAAATCAATGGGCTTCTCAGTTGAGACTACCTTTACGACTTCGTAAAGTTTCATGACGATCGATTTAGAATTGTGATTTGTAGGCGATAAAAAGACAGACAGACAGACAGACAGACAGACAGACAAACAGCCAGCAGACAGACAGACAGACAGACAGAATAACATAAACCAATGTCACCCTTAGGGTGACCCGTATCTTGCCAAAAGGTGACCACGTGTGACTTCTTTAAGGTCACACTGAGGTGAACAGAGCTGCTATCCACCAGGAGCGACTCCTTGAGGAATATCTGCCTACGAGAGATTCCGATGAGAATCGTTCTACAGAGTAACCATGAAAAATATTGTGTTGCCTCATAACGTCAACAAATGACGTCATAATGTCTCAAGCTTGACATATCTAGAAAGCACTCATCGAGGTGTTCAATTTGAGGTACTACACGATATGGTTCCTAAAACTTGAAAATTTGACCTTGGGGTCAAATATGTTTGACTTCAGGCGCTAACCATGAAGGTCAAGGCCAATCGCCACCAAAAACTAATCAGCTGAGCGCCAGACCATGAACAATTATCCATAAAGTTTGTCAGGTCAGGTTAGATCTGTGACCTGCTACAGGTACCATGTAAACCTGTACTAACCTGTTCCATAGTCGGGTGTCGGCGACTAAACCGTCTCCCCACCAGGTTTTTGGTGAGGAGGTGTTTGGATATGGACACCCAGCAGGATTAAAAACAAAACCTGTCAAAGGGCGAGGAGCTCCTTGTGAGCCAACGGCCATACATATCTAGTGCCCAACTGTGTCTGTGGACGTCCTCCTGCAGTTGGGTTACTTTTTATTAGGAGGTTGGTGGCAGGATTTGCACTCGGCCACCGTAAAACCCTTCATTCCGCAAAACACAAAAACGCAAAAAAATCTGAAAACCCACTCCGTGGGAGTACCTCCTGTGCAGCTTCCCTTCGCAGGGCAGCTCACCGGATGACGGGATTGGGGCAAAGCCTTCGGGACCCCCAATCTTTGATGATAGGAGGGAAACCACGGGGTAACATCCCTGGGTCAGATTGCGGGAGAGTGTGTCGGAGTGGTGCTGAGGTGTCGTCCACCAGACGGCGGTCTCCTTGGGTTAACCTGAGGCGGTCCCTTCGGGTGGGTGCTGGAATGTCCTATCCCTAAGAGAGGATGATCACCTGTATCTGTTATCATCTGAGCTCAAGCGTTGGACATCGGGATTGCAGTCTCTCTGAGGTTCGGAGACGGATTGCGGCGAGATAATGGTGGGTGGTTACACCTACTATTGGTCTGGTCGCTCTGATGGTTACCATACCCAAGGAGTTGCTGTAGCTGTGTCCATAAAGCTGACCCCAATGATATTGAGGTAACACCGGTCAACGAGCGTATTATGAGATTAAGGATTCGTCACTCCTTAGGTGTCATTTCCCTGGTCTCTGTTTATGCTCCGACTGAGGCGAGTGATCTCACCGTGAAGGATCATTCTACGCCAGCTCGAGTCTGTGGTTGATCAGTGCCCAGACGAGATACACTTCTAGTCTTGGGGATTTCAATGCATTGACTGGAACTGATAGGGATGGTTATGAGGTGTGTGTTGGTCCCCATGGGTCAGGAACTATGAACCAGAATAGCACTAAGTTCCTTGACTTTGCAAGAAGTCATGGATTAGGGTGGCTGGTTCATGGTTTCAGCGCCCACAAGCTCATCGCTGACGGGTATTCCAACGCTGGCGGTGTGGCAAAGGAGATTGACCATGTCCTCATTGACGGTCGTTGGAGGATGACCCAGAACTGCAGGGTCTACCGGAGTGCTCATTCCTCAATACTGACCACAGGCTTGTTGTAGCAACTCTAAAGCTGCACCTTAAATCCTGGAGAATGGTACCATCCCAGCCTAGGCTGGATGTTGGCAAGCTCAGGGATGAGAGAGTAGCTGAGGAGTTTGCGAACAGGCTGAGTGGACACTTGAGGGGTCTGGGTGCTTTGGGGGTCCTGAAGAGTTGTGGAGTGCCTTCAAGACCACCGTCCTTGATGTTGCCGGTGGATGTATTGGAACTCACCGCAGGGCAAAGAAGAATTTTGTCTCTCAAGGGACACTGGATACCATTGACCAGAGTCGCAGGGCCAGGCTGAATGGCAGAGCTGAGCTGTTCAGGGAGCTGAGGCGTAAAACTGTACGTGCACTGAGGGTGGACAAGGAGGCCTATGTGCGAGGAATCTGTGAGGGGGTAGAGCATCACCTGTGGACAGGTGATTCTCGTCCACTTACAGGGGAATTCGCGCATTGCATTCATCCAAGCCCATCACTCGGAGCACTGCAGTAAGAGCAGAGAGTGGTAGGCTCTTGACAGAGGAGTCTGAAGTGAAGGCCCGCTGGGCGCGTTACTTTGAGCGGTTGTACCAGGCTGATCCCCCAGCTGTCGAGTTGGACGTCAAGGGTGTTACAATCCCTGTTGCTGAACCTCCAATCAACTGTGGTCCACCTTCGCTTGTGGAAACACGGGCTGCGGTGAACCAGTTGAAACGGGGCAAAGCTCCAGGGATCTGTGGCATCCATGCTCAACTTCTCAAGGCTGGTGGAAATGCTGCACTCGTGTCGGTGCATGCTGTTTGTGCTCTGCCTGGAACACAGGCATCATCCCAACCGATTGGAAGAGGGGCCTTGTTGCCTCTCTGGAAAGGGAAGGGTGATCGCCAAGACTGCAACAACTACCGAGGGGTGACGCTGCTCTCAGTGCCGGGCAAGGTCTTTGCTCGGATAATTCTTGATAGGGTTCGCCACCATCTGCTTGAGCACCAGCGTCCAGAGCAGTCAGGCTTTACACCAAAGAGGTCAACGATTGACCGTATCCTTGCTCTTCGTGTCCTCACCGAACGCAGACGAGAGTTTCGGCAGGGGCTGCTTGCAGCCTATGTTGATCTCTGTAAAGCGTTCGATTCAGTGAATCGGGATGTCCTCTGGAGGATTCTTGGTCTTCGTGGGGTGCCACCAAAACTGATCGATCTGATGTCTGAACTCTACTCTGGTACTGAGAGTGCTGTGAAGTGTGGTGGTACCATCTCTGACTTATTTCCAGTTGTTACTGGAGTTCGTCAGGGGTGTTACTGGCCCCACACTTTTCAGCACTTGTATGGACTGGATTTTAGGGAGGATGTCGGAGACATCAAGCTGCGGTGCATCGTTTGGGAATGTAAAGATCTCGGACCTTGATTTTGCAGATGATGCAGTCATCTTTGCGGAGACTTTAGATACCCTTTTGGGGGCTCTCGAGGTGCTGAATGAGGAGTCGGAGCCGCTGGGATTACGGGTTTCTTGGGTCAAAACTAAGATCCAGGCTTTCGGTGACATCTTGGATGCTGCTGTCCTGTCTGTGTCTGTTTGTGGTGAGGATGTTGAGGTCGTGGAGAGATTCACTTACCTTGGCAGTGATATTCATGTCTCTGCTGGCTGTGAGTCAGAGGTCAATAGACGTCTGGGTCGGGCCTGGGGAGTCATGGATTCACTGGATCATGGGGTGTGGCGCTGCCGGTACCTGTGTGGGAGGACGAAAGTCCGAGTCTTCAGGTCTTGGTACTTCCAGTCTTGCTCTATGGATGCGAGACTTGGACTCTGACCAAGGATCTGAGACGGAGACTTAATTCCTTTGGTACCAGGTCTCTTCGGAGAATCCTTGGCTATCGCTGGTCGGATTTTGTGTCCAACGAGCGGTTGCTGAGAGAGACTCGGATGAGATTTGTTACCTGCATAGTCCGTGAGCATCAGTTGCGGCTGTATGGACATGTGGTTCCGTTTTCCTGACGCTGATCCTGCTCACCAGATTCTCTCAGCGAGGGAGTCTCATGAGTGGAGGAGGCCAGTGGGCCGACCACGTGCCTCGTGGTTGCAGCAGGTTGACCATCATCCAACCCATGCCTCTCTATTTTGCATAGAGGCCAGATCACAAGGACCTGGACGCCTGATAGGAGCCGAGTACCGGCGGAAAGTGGACGCAGCGACGCGCTGTTCTGGCACATGCTCCCATACCTGACCTGACCATAAAGTTTGGAGACAATTCGATTAAAATTACTCAAAAAATAAGGTTTCGTCGACTCCCCTGATTTGCGACAAAGTGACCTTGATCTTTGACCTTGACCTTCAAATTTTATGCGCTGAAAGGGACCTCTATAGGCCTCTGATATGCGAAGTTACAAAAATTTCCAATGATAACTGTGCTCTGCAGAGTGATATATACGTGATTACAGACAAAAAAAAAAAAAAAAAACATATGAAGGTCAAGGCCAATCGCCACCAAAAATTAATCAGCTGAGCGCCAGACCATGAACTATAATATATTCCCATGAAGTTTGAAGACGATCCGATCAAAATTACTCAAAAAATAAGGGTTTCGTCGACTCCCTGATTTGCGACAAAGTGACCTTGACCTTCAAAATTTTGTGCGCTGAAAGGGACCTCCATACGCCTCTGATATGCGAAGTTACAAAATTTCCAATGATAACTTTGCTCTGCAGAATTTTTTATACGTGATTACAGACAAACAACAACAAAAAAAAACAACAAAAAAAAAAACCATACAAGCTGACTAACATACCTTGCAAAAACTTCGTTTTGTCAAGATAAAAATCTGATGACCAAATACTTGAAAAACCTTCAATTTTGCAAGTAACAAACAAACAAACCCAAATGCAACACCTTCTCCTTCACAATGAGGGTAATTAATGTATGAAATTGGAAAGCACATGAATACATTTCGAATTTTGTTCTTTACAAGTAGGTTTTCGATGAAAGGTGATAATTATTTTCAAACACCATTAATATTATTTCAATGATAATTAATTATTGTAGGGAACAAGTGACATTTGAAGAGCAAATGGACTGTGTTGGGGGGGGGGGTCAGTCAAGAATGGGAAGATTATGCCATCCATACCATAATTCATGACCCATGTTTCTTGTTTGTCACGCTACTCCTCCTACAGTTCTGGGCTGATTACATCCAAATTTGCTGCAGAGGATCAGCATGCCAGGGCCGGTGGTCTTGGATAGGGGATGGGGGGGGGGGGGGGGACGAGTTGGTGTTGGGACACAAATTTTCTACGTAAATGTGTATCATGTAGCACCGCCTCCAGGTGGGGGAGGGTATTACAAGTCTCCACCATTTACAGTACAGTATTCGTGTCCTCACGATTTCCAGTGCTGTGAGGTGTTTTGAATTTTAAGCAGTGGGTATGTTTTTGCTTCATGCATGTAACCCGTTTTTTTTTTTTTGCCCAACACAGAGCTGTCAGTTGCTTATACACCGCCCAAATAAAGGTAAGCGTTTGAAGAACGTGCTGCATGCTTGGAACAAAAATACTTTCATCGCAGATCGTTTGTAAATGATACTTAGCAAAATGTAATCAGCAGCGGCCGCGGAGCGATCTATTTTAAAACGTCAAACACGCGCCGCACTTGGTCCGAACAATGAGTGCAGTCGCTTCTTTTGGGAGTCCCAAGATGGCGGCGCTTTGACTTCAACGTTTAGTCACGACAGTCATTCCTTACCGTCCGGCGATCAATGATTCGATGCAATGTGTGTGAGTGTTTTTACAAACTCTTGTACCGAGAAAAACGGTTACATTTGGGTATAAACGGTAAAGAGGACAAACCGAGAGAAGAATATATTATTTCCGGTGAATTTTAGTGACGTTTTTACGGACGCTACACCCCTGATTACTGCAAACGGCTACACCGCATATCCCTTCACCGGCTAAAATACACAATTAAGAGTGATTAATCAGTCTAAATTAAGCATAATTGTGGATAATAAAAACGAAAGAGCTTGGCGTATCATTACAAAACGGCGTAAGTATTCCTAAATATATTAACGGAAGCTTTGATGGACCGAATGGCGTCCTGCGTCGAAATTCCTTGTCAGGAAATATCGTTTAATTATTATTATTATTATTATGAACAATTAATAAATTAATGAAGTAGGAAATACAATTTATCATAAAAGTCCAGTAAACAACAACTCGAACATCAACCCGCGAAAAAAGAAATCAGCAAAATCCGAGTTAAATAGTGAGACGAAGATTAAAAAAGAGAGAGTAATGTTGAAATCGAGCTCGAAGGAAGAGGTGAAAGGTTTGTCGCCTTGATCACCGGAACCTCGCGCAGCGATCACAATTCAAATTCCTTCAGACCGGAAGTCGAGTAAACGGTTCGATTTAACGGACGAAACGATCGACGATGGCTCGTAAAAAGAACATGCCAAACTCTCACAATCGGGCGAAAAAACTCGTGGGAGGACAGAAACCAGGTAATCCATTCCTTCCGTCCATTTGGCTGAAACGTCCGTTGTGTGTTTAGGAGTAACTCGTCGCTTACACATGTAACACGGACAAGTGAGATTTACACGGTTTGATGCTTGGTTCAATGAACAAACGTTTCTCAGTTTGATTATCAAGATTTGTTAAGATCGTCATCGCATTCATCACCACTTCGTCTTTATAAACCAGGCAACACTGCTGTTTGTAACCAGGCAACACTGCTGTTTGTTGTGTTAATGCCATTTCCTGGGATTGTGACGTCACGTCTCACAGACGACAACCGGAAACGAACAAAAAAGTAAACAAGCCGGGAGGTGACGATGGTTTGCGGCCATTGTTGAGGAAGCCTGACCGTAAAAACCTATCTCTTCCGCCAAAATGACCCAATCAAATCGGATTTTTTATATGTTGTACTTATGCACATTACGCACAGCTTCTAGGAAATGAAATTGCAAGAAAAAATAAATAAATAAATAAGAAGTTAAAGTGGGCGTGGCTCCGCCACAAGGGGCGTGGGACACCCCTCATACAAAAAGACCCAACTAGATCAGGATATCTAGCTTGTGTCCAAGTTTCATCAAGATCGCATCAAACGTCACGGAGATATGCTCTGGAGAGAGTCACAAACAGACAGACAACAGACACAACGAAAATAGTGGTCACTGCTGGCACCACGAACCAAAATATGTGGTCATGCTGGCGCCCGCGAACCAAAAATAGTGGTCACTGCTGGCGCCCACGAACCAGTGGTCACTGCTGGCGCCAGCGAACCAAAAATAGTGGTCACTGCTGGCGCCCGCGAAACAAAAATAGTGGTCACTGCTGGCGCCCACGAACCAAAAATAGTGGTCACTGCTGGCGCCCACGAACCAAAAATAGTGGTCACTGCTGGCGCCGCGAACCAAAAATAGTGGTCACTGCTGGCGCCTGCGAACCAAAAATAGTGGTCACTGCTGGCCGCCCGCGAACCAAAAATAGTGGTCACTGCTGGCGCCCGCGAACCAAAAATAGTGGTCACTGCTGGCGCCCAGCGAACCAAAAATAGTGGTCACTGCTGGCGCCCGCGAACCAAAAATAGTGGTCACTGCTGGCACCCACGAACCAAAAATAGTGGTCACTGCTGGCACTCAACCAAAAATAGTGGTCACTGCTGGCCCCGCGAACCAAAAATAGTGGTCACTGCTGGCGCCACGAACCAAAAATAGTGGTCACTGCTGGCGCCCACGAACCAAAAATAGTGGTCACTGCCTGGTGCCGCGAACAAAAATAGTGGTCACTGCTGGCACCCACGAACCAAAAATAGTGGTCACTGCTGGGCCCCGCGAACCAAAAATAGTGGTCACTGCTGGCGCCCGCGAACCAAGAATATGTGTCACTGCTGGTGCCACGAACCAAAAATAGTGGTCACTGCTGGTGCCCGCGAACCAAAAATAGTGGTCACTGCTGGCGCCTGCGAACCAAAAATGGTGGTCACTGCTGGCGCCCGCGAACCAAAAATAGTGGTCACTGCTGGCGCCCGCGAACCAAAAATAGTGGTCACTGCTGGGCGCCCGCGAACCAAAATAGTGGTCACTGCTGGTGCCGCGGAACCAAAAATAGTGGTCACTGCTGGCGCCCGCGAACCAAAAATAGTGGTCATGCTGGTGCGCCGGACCAAAAATAGGGTCACTTGCTGCGCCCGCGAACCAAAAATAGTGGTCACTGCTGGTGCCCACGAACCAAAAATAGTGGTCACTGCTGGGCGCCCGCGAACCAAAAATAGTGGTCACTGCTGCGCCCGCGAACCAAAATAGTGGTCACTGCTGGTGCCCGCGAACCAAAAATAGTGGTCACTGCTGGCACCCACGAACCAAAAATAGTGGTCACTGCTGGCGCCCGCGAACCAAAAATAGTGGTCACTGCTGGCGCCCGCGAAACCAAAAATAGTGGTCACTGACTGGTGCCACAACCAAAAATAGTGGTCACTGCTGGCACCCGCGAACCAAAACTTTGAGAAATTGTTGTGTTCGTTCCAAATGTGTTATTGTTGTTTGCCGAATGTTGAGAGATTGTGAGGAAGACGACGACCCCCTCTCGTCCCAAAAAGGGAGGTTTTGAGGTCTTGTGGGTTGTGAGGGACGAGCTGCCATCTTAACGGAGTCGGAGATATGTGAACGTCACGTGCTGCGGAATAAATGGACTCGTGCCTTGCAGTCAATCGCATTGTTTACCGTCTGTTGAGCGACATCGCAGAAATGTTCTTTGACAGATGTTATGTTTGTGCGTTGTGCGGCAAAGACGGCCCGCACGTAGGTTCTTTAGCTCAACCGTTTTTTAATGGCGTCTCCTGCTGCCCTCACTCCACGGCTCTCTGGCCTCACTCTCGGTTCCGCCTCGTCAGTTCCGGTTCATCAGGCATTCATTAATATTCATGTAACTCCCAATACCACAATGTGTATGTATATTGTCTTACTTGGAACCTCCTTAGCATTACTGATTAGTCAACATATCGAATAACGTTTTTACCACATTTGATTAACCCTTTGCGTGCTGCAATGCTTACGGCTGCATGGTTTGAGGACAGGGAGCCAGGACTATAGATGGGAGGTTACATTATGGTAACTTGCATTACGATTTGTCCATCAACATAAAATGTGCAATAACTTTCTTGGCTCACCTTAGTTTTGGACTTTTAAACATTGTTTCGTGACTTGCACCTGTTTGGGGTGGATTTTGGTAGAACTGTTGCCAAAATTTACATTATTGATTTGTCATGTCCCCTGCTGTGTGACTCCAGTCAAAGTATTTGTGAATACAATGTCATCAAATTTAATGAACACAAACTATTTGAATACTAACTGAACAAATTGCTGTTACATCACTACTGGCAATACTGTACACGATGACATATTGTTGTGGTGCCGGGGTTCGGTGGCGAGGATGACCACTAGACGGAGCAGTTGGCCGTCCTCCCCCCCCCCGAACACCGGAATTGAAGGTCGTCACCCGGATAACTCGCGAAGTCGCCGGGTCGCTTAATGGACCGTGGACGCCAATATTTTGACCACGCGGTTAGGGTCTTTTTGTCTGATTCAAATTTACCTAATTAGCCATGCGGTCTAGCCACTGGGGAAGCTACACCCTCAGCCGGCTTTGTCCAAACCGAGTTGCTGTTACCGACTCGGATCCGGCGTAA
>CM068957.1:126529937-126543771 GCA_035128595.1 Eptatretus atami
GCCTCACCCCCCTTCTACCTCCACTCCACCTCTGTTTCATGTCCCTTAAAATACAAACAAAAAACACTTTCCACTTTATCACCTTCCACCCCATGTAACCATTGACTCCTGTACCGACGCTTCTTCTTTTCTTCTCTGTCCTCTTCTTCTTTCTTTCTTGTCTCTTCCCTGCCAATCCACTGTGATCGTGAAGATATTGACCACACACAGTCACGACCTTTTCTTCAAACTTTTCCTTTACTCTTCCCCCCTCCCTAATCTTCAAACCCCCCCCCCAAAAAAGATCTCTTTACAATGAATGCTTCAATTTCCCCATCTGTCCGATTATTCTTCTAAAAAAATTTGTGTTAATTCGACCTTTCTTTCATCCAGTGTCTAAAAATCCACCTGTTACGATGCTTCCTTTCTCCACTCTGTCAATTCTTCTGCACTCCATCCATCTTCCAATGTATGTGAACGAATCTCTGACCGACACATTTTAAAATCCATTTTGCAATTCTTGTCGTCCTCCATTATTAAATCGTTCTTTTTTTCAACTTCAGTGCAAATTCATCCAACCACCTTAAATCTACCTCTCCTAACTCCTTCCTGTTATATCCCCTCCTTACTCCTCCCATCTTGCCCCCCCATCCTAGCATCTCTCCTCTGTCCTCTGCCTTACTAACAGTTCCTCTGGTATCCCAAACTGTATGGTTTTCAAAAATCTGTGTTCTCCATTCCAACCCAACAAATGTCCCGCACTCTTATTCAGCACACTTCCCAATATCTCAAACATGCCCCCTCTTTCCTCTCATCACATCTCCCCTCTTTCCACCCCTCAAATCTTGTTCCTCCCCCTGCCTGCTTCCACCTCTACCAGACCAACTACCAGTCTCATACTCCCTCCTCTCCCCACCTCTCCTTCTCCTCCTACCCCATTTCCTCACCTTCTCCATAAATTCTCCCTCTCATCCTTCTCCCCAAAATGTCCTCTCATCCCCCCATTCAATCTCCCCCCCCACTCCCCCTCCTCAAAGCTGCCTTCCCCTCTCCCACCCCCTCAAATCTCATCACACCTTCCCTCTCATACCCACCCCCACAATTTTTTGTTCATGCCCCCACCCACTCCCATCTCCACAAATACCTCAGCCCAGTCTCATCCTTCCCTTCTCTTCTCTTCCCCCATGTCCGTGCCTGCTCATCGTCTCCCTTTCCCTCAACGCTTCCTCTCACCCTTCCCTCACAAATCAACTGCCTCTTTCCTCTTTCAAAGCAATCTTCTCTCGCTTCCCCCTCACCTTTCTCAAAACTTCCCTCCACAGCTTTCTTCCTCAATTCTCCCTGCTCCACCTCCCTTTCAAACATCCCCCCTCACTCCCTCTTCTCAAAGCTGCTCCCTTCACACCACCATGCGCCTCCTTCCCCCACTGCTCTCTTCCAGCTCATTCATCACACTCCTCCAATTCCCACTTCCCTTTGCCACCTCTCTTATTACTACCTCCTGCACTCATCCTTCAACACCTGGCCCTTAAGCTCCTCCCTTTCGACCCTCTCCCATAGCTCTTCTGCAATTTGTCATCAACCTGTCAAAACTCTCACTACTCCACCCTCTCGTCCCTCTCACAACCCTCACCCTGCCCTCCCTGAGCCCAAAGCCTCCTCCTCCCTTCCTTACTAGTGTGGACCTCAAACATCTGGGCCTTCACTCTCAAACTGACATCCCTCCATACAGGTTGCCACTGATAAACCAGATATAATCTGCTTAAAACAGAAACTTTCCTCCCTCAAGACATCTCTGACTCTTGAGTGTCTCTCCCTGGTTACTCCCTCCTCCAGTATGATAGACCTGAGCCTCGTCCTGGTGGTGAGTTGCTCTCTTTATCAAAAACTCTATTCCTCACTCTCCATGCACTGCCCTCACTCCTCCACACCCCAGGAATACCTCTGGCTACAGCTTCCCCTACCGCTCCCACCTCTGTTGTTATTCTGTGTGCTGTACTGTCCACTAAACAGTGATGACTGCATTTACATCTACTCGCTCGAAAACCATGGAGCACTTCTACCACTCATACACAACTCTCTTCCTCATATGTGGTGACTTCAATTGTCATCATGCCAATGGCTGGTGTGGTACCTCTCTCCCACTGCCATGGCACTTCAGCAAAGGACTTCTGAGACTCATTGGGACTGATTCAATCTGTCAACTTACCGACCCGGATCTCAGGCAACTCTTCTGTACCCCATCCTCTTCTGGATTTGATTTTTGGACAAATTTCCCAGAAAACGTCTGCTGTTCTTCCTCGCCTCCAATCGGTTTCATCTGATCCACTTGCTTGTTAAAGGTTCATCTCTCCGGCTGTTATATAGACGACACACCTCGCCACCGACGAGTCTGCATTTTAACAGACTGACTGGGGATCTTTAAGCAGCCATCAAACCTCTGGACTGGTCTCCCGTTCCTACTCTCACCGACCATAATTCATCATGGGAATTTTTTCAAAGAAAACTTGCCTCTCTCGTCACAAGATTAATCTCATTCGTCTTCAATTCATACCCTTCCTCCCGCCAACTGTACGCTGAAGCTTGTGGTGAGGCTTGCCTGACCTGAAACACAACTTGCCTTGACCCCCATGGAAGGCAAATCCTACTGAGGTTGATCTCATTCTATCTACAAACTCGGACACGGTGTGTCTACCCTCAGGAGAGCAGGAACAACCATCTTCTAATCTCAAGTTCTGAACTCCAAACTCGTCCCCCTCCTCCAAACTTCCTGGTGCATCTGTTAATTCTTTTTCCTGTGTATGTTCCCCCTTCCAACGCCCTCCTAAGCCAGTCACACCTTGACGTTTTAGCCAACAATGGCAACGTAATAAAATATGTAAAACGCGGGCTTACGCTGAACTTTTGATGTTTTTTTTTTAAAATTCGTACGTATCATAACGATTGGTCGTATGCATAAACATATTAGTACGGACACAGAACGTTTTCGTTGTCTTATAGATAACTATACTCAACGAAATCTTAGCCTGTTGCGTGTTCAACTACCTATGCCCAACGATAGTCTAACTTATGCATTAGCGCGCTGCACGTATCGGCGACGATCACGTGGCTAGCCTATTAAAAAGCTGCCGCACAATGATTCAATATAACCCGCCGGAAAATGGAAGTGTCAACATCGCAGTCACACCGTTGCGCGATCTTGCCAGCGTATGCCGATCTCTGAAAATGCGTCTAAAACGCTGCGCAGCGTCGAATAACGGTATGGGAATTTGGTATACGTGAATAGAACGCTAAAGTACGCTATCATACGTCGTAGTAAGTGGAGTACGGTCTTGTACTTTTAAACGTGTTAAAAATTTAACGGACGTACTTGCCGTATGCCTCACACGTCCGCATCGCGATGGAATACCAGTTGTACGCATGATATGTCGACGTGGCAAACGTCGACAAAAGTTACTTGTAAGCTACTCATAAGTCGAAACACGTCGAAGGATGGTTGTAGCGTCAGTGTCAGACTCCCTGTTTTTTTTTTTTCTTCGGTATGACGGTGATGTTGAACACTTCGATTCTAGTGCGTTAAAATATAGTATATAATTAATAGGCTGCCGTCATGATTTAAATCATAAACCGAACTAGAACTCGAAGTGTCAAACATCACCGTCATACTGAAGAAAAAAAACGAGAAAAAACCAGGGAGTTGGAATACTGACGCTAACCAATACCTTGACGGTTTCGACTATGAGTAACTTACAAGTAACGTGTGTGGACGTGTGTCAACGATCGCGTAACGTGCCTCACACGCTTAACTCATAGGTTAGAAATGTTTCGGGGTACGCTAAACAATTACTTCGACGTGTTTCGACTTATGATTAATTACAAGAACCGTGTGTGGAACCGTGTGTCAACAATCGCATAAGTGCCTACCACTTAGGCCAGCGTAGCGGAACTTGTGAGTCAATACACTGGCATAAGTCGTAAATTTCAAGCATGCTAAAATTTTGAGGACAACGCCAAGTAGCAACGAATGAAAGCCGCGTACTACGACGTATGGCAGTGTTTTTCAGCGTGCTCTCAATGTTTCCAAAAACTTAACCCATAATTATTCGACGTGTGCCAGCGTTTAGACAAATTTTTCCAAAAAATCGGCCATAAGCTGGCTAAAACGTAAGGGTGTGCTGGGCCCTTTACCTCAAAATGGCGAAGCATCTGCTGCTACCACACGTGAAAAGGCTGAATGCCTAAACTCTGTTTGCTTCTAATCTTGTGTCCCCAAACCCATCGCTTTCTGTACCACCTACCCCAGTCGCACCCAGCTGTTTCCCTGGACTCTGTGTCTTTTTCTCCTGAACAAGGTGGGAGAGCTTGCTGTCAAACTTGACTCAGATTCTGCAAACCGGTCCAGACGGAATCAGGCCCCACGTGTCCTAAAAACCTGCTCCCTGCTCTTGCCACCCTCTCTCTGTTCTATCACGCCTCTCATTTGCTCAAGGTCATCTGCCATCTGCTTGGCAAATCAGCAAACATTACCTGCTTCTGCATAAAAAAGGTGCAAAACTGATCCGCTGCAAACTACAGACCAATCAGCCTTCTCCCAATCATCAGCAAAAGGTTAATGAATCATAAATCGCTTCCAAACATCAAAGTCATTCTCTTAATCGAATGTCACTGATTTCTGACCATCAAATTTGGATTTGACCTGTCATCAACCCTTGACATGCTTGGCTTTCTGCTTTCCCACAAAGGATGGAGGTCCTAAATGCCAAACATGATATTTGGGCAAATCTCTCTTGGCAGATCTGAGCTTTCCTTTACGGGTCTGGCATCACCGCACATGCTCACACAAACTCTTTTCTTATGGTATCCAAGCAATCTCCACTCATGGCCTTGCGGACTTGCCCCTCCTGTCGCAGTCAACGCGTGGCTCTTAATGGAATCTCTCATCTCCTTCTTTCCCATCCAGGCTGGAGATTCGTCAAGGCAGTGTTCTGGGCCCTGTGCTTTTTGTCGTTTTCATCATGATCTTCTCCCGACTCCTCTGGAAAATCCTCTTTATCTCTTCACTGATGACTCCACCTTTGCCGTACCATCTTTCAACCCTCAGATCGGCAAGCAGACAGCCTCTCACTCTCTGCAGATCTGATAAAATCACAAGCAGTCAAACACTTGGAATATGTATTCAAATCTTGGACAAATCTCACACCCTCACCATGTCTCTCAGAAAGGACCATCTGGAACGCCCCCTTCCCCACCCCCCATTACTTTTCCTCTCAAAAATCCCCTTGAGAAGTCTTTTCATTCAAGGTTTTGGGCCTCACTATCTGCCACGGATCTTGGGCCTGGGAAAGCAACATCTCCAAGCTGGCCCTCCAAAAGCCCAGGTTGCCGCTGGGGCATCCTAACTTTGTGCAAAGTCCTTCCTGGCACACCGAACTTGTAACCACTTTACAAAGCTTTCATCTGCAGTCTGATGGAGTGCTGCTCTCCCTCTGGGGTGGTGCCCGCCTCACACCTTAACAACTTAACGCTGTGGAACCAAGGTTATTAGAATCATTGGTATCTCCCGCAATGAAATTTGAGTCATTTAGTTTCCTTCTTTCACTCTCTCACGGACCAGGTCAGTGGTTCTCTGTCTCTACCATCTTCCCTCTGGCCCTCGCCCGCCCTTGCTTTGTCTGTGATTGTGTCCCCACCGCCCTTCCCTTTATTTCCAGGGATGCTTAAGTTCTGCCAAAACGCCCTCTGGTGAAAACTGCCAAAATCAAGAATCACTGCTCACTTGCAACACTTTCATTCCTCTTTTTTCCCCCATCTGGAACAAACTCAACACGCTTTTCAATTCACTCCTCCTCCTAGGTCTTCAAAATTCTGTTCCCGCCAATCTCAATATCTTCCCCCTCCAAAATCTTGTTGATCTTTTCTACCACCCCGTTAATCCACCCAAACCACCTCCCTCAAATTCCCTGTTTTCCTCACTGAACGTCCTGTAGTGCCATCTGTTCTACCGCGCCCGCATCCTCCTCCCTTCCACAGATATCCTATTGGTCTGTTTTGTTCCGGCACTATTTTGTGCTTCGCTCTCCCCGCCCCTCTTGTCCTCCTGCCTTGTTATTAGCCGTGTTATGTTTCTTTGGTATTCGCTCTTACAGAGCTCGATACGGATCCAAAAAAAACCAAAAATAATCCAGAGGTCATTTGTACACAAAATAGTGCTTTGTACTGCATATTCAATACAGTTATTGTAATATGAATGTTCGAGGCACAGGAGTGACTTGCCAGACCAGGCAACCAAGTCATTGGTTTCAATTTTTTGGCCTGGAAACCCCGCTTAAAAATTTTGGTTGCCCGGGCATCAGTTAATGGGTTTTTGAGCCCTTGGATAACGACTTTGTTGTTGTTTTACTTTTAAGATCATGGAGGAAAAACCCGACACCTCACACACCTGACCAAAGTTAACGCGCGTAATCCACACCAGGTGACGAATGAGTTTGTTGTTTTTGAAGTTTGTAGCGCATCTCGCCGCCATCCCTCTGCCCTTCCACAGATATCCTATGTCTTTGTTCCCCACTATCTGTGCTTCGCTCTCCCGGCCCCTCTTGTCTCCTGCCTTGTTATTAGCGTGCTTATGTTTCTGTGTATTCGCTTCTTAAACACGAGCATCGATACGGTAAATCCAAAAAAAATCAAAAAAAATCCAGGAGTCATTTTGTAACATCAAAAATATGTTTGGTACTTGCATATTCAATACGTATTGCTCAATTGAATGTTCGAGGCACATGGGAGCTGACCTTGCCAGAACCAGCAACCAAAGCATTGGTTTCATTGCCTGCGCTAAATTTGTTGCCCGGGCAATCAGTTTAATGTTGCCCTTGGAATAACGACTTTTGTTGTTGTTTTACTTTTGACAGATCATAGGAGGAAAACGCCGACACCCTCCAACCTGACCAAAGTTAACCGCGTATCCAACAGGGAGAATGAGTTTGTTGTTTTGAAAGTTGTAGCGGCCATCATTTTGCCTTGGATTTCAATAAGATGTTAATATGCTTGAGCTCTGGTTTACCAGGGATTTTCGTTACGTTTCCCAGAAAATAAGAAGTTGGTGGATGTGGTGGGTTTGAACTAAAGAGAATGGACGCGGAAATCCGTAACGTCTCGGATCGTCTTTTCTTCCCAACGTTAAAAAGTCTTTTTGAGGCAAAGAGCCTGGGAATCTGTCCAAGGCTCCGAATATCGGAGAGGCTTTCTTTCTGTCTGTTTCAGCATGGTCAACCCTTGAAATTGATGCAACGGGAAAGAGCTGATCGATGCCAAGCTAAGACAATTTTCAGGTGCCTGAATAATTTCACCACTTTGAAGAGCCAACTTTTGATCTGCTTTACTGTTCAGGGCTCAACTATAACTTTTTTCTTTTTTTTTACAGCTTGGTTATATGGACAGGTTGGTTTTAAATTATATTTATCTGTCCCATCAACTATTGCAAAACTGTCTAAATATTTATACTATGAGAGCGTGGAGTGATACTAACATGTTTCTTTGAAGTTTTTTGCGCATGCGCGCTGCGGGTCTGAAAAGATCATCTTAGCGCTGCTAATAATTGTGGCCTTTACTTGAAATAATAAATATGTTTGAGGTTAAGATATATCGAGCTTCTTAAACTTCAAGGTGGTAAAATTTATTATCTTTCATCCAGGTTTATTGAGTCTTTTCACTCGGTTTCGTCGACAGACAAAATTGCCTTGTCCCAAACAGTTTCACAACCGTTAAATGTCAAGCCCTGCTGCTGTAAAGAGGTACAGCTCTGAATCCCCTAGCATTGGCAGCTGCTGCCTAAATCCTGAATGCTTGAGACCCGTGGAAGAAGTGAAGAAGCCTATCCTTAATACTGATGCAAAAGGAAGTGCTGAAAAATTGTGCATTCTTCTCAGTCAGGTCAGGTTATGGGAGGCATCCGCCCAGAGTAGTGCGTCAGCCTGTGGTCTACATTCCACCGGTACTTCAGGGGCCTCTGTCTGGCATCCCCAGGCAGATGTCTGGGCCATCCCATCTACTGAGATGCCGATCAACCTTCTGCAACCCCGAGGACGTGGTCGGCCCATTTGCCTCCTCCACTCAAACGAGGCTCCTCGCTGAGAGAATCTGGTGACAGGATCAGCAATCAGGAAAATGACGCCACATGTCCATATAGCCGTAGCTGATGCTCACGGACTATGCCAGGTAACAAATCTATTTGAGTCTCTCTCGGCAACCGTTCATTGGACAGCAGAAGTCCGACCAGCGATAGCCAAAGGATTCTCCCGAGGCCTGGAACGAGTTGTTAAGTCCTCCATCTCGATCCTGGTTGGAAGTCCAAGTCTCACATCCATAGAGCAAGACTGGAAGCACCCAAGGGCCTGATAGGCTCGGCTTCCGTAACTCTTGCACAGGTACGCGACTGCGCCAGAACCCATGACCAGTTGAATCCATGACTCCAGGCCCAACCCAGAACATCTATTGACTTGCTCACAACACGGTGAAACATGATATCACTGCCAAGGTTAAGTGAATCTGTGAACTCAACGTCCTCAGTCACAAATGGGTACAGACAAACAGCAGCATCCCCCAGATGTCATTGAAAGCCCTAGATCTTATTTTGGACCGAGGAAACTCGGTAATCCAGAACAGCTCCGACTCACTCATTCCGCGCACCGCGAAAGCCCATAAAGGAATATCCAGCATCTTCCGCCAAGATGACTGGGAATCATCTGCCGAATCAAGGTCAGAGATCTTGAGATTTCCAAACGATGTACCGCAGCTTGATCTCTCCGACATCTCCCAATAATGCCAGTCCCATACAACGCTGAAAGTGTGAGGGCGCAGTACACATCCTGACTAACTCCAGCAAACAACTGGAAATGTTAATAAGATGGAACCACAACACTCATAGCAACTCTCATACCAAGAGACAGTTCCAGACATCAGATCGATCAGTTTTGGTGGCTCCGCACGAAAGACCAAGAATCCCCTCCAGAGGGCATCCCGATTCACTGAATACAAAATGCTTTACAGAGATCAACATAGGCTGCAAAAGCAGCCCGTGCCGAAACTCTCATCTGGTGTTCGTGAGGACCCGAAGAGCAGGATACGGTAATCGTTGATCCTTGGTGTAAAGCTACGCTCTGGATGCTGGTGCTCAAGCAGAGGTGGGCGAACCCTATCAAGAAATTATCCGAGCAAAGACCTAGCCCGGCACTGAGAAATGGGCGTCACCCCTCGGTAAGTTGTGCATTCTTTGGCGATCACCTTCCGTTTCCCTGAGGGACACAAGGCTCCTCCCAGTCCAGTTGGGATGATGCCTGTGTTCCAGGCAGACTGAGCTGCTCTGGATGCTGGTGCTCAAGCAGATGGTGGCTGAACCCTATCAAGATTATCCGAGCAAAGACTTGCCAGGCCAACTGAGAATGGCGTCACCTCCTCGGTAGTGTTGCAATTCCTTTGGCGATCACCTTCCGTTTCAGGTGAGGGACAACAAAGGCTCCTCTCCAGTCAGTTGGGATGATGCCTGTGTTCCAGGCAAGAGCACTGAACTGCATGCAATGATAGCGATGCACATTTCCACCAGGCCTTCAGAATTTCAGCATGGATGGCCACAGATCCCAGGACTTTAGCTCCCTTTCAACTGGTTCACCGCAGCTTGGTTGTTTCCAAAACTAAGGTGGACCACAGATGATTGGAGGTTTATAGATAAGGATAGTTGCACCCCTGATGTCCCCAACCTCACAGCTGGTGGGTCAGCCTGGCACAGCCACTCAAAGTAATGGAGCCAGCGGGCCCTTCCATTCAGATTCCCGGTCAAGAGCCCATCAAGCCCTCCGTCTAAATGTAGTCCGATGTGGACGGCTTGGAGGAATGCAATCTGCACGATTTCCAATCTTGTAAGCAGGGAGAATCAACTTGACCACAGTGGATGCTCTACCCTTTCACATTAACAGATTCGCCTTGTAACATCGGCAAATTCTTGTCCCGCCCTCAGTGCACGTACAGTTTTAAACCCTCAACTCCTGAACAGCCTCAGCTCTGGCGATTAGCCTGGCCTGCGACTGGTCCCAAGTGCGTCCTTGGGAGGCGAAAGTTCTTCTTCGCCTGATGTTGGGTTATCAAGACATCTGCTGGCAACATCAAGTATGGTCCGTCTTGAGGCACGTCCACAACTCTTCAAGGATTCCCACAAACCCAGCCCCCCCCAAAATCCCGCATTCAGCCTGTTTGCAAACTCCTCAGTCCCCTCTCAATCCTTGAGCTTTTGGCAGCATTCCAGCCTTGCTGGGACTGGTACCACATTCTCCTGGATTAAGTTGCAATTTCAGAGTTGCTTACAACAAGTCTGTGTCCGGTATTGAGGAACAGAGCATTCTGGGTTACCCTGGCAGTTCTGAATCATCCTTAAGTGACCATGGGACCAACACACTTCTCATAGCCATCCCTATCAGTGCCAGTCCTGCATTGAGTCCAAGGCTAAGAAGAGTATCTTAACCTGGGCACCGAACATCCAACTGAACTTCACAGTGAGATAACTTTAACCATGTGACTTCCTGTACCGACGCTTCTTCTTTCTTCTCTGTCCTCTTCTTCTTTCTTCTCTGTCCTCTTCCCTGCCAATCCCACTGTGATCGTGAAGATATTGACCACACACAGTCACGACCTTTTCTTCAAACTTTTCCTTTACTCTTCCCCCCTCTTCAACCCCCCCAAAAAGATCTCTTTACAATGAATGCTTCAATTCCCCATCTGTCCGATTATTCTTCTAAAAAAATTTGTGTTAAATTCGACCTTTCTTTCATCCAGTGTCTAAAAATTCCACCTGTTACGATGCTTCCTTTCTCCACTCTGTCAATTCTTCTGCACTCCATCCATCTTCCAATGTATGTGAACGAATCTCTGACCGACACATTTTAAAATCCCATTTTGCAATTCTTGTTCGTCCTCCATTATTAAATCGTTCTTTTTTTCCAACTTCAGTGCAAATTCATCCAACCACCTTAAATCTACCTCCTCCTAACTCCTTCCATGTTATATCCCCTCCTACTCCTCCCATCTTGCCCCCCCATCCTAGCATCTCTCCTCTGTCCCTCTGCCTTACTAACAGTTCCTCTGGTATCCCAAACTGTATGGTTTTCAAAAATCTGTGTTCTCCATCTCCAACCCAAACAAATGTCCGCACTCTTATTCAGCACACTTCCCAATATCTCAAACATGCCCCCTCTTTCCTCTCATCACATCTCCCCTCTTTCCACCCCCTCAAATCTTGTTTCCTCCCCCTGCCTGCTTCCACCTCTACCAGACCACTACCCAGTCTCATACTCCCCCTCTCCCCACTCTCCTTCTCCTCCTACCCCATTTCCTCACCTTCTCCATAAATTCTCCCTCTCATCCTTCTCCCCCAAAATGTCCTCCTCATCCCCCCATTCAATCTCCCCCCCCACTCCCCCTCCTCAAAGCTGCCTTCCCCTCTCCCACCCCCTCAAATCTCATCACACCTTCCCTCTCATCCCACCCCCACAATTTTTTGTTCATGCCCCCACCCACTCCCATCTCCACAAATACCTCAGCCCAGTCTCATCCTTCCCTTCTCTTCTCTTCCCCCATGTCCGTGCCTGCTCATCGTCTCCCTTTCCCTCAACGCTTCCTCTCACCCTTCCCTCACAAATCAACTGCCTCTTTCCTCTTTCAAAGCAATCTTCTCTCGCTTCCCCCTCACCTTTCTCAAAACTTCCCTCCACAGCTTTCTTCCTCAATTCTCCCTGCTCCACCTCCCTTTCAAACATCCCCCCTCACTCCCTCTTCTCAAAGCTGCTCCCTTCACACCACCATGCTGCCTCCTTCCCCCACTGCTCTCTTCCAGCTCATTCATCACACTCCTCCAATTCCCACTTCCCTTTGCCACCTCTCTTATTACTACCTCCTGCACTCATCCTTCAACACCTGGCCCTTAAGCTCCTCCCTTTCGACCCTCTCCCATAGCTCTTCTGCAATTTGTCATCAACCTGTCAAAACTCTCACTACTCCACCCTCTCGTCCCTCTCACAACCCTCACCCTGCCCTCCCTGAGCCCAAAGCCTCCTCCTCCCTTCCTTACTAGTGTGGACCTCAAACATCTGGGCCTTCACTCTCAAACTGACATCCCTCCATACAGGTTGCCACTGATAAACCAGATATAATCTGCTTAAAACAGAAACTTTCCTCCCTCAAGACATCTCTGACTCTTGAGTGTCTCTCCCTGGTTACTCCCTCCTCCAGTATGATAGACCTGAGCCTCGTCCTGGTGGTGAGTTGCTCTCTTTATCAAAAACTCTATTCTCACTCTCCATGCACTGCCCTCACTCCTCCACACCCCCAGGAATACCTCTGGCTACAGCTTCCCCTCCGCTCCCACCTCTTGTTTATCTGTGTGCTGTACTGTCCACTAAACAGTGATGACTGCATTTACATCTTACTCGCCGAAAACATGGAGCAACTTCTATCCACTCATCCAAACTCTCTTCCTCATATGTGGTGACTTCAATTGTCATCATGCCAATTGGCTGGGTGTGGGTACCTCTCTCACCTGCCATGGCACTTCAGCAAAGGACTTCTGAGACTCATTGGGACTGATTCAATCTGTCAACTTACCGACCCGGATCTCAGGCAACTCTTCTGTACCCCATCTCTTCTGGATTTGATTTTGACAAATTTCCCAGAAAACGTCTGCTGTTCTTCCTCCGCTCCAATCGGTTCATCTGACCACTTGCTTGTTAAAGCGGTCATCTCTCCGGCTGTTATTAGAGAACCACCTCAGCACCGACGAGTCTGGCATTTTACACAGACTGACTGGCGGGATCTTTAAGCAGCCATCAAACCTCTGGACTGGTCTCCCGTTCCTACTCTCACCGACATAAATTCATCATGGGAATTTTTTCAAAGAAACTTGCTCTCTCTCGTGCACAGATTTATCTCATCTCGTCTTCAGTTGTCATACCCTTCCTCCCGCCAATGGTACGCTGAAGCTTGTGGTGAGGCTGCTGACCTGAAACAACTTGCCTTGACCCCCATGGAAGGCAAATCCTACTGAGGTTGATCTCATTTCTATCTACAAAGCTCGGAACAAGTGTGTGTCTACCCTCAGGAGAGCCAGGAAACACCATCTTCTAATCTCAAGTCTGAACTCTCAAACCTGTCTCCCTCCTCCAAATCCTGGTGGCATCTGGTTAATTCTGTTTCTGGTGTATGTTCCCCCTCCAACCCCTCCCTTAAGGCCCAGTCACACCTTGACGTTTTAGCCAGCAATGGCAACGTATTAAAATGTATGTAAAACTAAGATCTGGCGTGATTAGTGACTATATATATGATTGTGAAATGTTTCATGTGCTGGATTTCCGCTCAGACGATATACTAAGATCATATGTACCGGCGACTGTAATATTCCGTTTTTTGCTATTCGATGCTAGTAGGTACCGTCATACTGAAGAAAAGAAAAAAAAGGTCGGAGTGATGCGCAAACTACTGACGCTAACCATTACCTGACGTGTCTTCGTACTTTATGAGACTTACAAGGCTAACTGTGTGGTGATTCTCGAGTGTGTTATCATGATCTAATCGTCGCATCATTAATCAGTGCGCTATCATAAACAGATTTCTTTTCCGTATTCGAACGATGTTGCTATGTGCGTGGTACGCGACGTCTGTTCTTCATATCTCGGCTGGCTAGCAAGTCTGCTTTCAAATGTATGTCAAACATGTTGAGATAATATCTGTATGTTCGATACGTAGCGCGACTTACTTAACGATCGGTCCTTGATAGCGTACTTTAGCTTCTATGTGCTCTACGCTATCGTACTCGCATACC
>CM068957.1:126597272-126610557 GCA_035128595.1 Eptatretus atami
TTCTGGACGGGGGATGATCTGAGATGGTGGTGTGCAGCTGTTTTGAAGAGAATGTGGAAGTTGGTTCCACAGGCAGGAAAAAACAAAAAAGAGGAACAAATTAGTGGAGGCGAGCTATGATCCTGGATTTCGGTAGTTTCATCAGAAGGGGGTTGATGGTGGACCGTGTGTGCCCTGCAAAACCAGGGGTGGGGGGACAAAGCACGGAAAGAGCAGAGGGTGCAAGACCAGGAAGGAGGCAGTAGAAGACAGAGACCACTGACTGAAGACAGGGAAAACAGAGCCAGGCAGGTAGAGTAACAATATTATCTCACAACTCTGAGCATGTGCAATCGGGATGAATTCAGAGCCAAAGTACTGTTAAACTGCAGGTTCGTTTTCTGATTCGTGTTCAAAATAGAACGTAAAAATTGAAATTAAGTTGGTCCTCGATCATAAACTGACGTTTGTAAGCAGACGGACAAAGTGAAACAATTTCTTAGTCCCACTTTTCGCTTCGCGTACGTGGGGTAATAATATAATTACAACAGCCTACCTGAATAACGCAAATTATACTCCCATTGTTTAAATGAGCCATGCCATGGTGACATTTCTTTTTCACATTTGCAATAAAAACTCCATTCTTACTCGAGTGCTGTCTATTCTTACCTGAACGTCAAAGATGGACGGACATGAACTTGCCAAGTCAACAACACCGATATCAAGGATTTGGATCTTGCACTTCTGGACACCAAATGAGTACCAGGTGAATTACCACGGCACTATTAGATGATCAATAAAACCCAGCTGGATCACAAACAAATTTCAGGGAAGAGCGAATCTTCCTGCTCTAAAGTGGTTGGTTCACCAGTCCACCTGTTGTGGTCTACTCAGAATACCATCAGGGAAATTTGGTATGGCCAGTAACAGTACACAAGGATAAGGTAACACTAACACTACCCCCCAACCACCCCTTTCACCAACCAAGTAAACTTTACTTATTTTTACAGGCGCGGCGACATCGCGCTGTTATATAATTGGCTATTCTGTCTGCGTCTTCTGTCACGGAGATTGCCGGGTGTGTATTGTGGGCGGAGATTGCCGGGTGTGTATTGTGGCGGAGATTGCCGGGTGTGTATTGTGGGCGGAGATTGGCGGTGTGTATTGGTGGGCGAGATTGCCGGGTGTGTATTGTGGGCGGAGATTGCCGGGTGTGTATTGTGGGCGGAGATTGCCGGGTGTGTATTGTGGGCGGAGATTGCCGGTGGTGTTTGTGGGCGGAGATTGCCGGGTGTGTATTGTGGGCGAGCTTGCCGGTGTGTATTGTGGGCGGAGATTGCCGGGTGTGTATTGTGGCGGAGATTGCCGGTGTGTATTGTGGGCGAGATTGCCGGTGTGTATTGTGGGCGGAGATTGCCGGGTGTGTATTGTGGGCGAGATTGGCGGTGTGTATTGTGGGCGGAGATTGCCGGGTGTGTATTGTGGGCGGAGATTGCCGGTGTGTATTGTGGGCGGAGATTGGCCGGGTGTGTATTGTGGGCGGAGATCGCCGGGTGTGTATTGTGGGCGGAGATCGCCGGTGTGTATTGTGCGGAGATCGCGGTGTGTATTGTGGGCGGAGATGCCGGGTGTGTATTGTGGGCGGAGATCGCCGGGTGTGTATTGTGGGCGGAGATCGCCGGGTGTGTATTGTGGGCGGAGATCGCCGGTGTGTATTGTGGGCGGAGATCGCCGGGTGTGTATTGTGGGCGGAGATCGCCGGGTGTGTATTGTGGGCGGAGATCGCCGGGTGTGTATTGTGGGCGGAGATCGCCGGGTGTGTATTGTGGGCGGAGATCGCCGGGTGGTGTATTGTGGGCGGAGATCGCCGGGTGTGTATTTGTGGGCGAGATCGCGGGTGTGTATTGTGGGCGGAGATCGCGGGTGTGTATGTGGGGCGGAGATCGCCGGTGTGATTGTGGGCGGAGATCGCCGGGTGTGTATTGTGGGCGGAGATCGCCGGGTGTGTATTGTGGGCGGAGATCGCCGGGTGTGTATTGTGGGCGGAGATCGCCGGGTGTGTTTGTGGGCGAGATCGCCGGGTGTGTATTGTGGCGGAGATCGCCGGGTGTGTATTGTGGGCGGAGATCGCGGGTGTGTATTGTGGCGAGATCGCCGGGTGTGTATTGTGGCGGAGATCGCCGGTGTGTATTGTGGCGGAGATCGCCGGGTGTGTATTGTGGGCGGAGATCGCCGGGTGTGTATTGTGGGCGGAGATGCGCGGTGTGTATTGTGGGCGAGGATCGCCGGGTGTGTATTGTGGGCGGAGATCGCCGGGTGTGTATTGTGGGCGGAGATCGCCGGGTGGTGTATTGTGGGCGGAGATCGCCGGGTGTGTATTGTGGGCGGAGATCGCCGGGTGTGTTATTGTGGGCGGAGATCGCCGGGTGTGTATTGTGGGCGGAGATCGCCGGGTGTGTATTGTGGGCGGAGATCGCCGGGTGTGTATTGGGGCGAGATCGCCGGGTGTGTATTGTGGGCGGAGATCGCCGGGTGTGTATTGTGGGCGGAGATCGCCGGGTGGATTGTGGGCGGAGATCGCCGGGTGGATTGTGGGCGGAGATCGCCGGTGGATTGTGGGCGGAGATCGCCGGGTGGATTGTGGCGGAGACGCGCGGGTGGATGTGGGCGGAGATCGCCGGTGGATTGGGGCGAGATGCCGGGTGGATTGTGGGCGGAGATTGCCGGGTGGATGTGGGCGGAGTGCCGGGTGGATTGTGGGCGGAGATTGCCGGTGTGGATTGTGGGCGGAGATTGCGCGTGGATTGTGGGCGGAGATTGCCGGGTGGATTGTGGCGGAGATTCGGGTGGATTGTGGGCGGAGATTGCCGGGTGGATGTGGGCGAGATTGCCGGGTGGATTGTGGGCGGAGATTGCCGGGTGGATTGTGGGCGGAGATTGCCGGGTGGATTGTGGGCGGAGATTCCCGGTGGATTGTGGGCGGAGATTTCGGTGGATTGTGGGCGGAGATGCCGGTGGATTGTGGGCGGAGATTGCCGGGTGGATTGTGGGCGAGATTGCCGGGTGGATTGTGGCGGATTGGCGGTGGATTGTGGGCGAGATTGCCGGGTGGATTGTGGCGGAGACTTGCCGGTGGATTGTGGCGGAGATTGCCGGTGGATTGTGGGCGGAGATTGCCGGGTGGATTGTGGGCGAGATTGCCGGTGGATTGTGGGCGGAGATTGCCGGGTGGATTGTGGGCGGAGATTGCCGGGTGGATTGTGGGCGGAAGATTGCGGTGGATTTGTGGGCGGAGATTGCCGGGTGGATTGTGGGCGAGATTGCCGGGTGATTGTGGGCGGAGATTGCCGGGTGGATTGTGGGCGGAGATTGCCGGGTGGATTGTGGGCGGAGATTGCCGGGTGGATTGTGGGCGAGATTGCCGGTGGATTGTGGGCGGAGATTGCGGTGGATTGTGGGCGGAGATTGCCGGGTGGATTGTGGGCGGAGATTGCCGGTGGATTGTGGGCGGAGATTGCGGGTGATTGTGGGCGGAGATTGCCGGGTGGATTGTGGCGGAGATTGACGGTGAACTGTGGGCGGAGATTGCCGGGTGAATTGTGACGGGTTAATGCGGAAGAGCGACGTTTTTGGTGCTGAATCGTTTTCTGTGTGACGCCGGAAGTTGATTTCTGAGCAGGAAGTGATAATCTTCCTGTTCCGTTAGTTGTTGATGCGCAGCGTTGTAACTCTCGTTCTTCATTGTTTTTCACCAGAAGTGTTTTTAAAATGTCTTGTGGAGGTGATTTCTTCCTCTTTTTTTGGTGACAGAAGTGGTTATTACAGCGCGGCGACATCACGCTGTTATATAATTGGCTATTCTGTCCTGCGTCTTCTGTCACACTTATGGCCGATACGTCCCTTTGATCTGAGGGCTATAAATAGAAATTTGTCCAACGTCACAACTCTTCCCATCATGCATGCTAATTCACCATGTCTACATTTAAATTTTATACCTGCAAAATTGTTTCATCATTCTTAACCTTTTACTGTCCCCAGCCGCGCGATATCGAAGTATTCGCTTCTTGTTTTTCTTACCTTGAAAATCAATCCAGCAATAGTGGTCCCAGTTTTCCGTGCTTTAGGAAGCTTGGCGCCATGCTTCGCCAGTTCAGCTCCAAGCATACCATTGCTGATTCCGAAAAAAAACCAAAAAGAAAAAAAAAATCTCAATTCAAGTCAAAAAAAAGAAGTTCTGTTCAAGGAAATAGCAACAACAACAAAACAAACTGCCACAGCCGATTGATTGTGAGGCATATAGACATATTATTTACTTCCATTACTTGCAATCAAGTGATCGGTCTCCATCACACCGATAGAACAAATAACTCATAAAAAGGGTGTGCAAAAGAATACAACTGCATTGCAAAGAGAACCCTCGTGTTGGAGTTCCAAGCACAAGTAGTTTTGCAATTTGATCAACCTGATGAACATCAATGGCTGATACGATGGCTTAGAGGTACAAACACTCACCGCTAAGCTATCTAGCTTGTGTTCGAATGTCAACCCGGCTATAAACTGCCACCCTGGCATTTCACAGGCAGGGTGAGGCATCAATGTGTGTGCCGTCCATTGGATGGACGTGAAACTCGGCGTCCTGTTTGCCAACATTAGTAGGTATAGGTTTTATGATCCCACAATGTGTGTGAAGAGTCGGTGAACTATTGCCAGCACCCTGATCAAATTACAAACTCCTACCCTGACTTTCTGTGCAGGAGTGGCAACCCGACCACAATTGTAACCTGAGCCATAAAAAATGCTTGGCAGAACCAATGCTCGATGATGATGATGATCATCATCATCGACAGATGGTGTGCATTCTTCATGCAGTGAGCTTATCGCTTCATGCATCAAGACGTGCTTAATGACAGGGAGAAGAGTTTGGAAAATGCACATCACTGTAATGGGGCAATAGATACTTCAGTATTGTTAACACACGCGTAAAAACTTATAACGAGACTCGAAATGAGCGTATACGTTTTGTTTCCCACTGATACAATATCCCCATTACTAACCTAGTCCCGAGTAACTAAGCCCAGGTATTCGCACGAACACACCGAGTCCCTAGTAACTAAGCCCAGGTATTCGCACGAACACACTGAGTCCCTAGTAACTAGGCTAGGGTATTCGCACGAACACACCGAGTCCCTAGTAACTTAGGCTCAGGTATTCGCACGAACACACCGAGCCCCTGTAGTAACTAGGCTCAGGGATTCGCACGAACACACCGAGTCCCTAGTAACTAAGCCCAGGTATTCGCACGAACACCGAGTCCCTAGTAACTAGGCTAGGGTATTGCACGACACACCGAGTCCTAGTAACTAGGCTCAGGTATTCGCACGAACACACCGAGTCCCTAGTAACTAGGCCAGTATTCGCACAACACACGAGCCTAGTAACTAGGCTCAGGTATCGCACGAACACAACGAGTCCCTAGTAACTAGGCTCAGGTATTCGCACGAACACACCGAGTCCCAGAACTAGGCCCAGGTATTCGCACGAACACACCGAGTCCCTAGTAACTAGGCCCAGGTATTCGCACGAACACAGAGTCCTAGTAACTAGGCCAGGTATTCGCCACGAACACACGAGTCCCTAGTAACTAGGCCCAGGATCGACCACGAAACACACAGAAAGTCCCTAGTAACTAGGCCCAGGTATTCGCACAACACACAGAGTCCCTATAACTAGGCCCAGGTATTCGCACGAACACACAGAGTCCCTAGTAACTAGGCCAGGTATTCGCACGAACACAACGAATTTAGTACCACCCGTGATCCAATCAGCCTAGTAAACTAGGCCCAGGTATTCGCACGAACACACCGAGTCCCTAGTAACTAGGCCCAGGTATTCGCACGAACACAACGAGTCCCTAGTAACTAGGCCCAGGTATTCGCACGAACACACCGAGTCCCTAGTAACTAGGCCCAGGTATTCGCACGAACACACAGCAGTCCTAGTAACTAGGCCCAGGTATTCGCACGAACACACAGGTCCTAGTAACTAGGCCAGGTATTCGCACGAACACACAGAGTCCCTAGTAACTAGGCCCAGGTATTCGCACGAACACACAGAGTCCCTAGTAACTAGGCCAGGTATTCGCACGAACACACAGAGTCCCTAGTAACTAGGCCCAGGTATTCGCACGAACACACAGAGTCCCTAGTAACTAGGCCCAGGTATTCGCACGGGAACACACAGAGTCCCTAGTAACTAGGCCCAGGTATTCGCACGAACACACAGAGTCCCTAGTAACTAGGCCCAGGTATTCGCCACGAACACACAGATCCCTAGTAACTAGGCCAGTATTCGCACGAACACACCGATCCGTAACTAGGCCAGTTTCGCACGAACATACCGAGTCCCTAGTAACTAGGCCCAGGTATTCGCACGAACACACCGAGTCCCTCGTAACTAGGCCCAGGTATTCGCACGAACACACAGAGTCCCTGTAACTAGGCCCAGGTATTCGCAAACACACACAAGTCCCTAGAACTAGGCCCAGGTATTCGCACGAACACACCGAATCCCTAGTAACTAGGCCCAGGTATTGGCACGAACACACCGAGTCCCTCGTAACTAGCCCAGGTATTCGCCGGACACACAGAGTCCCTCGTAACTAGGCCCAGGTATTCGCACGAACACACCGAGTCCCTCTAACTAGGCCCAGGTATTCGCACGAACACACCGAGTCCCTAGTAACTAGGCCCAGGTATTCGCACGAACACACAGAGTCCCGAGTAACTAGGCCCAGGTATTCGCACGGCCACACCGAGTCTCTAGTAACTAGGCCCACGTATTCGCATTTGCAAAGTCATCGCCGAGGAACAAGCCCTTTTCCGTGTCAAACCCACACAGACACGGTATAAACTGGGACAGTAATCGGAAAACACATCGACATGACCCATAATAACCGGATCGCTCACCGCCTGCAGTTGTCAAAGCAGAATCCTCCTCTGGGAAGCTCAAACACACTCACCGACGCCATACTGCTAAAGCAAAGGCAAGAACGGCACCAATGACGTAATTTCCGGTTTCAAACGAAACATTTCCTCAATTAAATTAAGATTTCTCGAGCGAGGAAACATTTAACTAATTAATAACAGACTATAGAACAAAAGAAAAGCAAACAGAACGAATTGTTGAGTAACTTGACCAACTACTCCCGAGGTATACACCGCTCTTTAACGATTAACCAACTACTCCCGAGTTATACACTGCTCCTTAACGACAAAGTCAGGGCAGGAATTTGTAATTTGTTCATGGTGCCGGCGATAGCTCGATTATTCTTCACGAAGGATACCGTGAGATCCAGGAACCTATTAGTATAAATAAGGAAAAGCAGAAGCAAAAGTGGAACAGTGTAGGACTCACTGGCAGCACAGAATCTATATAAACCACCTGTGGACGGTGATGCTGACATATCGTGATGTCTGGATCACGTGGTGACCAAAACTATCATATAATATTCTAGAATCTAGATGAAGCATCACTAAATTCCTATAAAACGTTCGCACGACTTACTTTCATTTATAATTCATCCTCCTACTAATACAACCTAAAACCCTGGTGGCTTTACCAATGGCTGCAAGTCATTGCCCTGACTGCTGACCTCCCTGTTTCTCTTACCACCCCCAGATCTTCCTCCTGTGGGACACGCTCCAAAATTGCCCCTTGCATCATGTAATCTCTCTTTTTATTATTTTTTTACCCATCTACATTCCCAGCACCTGACACTCGTCCAGGTTAAACTGTATCTGTCAATATTTTACCCCAATCTATGAAAGTATCTCACCTTTCCTGAATCTGATCATCACCCTCTCTGATATCTCTACCTTACCTCCAAGCTTTGTGTTATCTGCAAATTTGGAAAGCTGACTCTTACCCCACAATCCAAATCATTGATGAAATTAATAAATAATAACTAGAAAGAATTCATATATTATTGTGGGGCCGAGTTTCGGTGGCGAGCACGACCGCTAGGTGGAGCAGTAGAGTCGGCTCCACCGAACACCCGGAATTTATAGGTCGTCACTCCGGATAACTCCTGAGCCGACGGGTCCCTTATCGGACCGAAGATCGCCAATAGGCCGACCGCGTGGGATAGGGTCGATTGCCAATTCAATTTCCTAAATACCCACGTCGTCCAAATACCGGGAAATTCACCCTCGGCAGGATCTGCGCGATCCGGCCGTTCCCGAGCCGGATCCGAGCCGTACCCCGAGAGGAGAGTACCAGAACCTGCCGGGCCGTGCACGAGCACGCACAAGAAGAGCCTCCTAGTTCCCGTTCGCGCGGCAAACAATGATATAAACACAGAAACGAGCTGATACATTCAACAATAGGATATTTATTTACAATAGGCAGGGAGGGACAAAGAAGAGCAGAGTTATCCGACTATAAGAAATGCAGTCAATGTACAAGCACAAACACTTATACAGTTGCTACTTAAAGCATGGCCCACACACGACACACACACACACACACACACACACAACACACAGCAAATGGACCCTCGGGTCTCTTATTGAAGACTTCCAGCTCGAGGACAGGTGAGCTGGAGACCAGAGCCTGTGCTTGGACCTGTCCACCTCGTGTGGTCTTCGACGATGCGCTCGGCGGGACTTGAACCCGCAACACGATCCTGCTCAAGCACCAGGTACCCCGCGCCTCTCCAACGGCATGCACGCACCATCGCACCAAGCCAAGGAGAAGATTAGAGGCAACGATGACCAGCTCGACGGGACTCGAACCCACAACACGATGATGATGACCACACGACCCTTTTTTCACCACGCTGACCTCCACCACCTCGACCCTTTACCACTCCGACTCCCAGCCTGGCGTTCCTTCTTATTCCTTTTTTTCCTCCGGGGTGAGCAAATCGCCGTCTGAGGTGCTCTCCACCCTCATTGGACGGGGCGTTGGGGAAAATGCTCTCTTGTCTCCCCATCTAACCCCATTGGCCAGCGGTGCCGTGGAAAATCGCTCTCTGTGGCCATCTCCCCCCATTGGCTGGCGTGCCGTGGGAAAGTCGCTTTCTGTGGCTGATTGGACAAGAGGGCACGCCCTGCCTGCACGCCAAAGGCGGAGAGCTCCTTGTGAGCCAACGCAGGTTGACCAGCATCTCAAGGAGATGGGGATGGGCCTCACATCTGCCTGGGGAAGCCAGACGGAGGCCCCTGGAGTACCGGCGGAAAGTGTGACGCAGCGCCGCGCTGTTCTGGCACATGCTCCCATACCTGACCTGACCTGACTTGCCTTCCTTTGCGAAATCCCGGTCTGAAGCGATGGAAATCTCCGCCCACGTACGTCCGAACGCCTACGTGGGCATGGCGTCGGTGTGTGAAGCGAGGTGAAGGAGATTTGTTGTCAGCGACACTCCGCAGCGCACACATGTATTCGTTAGACACAGGTAGGGCCCTAACTATAAACACACACTTACCGATATAACTGCTCTATAAGGACCTGAACGTGTGAGTGCAGTAAGCTTCAAATTCGTAACAATAATACTTATAACGCATAGTTCTCGTCTCGTGCACTCATTCTCAACAAAAAATCGTCAACTGACCACACTACTATGTTGGCACATATACCGGAATCATCCATACACCCTATTTTGTCACATACTTCACTTCTTATTGATCATTTGATTATTAGATTTATTATAATGTCATTAGAATTATTGATGATCGTTGGAAAATTTAACGACTACTTTGTGCACATTAAGGAGAAATTGCGTCAATGAAGCTTAATGTGATTAATATTGTTGTAGATTCTCGTCCGCCAGCGTGCAAGCGACCGCGTTTAGCCAATGGCGGCCGGCTCGCCCACCGAAGGACAATCCAGTCGCGGCTTTCTGGACAACGCCGGAAACCAGCCACGGGTGTGTTTTTTAAGCACACCACAGCTAGTCAATATTCCACCCGCGCGCACAGGGTCAATCGCCGAATTGTCGATATACCTAATTATTCGCGCGGGCAGAGTACCGAGAGACTGTACCTCAACGGGCCGCTGGGAAACGAGCCGCTTAAGCAGCTCGCTTCCTTTTGGGATAACCGAGCGGGGTATTATCGCGCAGTCCCGTTGGACCCGATCACTTTACCGGCTATTTAAAAACCAACTATTTCGAGTGCAAGATGGCAGCTCAATTAAGGGAAGAGGACGCAACGAACAGATTTACATTCACACAAGGACATTTATTGTAATAAAGTACGTAAGCAGGCATGACGTATGCAATTAAACAAGGCAAAACACGTATGCAATTATACAAGGCCAACACGCATGACAGGAGAACTACAACCGTTCTACACAATCACTTAACAGTTTTTACTACTTAGAGACACGGGCCACGGACACACGTACGTACACACACCACCCAAGAAATAGTGGGCTGAGGCCTTTAATAACGGGCTCCAGCTCGAGGACAGGTGAGCTGAAACCCAGAGCCTATCTCGAACCTCTCCACCTCGTGTGTCTTCAAGTTGTCGGACCCGGGCTCCAGCCAGGAGGCAGCGAGCTGGATCCAATCGCCGTGAGCCGCGATCCTTCCCGAGCTCCCGCAAATCCTCTTGCGCTTCTCAACACGTGCTGGTGAGACGAGGCGCCGATCCTCCCCGTCGATGTGTCGCTTCCCCGAGGAACCACCTCCAAGAAGAGGCCGACGAGTCGCACCAAGCCGGGAACCAAACGGAGAACAAGAGCTCCACGAACCAAGAAGAAGAAGCCACCACTCACAGCTCGAGTCGAGCAACCAGCTCAACTCTCTTCCAACAAAGCAGCTTTCCAAAAAGTCTCCACCCGAGCCAAGCCGTGGCCGAAGCTCTACTGAACAACCAGCCAAGCAGAAACTGAAGCTCTACTGAACAACCCCCGAACACGAACCAACTCGAGGATCTCTTCCTTATCCTCTTAGCAGCTTCGAGCCGAAGCTCTACTGAACCACCTGAACGAACCCGACAAAGAAAGGATCTCCTGTTTATCCTTCTCCGCCCCCTCCCCACGCCGGCTGTGACTCATGCCCTCGTGATCCATCCCCCGCTCAACCACTGGGGAGGGAGTTGTTGACGTCATGAATCACGGGACGTAAAGGGCTCTTCTTCCTCTTCGCAGAAGAGGGGGGAGGGACTCTCCATTGTTCGCTCCCTAACTATTAAATCGATCCGCAGCGCATCTAATCGATTTCTAAACATTTAAACAATGGAAGGTGAGCTATCTAGGAACAAGCACTTATCGACATAGCTGACTAAAGGAACCTGAATGTTGTGTGCAATCGAATTCCCAAATTCGTAGCAATATGACTAAAATGGTCAAAATCTCATAAACTTTGACCTTGGGCGATCTGAGAAACTAGAGGTCACAAGTCAAATCTGAGAGCAGGAGTCTGAAAGGTTATTCGAGGAGGAGAATTTTGACACCAGCTGGAAGTCCCTACGATTATCCGTTCGAAAGTTATAACTACAAGTGTGATTTTCACATTCGTGAGATGACCTTTGACCTTAACGTTTGACCTTTGACCTATTGATCTCATAAACAACTAGAAGCATGCTTTATAACTGCAGGTAGTTATATTTTTGTGTAGTCATGATACAAGACCAAGCCACCTCACTTTGATGCAACCCTGCTTTGATTGGACACATAGTGATTTTAATGTTTCACATCCATCAGCTCAGCACGGTCAGAAAATATTTTTAAAGGTTTTTCACTTCAATCCAAAATGGCTGCCACAAGACGTCACCTCTAACGTCATCGTTATCGAACATTATTCCCCATGGGTAGTGAATACATATATATATATATATAGGTATATATACATAGCCTGGTGTTTGCGTAGTGGTTAGGGCAGCGGCTTGGGATCCAAAAGGTCCTGAGTTCAAGCCCCGTTGGCCGCTTGAATTAATACACACCAGGGGGTTGACTCAGCCTGTCATCCTTCCGAGGTCGGCGAAATGAGTACCAGTGTACTGGTCCCAGTGTATGCCCCGGTTAGTATAGGTGTACCATATCCCTGTGTGTCGTAAGAGGCGACCAGGGTTGCGTCAGGAAGGGCATCCGGCGTAAAAACTAAGCCAAATCACTATGCGGATCATACGGATGATCCGCTGTGGCGACCCCTGACGGGAGCAGCCGAAAGAAGAAGAAGGAGAAGATATATATATATATATATATATATATATATATATATATATATATATATATATATATATATATATATATATATACATATTGTTGCGGGCCGGGACCGGTGGCAAGAACGACCGCTAGGTGGGGGAAATTACGTCGTCTCCCACCAGACTCCCGGAATTGTAGGCCGTCGCTTCAGATAATTCCGTGAGTCGGCGGGTCGCTTAACCGACTGTGGACGCCAATACCTCCACCACGTAGTGTAGGGTCTTTTTGTCTAGAACCAATTTACCTAATTTACCACGCGGTGTCGTCTACCGGGGAACCACGTCCTCAGTATGCATTGCCTGAACCGGATCACTCTACCAACTACGGTAGAGTACCATCTACCACCTACCAACTCCGGATCGGATGCAGCCGAGCGGAACTGCCAAGGACGTACCGGCTAGAATGAACAGATTATCGGGGATAAAGACCCGGCTAAACTCAGATCCGAACCATGCTGGACCAATGAAGGAAAAGACAAAAACGAACTGGGAACATTTCTACAATAATTTATTTACAATAAAGCCAGGAATAATATGTGGCACAGGAAACAGGTTTATTGTGGATGTTATGCAGGGGAAGATGAGAGAAAGATGTAGTGCGACAATTTTACAGCAACTTACAAAGGAGACACAGAGCAGACTTACGCGGGAATAAAACACGCAAGATTTACAATGATCAACTAAAAACAACTTAAACAGTTCTACTTAAAGACGGCACCACACACTCAGACGCGCACTCAGACGAAAATAAACCCAGATGCATGGCAAAGGACCCCCGCAGCCAGAGAGGGAGGTGAGCTGAGATCGCAGTTCTTCAGGTACCTGAACGTTGGAGGGAAGGGGTGCTCCGTGGTGCGGCACCAGTCAATGGTCGTGCGGCTCGGTCCACGGCCGACCACATGGAGACCATGTCTGAGAAGGAGCCCGGGTCGAGTAGAGCGGAGTCCGAGGCGGGGATCAGGGCTGCAGACTGGACCCTACGAGAGACCCGGTCAAGGTCGGGTCGAGGTCTTCCCAGCTCTCTCACACATGAAACGAATGACCCCCAAAGAGTGCAACCACTCCACAACCTTCCTCCTTTCTTTCGCTATCAGCCG
>CM068957.1:126635916-126651958 GCA_035128595.1 Eptatretus atami
TGGGAAGAAAGGAAATACATATTTTGAGGGACAACCCCCCTTAGACGTCGATTTTTATTTTTTTTAATGGTGTGAACAAGTTTTGGTACATCATGGGTGATGAAGGTTGTGATCAAGTTTATCAGAAATGTGTATGTAGTTTCAGAGAAGAAAGCAAATACATATTTTGGGGGGCAACCCCCCCCTAACACCCTCTTACTCCTCGATTTTTCTAATGTCGTGAACAAACTTTGGTACATCACAGGTGATGAAGGTTGTGGTCAAGTTCCATCGAAATTGTGTGTGTCGTTTCTGAGACGAAAGCAAATACCTATTTTTTTTGGGGGGGGGGAGGGGGCAACCCCCGTAGACCTCCTTAGGGCCCGATTTTTTTAATGCCATGAACAAACTTTGGTACATACATGGTGATGAACGTTATGGTAAAGTTTCATCGAAATCCGATGTGTAGTTTCAGAGAAGAAGTTGAAAGTTTTTGTGCACGGACGGACGGACGGACGACGGCGCCATCCCATAAGCTCCTGAGAACTTTGTTCCAGGTGAGCTAAAAATCTGTTTTGAGGAAATAAAATTTACCTGCATGCACGACTGACCAGTATACATAAATCCCTCAATCTCTGATGAGTTCCCTATGAAGTTGCTTCAAAAATGTAATCACTGGTTGACTTACTCTATCCAATGACTTCATCTCATTCATTCAATCACAAAATTGACCAACATTAATTTATTACATTTCTTTACATATGTGACGTCTTCTCTCCTCTCTCCTCACCCCACACTCCCAGAGGCAGGTCTGCTTTGTTGGTTCACTTCATATCAACACACTTTAGTGAAACCATTCTATAGAATTTACTACTTTCTGGGATGGCTCGGACGTACGCACACTCACCTCTAAGCTGTCGAGCCTGGGTTTGAATCTCGGCTGAGCTATAAGCTGTCATCCCGGTGTTTCACAGGCAGGTGATTCATCAATGTGTATGTCGTCCCTCGGATGGACGTTGAAATTGGCATCCCGTCTGCTGGCAGTGGTTTGTGGACGTTAAAGATCTCACGGTGACTTTCATGAAGAGTAGGTGAGCTATCGCCAGCACCATGAACAAATATTGAAACTTCTCCCGGCTAACCCCACAAGAACGTGGGAATAATTGTGGGCATTAAATAAAATAATTTTCTTTGAAATATGAATGAAAGAACCTTCCATGCACAGGTTGTATGTTCCATTCATCACGACACCAAGGTTATTTTGCATACCCAGCATGCACAACACGGTAGGTGTATCACATTGAAAAAAAACACTTTCACCTGGTCAAGGTTTGGAGAATGTAACAATATCATTGTGTAATTCCTTTGGTCGACTCTGTTACTATGACCTGTGGAAGACTTAGTGAAGCCCAAAGATGGCAAATTATTTGGATAAACAATGCTAGGATGTCCTGCAGTGAAATTGGATATCAACTTGGCTTCCATCACTCCGGTATCAGCAGATTTATACGCAAACGTCAACAAACCAATGATGTTAAAGACAGGCCTCAGTCCGGATAACTCAGGGTGACCTCTAACAAAGAAAAATGCAATTTTGATCACACTCGTCAGATGTTTCAATTTTAACACAAACATGTTGTGCAATGTTGTCAGATGTTCTGTTGTGTTGCGGCGTGAATGGAATCTCCCTTGGAAGTTATCCACGAGAACTGTCCAGAATCGGCTTGGTGCTGCAGGTTACAAAGGCGATAAGATGCCCTCTTCTCACCCCAGAACAAAAAGCAGCTGGCATCCTCGGAGGAAGATCAATCGGTTTGTTGAGAGTTGATTTCTCCTGTACGCAACTGATTGTATAATTTGGGTTTGGTGGCAACCTAACACAACCCATACAACCCAGGAACATTGTAGAATCCATCCCATTTGGTGGTGGTTCCGTTATGATTAAAGTTCGTATCAAATTGACCTTGTCACCTTATAGGGGAACCTGACAGGCACAAAGCACCATCGGGACATTTTGGATCATGTCGTTGTTCAACATTTTGACAACCACCCACTTCTCACAAGACCTGTATTGATGAGTGCAATGCCAGATCAAACCGTTCTTGTGCAGTTACCAACCACAGTACTTGAAAAACAACGGCATCATAACATTACCCTGGCCAGCAAAGAATCCTGATTTAAATCTAACAGAGCATGTTTGGGACATTCTTGGGTGTAGATTTAAGAAAATGGACCCTCCGGTGCAGACTCTTGCACAGTTTCGAGGTTGCTTTGCACCAGGAACGGCAACAAATCCCTTTGGATTCTCTCTGATGGCTTCTTCATGGGATGAGAATGAAGGTTGCAGCACTCATTCGTTCTAAGGGTGCTTACACACATTATATTATTGACCTTTTGCGAAATTCATTCCATTGTGACATCATTGGATGTCATTATTCGCTGGTCTTGAGTACTACATCACAAGATATGTTGCCAGCAGCCACATTCTAAAGTCATGGTGTGTTTTTGTGATTAAAACAAAAACTAAAACAATAAAACCTCTGAATGTGTTTCAATCCATTTGTCGAACATGCATACTTCACCAATTGTTTGATAAATGTTATGTTTTGTTGAAAATTTTCCTCATTTATTGTTATGGTCCAGGAAAATGGAGCCCATGTGTACTTCATTGAAAGAGTACAGTATTCTGCAATGGGTCATACCAAGGCAGCAGAAAAAGAATGAGATCATAGAATCTTTTGTAGAAATGCTAATTAGGGCACACTTGGAAGAGGGTTCAATGTTGGTGATATTGTTGTGGGCCGGGTATCGGCGACGAGCACGACCTCTAGTTGGAGCAGTGGAGTCGGCTCCACCGAACACCCGGAATCTAGATTGTACCTTTCCGATAACTCCGAAGGTACGGGTCTTACAAGGAACCGTGAATCGTCAATAATTCACGCGGTGGACAGGGTTATTTGCCAAACTTCAAAATACCTAGAGGCCCACGTGGCGAGCTACCGAGGAATTACACCCTCGACGGAGCTCGAACGAGACGAGCCGTTACCGTGCTCGACCCGTGCGTAACTCGAGCGGATGGTTACCGAGTTCCCGTCGGTCCAAATGCACAACTACGGCAGCAACGGCCTTTTTAATCCACAACACGCACCGTGCTAAACCAATGAAGAAACACAAGAAACGAGCTGATACATTTAACAGGGATTTATTATAATGGGGGGGGGGGGGGGAAGGGAACACACAAAGAGCAGAGTTAAACACACTAACCAATGCAATCATGGACAAGCGAAGAGCACTTAACAATTCCTACTTACAGACGGGCCCACAGACTCACACACGCACACACAAATACCCAAAAGAAGTGATGGCCGCGGCCTTTATTGAAGGTTCCCAGCTCGAGGGCAGATGAGCTTGGAACCAGAGCTATCTCGGACCTTCCCGCCTCATGCGGTGTTCGACGTCCTGGATCGGCGGGACTCGAACCCGCAACTCGATGCCGCTGCAAGCACCGGGTATGGAGGGCAGCGTCGGGCTCCCGCACGCTCCTCCGGCATGCGACGAGACCAGGGCCAGCGACAAACGAGAGCAGAAGCCAGCGACGAGACGAGACCAGATGACGAGACCTTCACGTTCCAGCCAAAACACCCGAACAATTGAACTGGCCAACGCTCCTGCCACGAGCAACCGTCTCTCTCACACTGGTCCAGACAACCACACTTTCTCCTCAGGCGGAGGGGCTTCTTTCCTGGCCACTCGCCTCCTGATTGGACGGTTGCGTCGCACGATTCGCTCGTCACCCCCGTGATTGGCCGAAAGGGGCACCAAGTCCGCTGATTGGACTGGGGGGGGGGGGGGGAGAGCGTGACGGCCGTCATGACGGACTGCCCCTCAAACAAGGAGAGAAACATGGTCCTGCGTGGGCTGCGCTATTGGCCGACCGACGGCAACCTCGCTCGTATCCCCGGATTGGGCGAGAGAGACGTCAGGTCCTCGTGAACTCCGCTCACGTTACGTGCTGACACGCACGCGTGTAATGGTGCTGGTGGAGGATGGTGGAAGGAAGCGAAGGCAGGTGTCGTTAGAAAGTTGTTGTTGTTGATATAAAAATGTAAAAGAAAACCGTGACTATCAAAATAACTCCGCCGCGCATGAACATTTAATTCCCATTAGACTAGGGACAGGACCCTAACTAGAAACACGTACTTACCGATATAACTGTTCTATAAGGACCTGAATGCTGAGTGCAGTAAGCTTCCAAATTCGTATCAATATGAGGATATTGGATGAGCATCCCTGAGTGTGTGGGTTCAAATCCAGCTAAAGGCAGCAGGAGTTAGGGTTTATGGGATTTTAAGCTTCAGTTAGTCGAGTTAGTTTCAGGATAACTCTTGCCGTTATTGGATTGTCAGTAAAATAAAATCCAGCTTGTTCAGGGAGGGGGTAATCTACCTGCCCCACCTGGTCTGGACTATGTGTGATGCAAGTCCACCCACCATGTAGATGACTCTTATTCACTTCCCTTGTTACAGAAAGGTCATTCTGGATGACTATGGGTCTGACCCTTCACCCATACTTACACCGTTAAGAAAAACACCATCTGTAAAAGTCACCTAATGTATTTTTTTTGTTTTCTTTCGAATTGATGATTCTTTAGAGAATGATCAACATTGTATGATCCTCTTCTAGATCCAAGATCATTTAAAGGAACGAGGAAGGAAGGAGCGAATTAACAGGTTCTGTTTACATTACAGAACCATATTATCATGTAATTGAAATGATGGGGGAGAAATTAAGGCATTCCTGTTGTCGCAGGGAAAGTTGAAGTTGTAATATTTAAAAAAGGAAGTGAAGGAGATAGAATGATGAGAGTTTGTTTGTTGTTTTTTTAGGCTTGCGATGGGATCTCCAAGGTATATGGCTTTTATGAGTCAGAGGGAAATACTTTTCCAGGAAGTTTGCTGAGGTTGGTGATTTTTAAAAAAGTGGATGCTCACCTTTGAGCAGAAAAAAAACAAACGAATGTATTTCATTGGTATTCTCGATCTCGATTGAATTAGTAAGGTATACTATTTATTTCCTTGTAACATTAATTGTATCAGTATGCCAGTTGGTATCCATTTTATCTTCAATAAGAAATGAATAACACCGCAACAATGTATATTTTTTTTTCAAGTTGTAACCGTTTATTTCTTTACTCAAAAATCTTACAAAATATCTATGGAAACAGTGAGGTAGTAAAAACAAAAACGTGACACAAGGAAGCCCTTGTAAAATATTCAACATAATGATATACTTATGATAGTCCAAGATATTCCAACATCTTTGTTATTACGTCTGACACCGAAGGTGGATTTTCACCCCTGTCTGTCTGTCAATTTGTTGGTGAACAAAATATCCCAAAAAGCTGTGGACGGATTCAGACAAAATTTGGTGGAGAGCCTGGGTATGTCACTCTGACGAATTGATTAGATTTTGGTGAAGATCCGGATCCTGATCTGGATCTGAGATTTTTAAAGTGATTTTTCACCATCGAGAGATCGGAACAAAAACGACATATAACAGGATATCTCAAAAAGTTTCGACAGATTCGGATGAAACTTGCTGGGCAGGTTGGGTATGGAACAAGGAAGAAATGATTCCATTTTTGGTGAAGATCCGAATCCGGATATGGGCCCCAGAATTTTTTCAGTGATTCTTCCCCATTATAGCCTGGTGTTGGATGAATAGTTAGGGTGGCGGGCATTGGATCCTAGGGTCCCGAGTTCAAATCCCGCTCAGCTGTTGAATTAATACCAGGTGGGGTTAACTCGGCCTGTCATCCTTCCGGGGTCGGCAAAATGAGTGCCAGCATGCTGGTAGACTGTGTCGGAGTGGTGACCCATCCAGGATTGTGTCCAATAGCCAAGGAGACTGCTTAAGCATCACCAACGCTCTGCACAGAGTATGGTCCCAATCTCCTCCTCTTCCCCATTGAGTGATCGGACAAAAACGAAATATTGCATGATATTTCAAAAAATTGTGGACGGATTGCATGAGTGGGTTAGGTGACAAGAACAAGCCAATTAAATTTTATTTCAGGTCCGAATCCAGATCCGGCCTATATACAAAACGTAAACTAATCAGCTTGGAGGAAGTATGCGCTCTACCGAGTGCCCTTCTAATTTTAAATACATTGTCAGCTTTCAACATAGCAGCATATCGAATTGCTAAGAAAATAGATGTTTTTACAATTAAACCATACATGCTTATATATGCAAAAATAAATTTCAAAAAACTTTGGCATGTCTTGGACTATTATATATGTCGAGTTGTAGAACCTTTTGAACGTCCGACTTAGCAAACTCAAGTGGATGCATTCAATTTGAAAATGAAGTTTCTTTTCCAGGCAAGTGAGATTCAAAAATAAATACTCCACTGGATATGATGGGAAAGTCCATTGAAGAGAGAGAGAGATGGAGAGCTGTAAGTATGTACACAGTGACACAATCCTGGCTAGATATTCGGTCCCAGAAGTGAGCTCTAGCTGTGAGTTAGACCACAGTGTGCATTCAGTGCTCCCTGGGTAGACCATACTCACACCCACTGACAGCAATGAATGTTTAGCATGATCTTGTTTTGGAGATGTTGGAGGCATTGCAATCAAAATGGCACAGCCACCATTTTTGAACTCTGAACGTTGCGTGACTCATTCCCACAGCGACACAGTCGAAAGCACAGATAAATAAAACCACACCTGGGTTGGTGTAAACACCTGCAAACGTGCCAGTTGGTTTTTAGCGATCCTGTGCAGAGCACTACATCGTTCCAGGCTCACTCCCAACATTTGAGCTCCCTCCGTAGGTAGCTGAAAATAGCAGCAAGCATGGCGCACTCAACGGTCGATGGTTTGTCTTCAGAAAACTCACCGACAGCGTTGAATGTTTCATGCCAGTTGCTTAGGAAAGATCTTAGCACGCTGTATAAAAAAAAGGCAAACTGTTGATTAAACTACCACCTCCTCCTGAAACTATCAAAATTCAAAGTCACTGCTCACCTCTCCTCCTTTGTTCTTCTTTTCTCCCACTTGTGAAACTTCCTTCTTCAGTGTATTCAATCACACTCTTCTCTCCAGGGGCTTCAGGTTGGCAGCACACCACCACCTCTAGCCATCCTCTATCCTTACACACAAGATTGTTTTGATCCTTATTAACCCCCACCCATTGCCATCTATTTGCAGACTTCCATGTTTCCTTCCTTCTTTCCTGTCCTATTCACTTTGTCATCTCACTCCTCCACGAGCTGAGACACTGTGTGCAATAAATAAAAAAAACATACAAAAGCAGTTTAAACGAAGGGATGATTTGTTTGTAACAGGATTGGAAGAGTATCATGCTTAATGTCTTTGGTTAAATTTTGGCAAAGACACATGAAGGAAGGTTAAATTAAATTAAGAAACATTGCTGCAGAATGACTGAGATGTGGCTTGTATTCGCAAGGTCAACACAAGAAGAACGTAATATAGATACATAAGGATTACCACGGCTGCAAGATTCTACCTTAATGTTTCGCTTTAAAACTTTCTAATGGTTATGACAAATTAAAAAACGGAAAACCTGAAATGAATAATTTTCTCAGACTGAAAAGAGAATTACCCTGATGTAAATGAGACTACCGGTGAGCTTGTATTTGAAGATACTTGTAAATAATATGAGTTTCCTTACAAGGAACTTCAACACAGGAACTTTGCCTGAATCCGTCCAAAACTTTTTGAGATATCCTGCTCACAAACAAACAAACAAACATGGGTGAATACATAACCTCCATGCACCTTCGGTGGCGAAGGTAATAAAAGAGTTGACGCTTGCACTGCCAATCCAATGGATAACCTCTTTGAACGGAGTAACCAGTAGGTGGAAATGATTGTCATGTCGAATTACTTTAGACTGGTGGTGGATAACACAGTCAGAGGGCCAAGCTTGGTGGTGTAATGGTTAGAGCATTTGCTTGGAGTCCAAGATGTTAGTGGTTTGAACCCAACCTTGGCCAAGTCATACAATTTGTTGTTTTTTTTAAAGGTATGTACCACTCCCTTGCTTGACAGTCAGCAGTTAAAAAGTATGGAGCATGGATAAACAACCATAGCCATGTAGACTTTGATAGGTCTCATGTCCTCCTCTTGTGCATTGAAATTCCTTGTGAGAAAACTTGTATTCTTCTTCTTCTTCTTCTTCATCTTCTTATTCTCGTTATTATTATTATTATTATTAATTATTACCTCCACCACCAAAGGTGGATGGAGGTTGTTTTCACCACTGTCTGTCTGTTTGTGAACAAAATATCTCAAAAACTTGTGGACAGATTTGGGCGAAATTTGGTGGAGAGCTTGGGTATGTGACACGGACGAAATGATTCTATTTCAGTGAAAATCCGAATACGAATCCAGATCCGAGAATTATTAAAGTGATTTTTCACCATTGAGAGATGGGCCAAAAACGACATGTGGCAGGACATCCCAAAAAGTTGTGGACGGATTCAGACGAAATGTGGTGGGCAGGTTTGATATGTAACAAGGAATAATTGATTTGATTTCGGTGAAGATCCAAATCCAGATCCGGATCCGAGAATGATTTAAGTGATTCTTCACCATTGATTGATAAGGCTAAGACGGCATTTCGCACGATATCTCAAAAAGTTATGGACGGATTCAGATGAAACTTAGTGGATGAGTTGTTTAAGCGACAATAACAAGCCGATTAAATTATAGTTCATGTCCAAATCCAGATCCGGCCTATCAGTGGTAAACAAAACGTAAACTAATCAGCCTAATGGAGGTATGCGCTCCACCAAGTGCCCTTCTAGTTATCATCATTATTATTACCCCGATTGTGAAACAAAAAGTAGGGAGGGTTAAGCAATTGGTTCACTTTGTCTATCTGTCTACAAAGGTCAGTCTATGATCGAGGAACTACTTAATTCCAATTGAATTACATATTTTGAACACTGTAGAACATGAATTTGAACATCAATCAGAGCACGAACCTGCAGTTTCGCAGTACTTTGACTCTGAATTTGGCAAATTGTACGGAATCTTGTCCTGAGCATGCATGTGCAGAGAGTAGTAAGGTAATTTTTGTTTTTTTAACTTTGTCTGCCTGTCTGGCAGTCAACCAAAATAAAAAAAATCATTCCAAACAGGAAACTTACTGTTTTTAGGAACGTGATAAAGGACACAACCAACAGCCAAGAATAACTCATTTAATGTTTTAAATGAGGTGGTGTAAAAGACGAAGCATGATCGGTGGTAAACTTCCAACAAAGGTTGTTTCTTCTCCAACCTTTTCAAACCTTTATTTTATTTCAATTGAATTATATATTTTCAACACAGTAGAAAACAAATCCCCTTCTTGGTACTTTAAAAAAAACCTTCTGTTTTGGAAAAAATAACGTTTTTGAAAAGTACTTGGAAAAATAACAGTACCCTGAGGGCAGAGTAACTGTGAGATTCAGCATTCAGGCAAACATGGCGGTACCTCGTGCTGTTTTATTTTATTTTATATTATTTTTTGTGCAAAATGAAAAGCAAGAGTTTAAAGGTGCACAGACAGAGAAAATCATGTTGAGTTTCATCATAGATTTGGTTTCACTAAACACTTAATCGTTCTTTTCTTGAATAATATCTTAGAAGGAAGATTATAATGTTATTGGGTGCCTTTTGACACTCGATTGGCTCTGCCCCCCCCCCAAAAAAACGTTTGATTGCCCCCACCCTTCACATGACGTCATCTCGACCTCAGATTCATACATGTACGGCCAGACAGCACCTTGTACAGAATGATTTTGACTATCATCATAATCTGGGGATTCTTGATCAGAAAATTTTTCGGCAAATTCACTTTCTGATGAGTCTGAAGCGAGTTGTACAGTGTACACCCATTATCCATTGTGTGCTGACAATCTTTCCCTCAATGATGTCATGGCACTTTATGTGGAATTTTCATGGGTGGTGTCCGACGGGTTTGCATTTTTAACTGTAACACCTCAAAAAATTATTCGACTTAAAAAAGCATGTTCAGTTCTTTGTTTATTACATAAAAACGTATATAATCATATCAAACATATATTTTTTTTCTGTGTCCGTGGACCTTTAAAAGTCCCTTCCCATGTTGTTTTTCTCAAGACTGCATGAGGTAAGGTGTTCTATGAACTCTCTTGTTATTATTAATATTATTACCTGTGACCCTCTTACACTTTACACTGTGCATGGTCACTTTGAATGCTTTATGAAAAATATGGTCACCTTGAAGTTGCATGAATAATATATTTATGATTTAAAAAATAATTTAAATAAAGCTTTTTCTTTTCTACTGATGTTTTCAATCCTCTATTACATTAATGTTTACATAATGAAATATAAAGCTCTTTTAAATTAAAATGTATCATAAATGGCTTGTAATTGCGTTAAAGGGTATATTGCAGCACTTGGAGTTATTTGAAGGCTGGATCTGCAGTCCTCTAATTGGCTTAAGTTTCCTACCAAAGGCTTCGATGAACGATTAATTAATTATCCAAGATGTTCTTATGTCAAAATCGATTAATGGATTTAAATATGACACAGCCATAATGTTCCAAAATGATCTTTCTGTCTCCACTCATGTATTCTTGTCCATCAACTTTATTTAATTACTTTTTTTTTCGAGGAATGCTTGCTTTAATAGAGTTGATGACAGAAAACCTTTTTATCCCCAATGAAATGTATTTTTTAAGTCCAATAAAAGAATGAAAAAGTGAGTTTTTTTTCTTAGAAAATATCGTTTTTGGTAAAGGTTCCTTAACAACCCCCCCCCCCCCCTCTCTCCCCAATAATATTACTAATACATATAACCGGTGTCAGAGTTTGTTGTGTAGAATTTTCGATTTTATACATACATGGATACTGTGGATCTTTACAGTTTGTAAGCTTGTATGGACATCTCATGGCATGGTGAGATACACCACAACAACCCAAACAGGCCATTGCTGTTATCATCAATTGTAATCTTATCTATGTACCATTCAAACAGTTCATTATGTTTTTATGCTGTAAACATTGTTTACAATGTAATATATTTACAGACTATAAATGACAAGAAAATGTGATTGCATAATTTAAAAATAAAATAGTCAAAAAACAAATGTTCAATGAAACAACCCCAAAAGTGCTTGGAATAATTTATGAAAAATAAGTGAAATTATTTCAATAGTTTTTAACACTTATGGATTGGTTTTCATTTTAAACTCTACATTAGGTGTTTAACTATTATATTTATTTGACGAGTTAGCAATGCGTATTTTTTTTTCCTTACATTGTTATTAAATTATACTTTGTTAAGAAACAGGTTCTTTTAACAATGAAGCCTAAATACTTTTATTGAAAAAGTGAATCTACACCATTAATGATTTTAGATGCATTGACAACAAATAAGTAGTTCTGGAAGACAAAAGCAGTCCCGTGGATTAAAAAGCATTGTTGAACAACTTTCTTAATTGGTAATTACTGTAAAAATAATATAAAAGACAAATTTATTCAAACAAAATGGACAAAAAAGACACTTCGAAAATTTCACATTTCAAAGCAGGTACATTGTACATGAGGTAGAAAGTGGTAATATGAACAAGTGTTAATTTTTCTTAAAATTATGCACTTTTATTTGAAACATATTCTGCATCAAAGATTGGAATGGTAGTTCTGGAAAAATAATTTAAAGTAGATTGAATCACCATTTAATAGAAGCCCAAAACCTCATGATCTAACAGAGATGAGGTGTTCAGATGGTACTACAAACGAGATACTCACAATAGTCTTAGACACACATCTTTAAATTTTCAGTAGTACATAAAATATAATTAGTGAGAAGAAAAATATTTTCTCACTAATTGTATGTTGTAAAAAACACCTTTCCGCATCTTGGACTATTGTGAGTATTTCGTTCATATATCTCTTTGAACAACCCCTCGTATCATCATGAAATGTAGGTAATATTGCAGTTTCTTTTATACTAAGTCACTCACCATAAAAGTCAAAACTTTGCTTGACAAAAGTTAAAACAGGTTGAGGGGGCTGCCATCTCGCACAAAATACCGCTTCGTCTTCATTCCACATATCTACTGAGCAGAAACATCCCTCTTGTCTTCGAGCTGCCAGTGAAGTGAAATAAGGTGCAGCATCTAGATTTTTAAAAGCAGGTGCAGATTACATCTTATCATGTAAAAAAGCACAACGTAAGGAGGGTAGAGTCAGGAGACTTTACAGGAGCAAAATGAAGGTGGGTGGGGATTCGCCTCCTCTTTGTGGGTACAACAAAGCCAACAAAGCATGTTGGTTGTTCTTCCCAACCACAAGCACCCACATGGAGCACCGATTTCTTTTTCAGTGTTATGAAATTTGTGTGTGTGCATGTTCGAGTGAACGCATAAATATAAAATCGAGCTCAATCTATCTTGACGCCGTACCACAAACAGGAGTGAAATATAGGCCCCGATAAAAGTTCCGCCAGCATACGTAAACTTCCTACTTCACCGTGCTCTCAGCTAGTTGCAAAATCAATGAAACCATTCCAAATAATAATTTGCTGAACAATAGATGTAGCACTAATAATTCACGATTACTTAGCAATTGATTAGAGACTTGCCAAAAACAATGTAATTATTTCACTGCATAGGAGTTTAACTGTTATCACATGGTGAAGAAGTGCAAATGTGAAGAAAGGCCGGGGCTCGATATGGCAGAAGCGGGCGGGTATCAGCTGCGCTGCCTACTGTATGTCCTGAAGGTCAACCCGGTGAGTCATAGGTGGTGGTGAGCTGTTTGCGTTCAAGCAAAAAAAAAGGTGAAGAAACTAAAGTTAGTTGTGGGCTGAAAGGTATCAAGGCCTAAACAAAGCAATGCTCGGCTAAAGCTCTAATAACTGGGCCTGGCAAACATTTTGGACTCTCACACCATCTGTCAACTGCCTACACAAAAAGCTGATCTGTTCCAATCATTCCCCAATTCCTTACGGGAAATAAAGCAAAAAACCCCAAAACAAAAAGTATTTCTCTTGATTACATCCGTCACGTCTAAATTTTTGATTTTTAAAATCTTCTTTCCTCAAACATCACTATTACTTTTTACATCAAATGATTATTTTTCAGCTTGCGCTGCCAGTGTTCCTTTTCACCAATGTGACTAACTTAAAGAAGTTTGTTTTTGAACTTGAGCTTATCTGTTTTTCTTTTCATTTTTCATTGAAGTTAAACAACTGAGCCACTTGTGAAATCTGAACATGCTATCTTATCAACATGTGCATGGCATTAAATCTTTACCTCCAGCTACAGAAACTTTTAATTCTGAATTGTTTGGGATGATATATTGAAGTTGGTTGTTCAACAAACAAATGGGATAGATTAACTGCCACGTAAATCACGGTCGATATATAAAAGACTGTTGTAAAGTCACTTTTAGTGTTAGTTTGAGCTTCGTGTAACAGGGCATGAGCAGAGAAGGAAGGGGGATTGGGGTGGAGGGGGTGTTGGGAAAACAGAGATGCTGAAGAGCACTAACCTTGCAGCCACAAACTTGGCAGCTTGAATTCCAATGGGATGAGGTTGGTTTGGAGTCTGGAAACCACGTGGTTTGTTGGAATACAGTGCCGCTCATTCAGTGGTATCGCCATTTAATTTCCATCAGCAGAAATATTATCCAATTGATTTCCATCCTTCGTCGCAATGAATGCATGTATGAATGTAAATACTACGTAAATGAGGGGTGTTCAAACAGTCCAAGAAACGCCAACACATGTTTTTATATTCTTCAATATATAACTATGAACAAGTACAGAGGTATATTTATTACTAATTATTTATGTATTATAAAGTTTAGCATTTCTTGGACTACTGTGTCTAGTCCATAGAACTTCCTGAACACTCTCGTGCCACGTGCATGCGGTGAACACATCAGTATGTACGTCGGGAAAATAGCTTTTTTGGTAGTAAACACCTCACAGTACAATGAGTTATTAGACTTTTTATTTTTAAGAGAGATCGAGGCTCATGGAAGAGCTGAATGAGTGAGAGGTGACATTGGGATATGAGTGGTGGGAGATGGTATACACGGACTGAGAAATGGGGGAGGGAGAGAACACACAGGCAGCATAAGTAAGGACAATACATACAGAGAAAGGCAACCGAGTGGGCTGGTTGGACAAGGAATATATCAGGTTTGTTCACATATCAAATGTTCATACTGAAGGTTGTTAAGTTACACTTGTTTAAAAAAAAAAAAAAAACTACAGTTATAAATTCCAGGTTCAGTACACGTTTTCATACTGGTAGTCATGGGATTACAAAGCATTGTTTTACGCCAGAAAATATTCGAAATATTTGCAATGGTTTAGTTTTGAACTTTATTGTTTATGGTGGTGGTTGTAGCGATGGGGGTAGGGGTGACATGTCTATGTATGGCAGTGGAATACACTTTCATCAATGTGGAAATTATGCTGATTTCGAAAACGGTTCCAATGGTGCATGTATTATGGTTCCGAACAATTATTATATATATATCTATATATATATATATATATATATATAATATATATATTATATATATAATATACATAAGAATAGGGTGGTTGGGATTCCACATTTAAAAGAAGAAAGCACTTCCAACCAAAAGCGAACTAGATCTACTCTGCTGATTTGAGCAATAAGCAGAGCAGACACCCGGTCTCAATCTATTGGCCTAAGAAGCCTGCTATGAAGCGGGTGAAACGTCGCCTGAGACTGGTGATATATAAAACACACACCACACACACACACACACACACACTTTGTTGACTCGTTTCTGCTTTGTGTTACCCTACATTTATCAATAATTGCTTTTACAAAGCAGAAAAGATTTCCTTTAAAACATTTCTATATACAGTATTACAATCGACAAGCAGCTGATCTATTTTTTTTTTTAAACTTTATTTACAGGTCAGGGCTTATAGTAGAGGTTTCCCATTAAATTTGTGCAAAATATCTGAATGTTTTCATTCATCCTTTTAAAATTATGTCAAAGATCCGTCTCGGTGGTGATAACCAGTGTATACATCCTCATACAGTGTGTGGTACAAGAACTCATCATGACACTGTAATAGGTGGCGTAGAGTAGAATTCTGCTTTGCTTTGATCTGACCTGCTCTCCTGGCACTGAACAGAGTTCTTCCCACTGGGGTCAAGTTTGCCATTCATCCCCTTAAAGACTCCACCCTCGCACCCATACCCTTTCCTCCAGTCGTGTGCAAACCATTCCTGAGCCCACTCCTTCGGTCCAATCGTAATGGTGAGAAAGCATCTTATCAAGTGACTTCCAAACTGTCCAAAAAACAGAAAAGCTCACGTAGCTCTGCCTCAAAGAGAATTGATTATCCTTCGTGCAGAGAGGTTCACATCCTTTCTTCAACAAAACACTGCAACCGGACGATGAATGACTTCCTTTCACTGTCGACATGTGTGTGCCATGTCTGGACACCCGCTGTCTTAGAGACTTGTAATCGCCAATAAGGAGTCTAAGCCACAAATAATCTTGTTCAAAATCGAGTCATTTGAATCAACCGATATTACAAGAAACTGTTAACCCACTTCTCCCTCCTTCCAACTATTACAACGGCACGTGATGTTTGACCGGCTTGAGCTTTTTTCTCGATGTCCTCCGGTTTATTTTCACGGATCATTGTCGTGCACAAGACAGATTTCGAACTCCAACTGAATCATTTTGTTTCTCTGCAAATAACACGATATTCTGGAATTGTCCATTATGAAGCAATCTTCATTTTTATTCGATCAACTGTCCTGTGATACTCAAATCCTTTGAGCATTTATTTTATACTTTTTAAATAAATTCTATAAAGGGGTGCCTCAGGGAGATAAAACTTTTTATCAGTTTGAGAAAATAAAGAGAGAAAAGAAAGAAAGAAGGAAAGCGAGAAGAAACACCGCTCAAAGATCAAATCCCACGTGTGGCCTCTAGCGCTTGGCCACAATGACTCAGGCCCCGGGTGGACCGCAGTGTTGTGGTTCAGTGATTCAT
>CM068957.1:126651971-126669469 GCA_035128595.1 Eptatretus atami
GGGGCTTGAATTCCAGACTACAGGGGACTAGTGCTGTCACATTGCAGATCTGTAGGTCGACATTGAACCTGGAGCACCAAAATATTTTTCATTCCTTGTGCCTCGCAATGGGCCACAGGCCATAGTCCGACCGCAGACAACGCCCAAACTCAAAGATATTCTGCCACATTTGAGGACCCCATTTTGGACCACCCCCGCCGAGGCAGCACCCGCATTGAAAGAGGCCTTTGTGTGAGATGTTCCTCCTTTGTTCTTGCAGGAAGTCAAATTCAAAATCACATTTTGCGGTTACTCCACATTTCTGTGAATCCACTTTTACCCTCGCTTCTCTTTCAATTAAAACATTATCAGAAAATTAATTAATGCTTTTGAGATAATCACTTCTGTAGTCAAAATAAAGTAGTGTCTCCATGCTCGAGAACAGAGAGACATTGACATCTTCGAGCCTCCCTATTCTTTTCTTACTCCCCCCCCCCACCCTGGCCCCCCTTTTGACATCACGAAATACAGGGACCTGCTTTACAAATCAAACTGAACGAACATCGTTTTATCATTCAAAAAAAAAAATGTTTGAAGGAAGGAGGAAGATAGAGAGGAGCAGGGAGGGAAGGGGCTGTGTTGCGGGTTGGGGGGAATAAGCAAAGGAATAAAGGAAATGGACATTCAGGCGGCATAAAACCATCTCATAACCGAATATCTCTTCACTCGTGTAGCTTTGCCTCTTCGTTACCCAAACTACCTTGGTATGAAGAACGGTGCCATTGTGTGCTGCAGATTGCATGGAGGGTGCGACTGCAGAGAGGAGGACAGTGGGTGTGGTCATCCATGTAGCTTATCCGTGCATTTATATAGCCGCATGACAGTGATGACGGGTGATAAGTGCATCTCCATGATGGAATAGTGCGAAGGATGTTGAGAAAGGCATCGTGCAGCAGCCTTTGAATGGAAACGTTGCTAGGAGTGTGTGCATGCAGATTGGCGTTAGTGGGATGGGCGATGGAGGAGGTGGGGGAGACGGGGCGAAAGCAAATCGACCGTTTCAGCTGGGCGTCTCGAATCAGCCGCTGTGGGCCGTACAAGCAGAGAGAAGAGGCGTCTGGCTCCGCCAGACGGCTGTCTGGCTGGTAGCAGGGGACGGTGGGGGGGGGAATTGTTGGGGAGGGCGAGGAGGAAAATTTAATGAAATGGAGGAAAGGGAATTTGCTCCAATCAATGTGTACATATATATATATATATTATATTATTGTATAAATATATGTCTAATATAATATACAATTTTTTTTAAATCATAATTGGGGAGGGGGTGGGGGGGGGGTTCCTCCCAGCCCACAAGCCCGAAAGGGTTAACAAGTAAGACGAAATCAATAATATCAGAGGAAATTGTAAAACATACTTTGCTCTCCGCCATGGGGTCATTTCGCATTCCCCCATTTGGAAATGATCTTTGTCTCAGACACGAATGAGGGATAGCCCACAATGGACCCCGTTACGCTCCGCACAACAAAAGGCACACAAAGAAAACCCGCCGGTCTCTTGTCCCCAACACCGTCTGCGCGTTCTCAGAACGAGTGACGAATGTGGTTTCGTCATGTTCCGAGGGATCCCTTCGCCGAGAAAAGCCTTTACATCGACATGGTGTTTCACTGCCCCCCCCCACCACCCTCCCCACACACTTTGTTCCTCAAGTTCACCCTCGCACGGCGGTTTCGTGCTTCAAGCTCAAGGTGCACCCGGACCGTCGCCTTTAGACTTGAGAACCCGTCGTGCTGAACCTGGATGGACCGAGAGGTCCCCAAGGTGGCCCGAGCGTTTCGCATCCCGCAAAGCGGTTTTACAGTGACAGACAGACTTACGGTCACCGTGGACCTTTGGCAGCACCGCGGCGTGAGGCATCCGTACGGGCTTGCGCCGTTTGGTCTAAACATCGTCGATTCGGTGATTTAATCCGTCTTCTTTGTGCTGCCGACTCCGGCTACGGTTTAGCAGAGTGAGCAGAAATTTCAAAGGGTGGGGACGCCGCTCGGGGACTAAGAAGAAGGGGGGAGCCGGTGTTGGGGAACGATCAGGAGGAGCGGAGGAGAGAGAGAGAGTGGGGAGGCCGGGGTGGATGAGTGGAGGGGTGGGCCCTGCAGGGGCGGGGGCGCGTGGAGAAAGAGCAGAGATGTGGGGGTTGGGAGTTACGGGACGGAACGGGTGGCGGCGGCAAGGGGGCTGGTCGACTACTGGCCAAAGGTCACGGGCCGCGACGCGATTGGCGGAGTCGGGCCGGGTGAACCACTGGGATCCCTGCAGCGATTGGTCAGCCGAACAAGACTGCGTCGTGATTGGCCTGCGGTCAAGGGAAATCGACTCGAGGCCCTTTTCGATTGGTTCGCCGATGCAAACCGATGGGTAACGGGACAGCGGACCCCAGACAGGATAATGGGAATGTTAAGTGATCGATACCGAGTGTGCTGAGCCGCCGGGCTATGGCGGAGTGGAGTCCGTTCGTCTGCCGCAGCTGTCTATGTGCAGGAAATGCACCGGCTTACTCAGGGGGCTCCGCTGCGCTGCTTTTGTCACCTCAGTTCTGGATGTGCAGAGAAAAGGAAAACTGTGTGGGGAGTGGAAGAGAGCGCGAGAGAGAGAGGAGAGAGAGAGAGAGAAGAGAGAGAGAGAGAGAGAGAGAGGAGGAGAGAGAGAGAGAGAGAGAGAGAGAGAGAGGAAAAGATTGTGGGTTGTAGAGTTGGGAAAGCAAATAATGTGGAATGGGGTGGTAGAGGAGGCGGGAGGGTGAGCCGCGGGGATTTTTTAAGCAAGTGCAGATGCCGTCGCGCCTTTCATTCCCTCAGGCAGCAAAGGAGACGAAGAGGAGGAGGAGGAGAAGGAGCCGTTTAGCATTTCATCTGAGGCCGGACTCGCCGCGCTAAAAAAACAAGCCGTTACTGCCATTTGAGTGGAAACCTGACGAGAAGCGCCGCCACGAGTGTGTTCGAGCCGTCTCCCTGCGAGGAGTTTGCCCGGGGGGTGCGCAGGTGCTACGACAGGCGAACTCGCCCGCTCTGTGCTCGAAGCGATGCCATTGTTCCCTCCACGGCCGCCTCGTCCTTTTGTCTCACGAGAGACCAATCATTGCCCAATCCGTGTTGTCCGTTCGCTGCGCCGCGGCGATCAAAGCCACGAAAAGGATGTTCCGAGATGAGGATGTGCTGCGAGATTTTTTTTTATCAGCAAATCGGTCTTGTTCCACATCGGTCCATCTTAAATGGTCCTTTGTCGTGGCCAACAATATGAAACGTTCTTTCCACCCAAACCCCCTCCCCCCCCCCCCGAGCTTCTTATCAAAACAAAGCTCCAATGGCATGGTGTGCATGAGCCGAGACAATAAATAAATAAATAAATCACCATCGAAGGAGTAATCATTTTAATTGTTGACCACTACCTTTCTCTTCTTCTTCTTCTTCTTTAACAGACAATTATTCCCACGTTCTTGTGGGGGTGGGGAATGCTTTGGCGCAAGCCTTTCACGAAGCGGCTGGCCAGGCTTGACGTTCGATTAAATGGTTCAGGCAATAATTTCTAATTTGCTCAGGGTGCCGGCAATAGCTCACCGACTCTTCGCAAACGACAGTGTGCGATCTTTGTCGTCCACCGACGAATGTTGGTAGGACAGACACCCAGTTTAACATCCATCCAAGGGACAGCACACACACACGTTGATGTATCACCCTGTCTGTGAAACACGAGTTTATAGGCGGGTCGAGATTCAAACCCAGGTTTAGACAGCTTAGTGGTGAGTGTGCGTACCTCGAGGCCATCCTTGCCAACCCAAGACCCACTCACAATATTAGCAAAAATATTTTCACAGATCTTCAACGCAACGTTTCTTTTGCCAGAGAGGAGTTCCTTTGGGATTCTACGTCAAACACTCCTACCTGCCAAGCGGGAGCAGGATGTAATAAACATTCGGATGGCAATTCGAAATCCACCTGCAGAACATACTGCCACGTACACAGGTGTAGCGAGTTTTTCATATAAATGTCGAGGCTCATGAAAGAGCTAACAGCAAGTTTATAAACCTGGGGCAGTCGGTTTACAAACTAACAAAGGGTATGGGTTGGATGGACATACACAAGGAGGAATAACACAAAAACGAGTGGCAATGACCCGTAGGGGAAGAGAATGGGAAAGAATGAGCGCTTGTAGATTAGATTGTGGATGTGCATGGGTGAGCGTCTGAGCTGATAGTGATGGGTAGCGCATTTTGACGACTGGAATGAGGAGGCAACAGACGCAGGGAGACGATTCACACCATCAGGGGAGTAAAGGGACGAATGAATGCAGATGGGCAACCAGTCTGGACTTTGCAGGAGGATGAGCAATTGAGGGTTTCTTGAGTAACAGGTGTGACCTGGGGTGTCTTGAGTAGGGCGGAGTAGGAGCAAGACCGTGAGATGTAAGGTTCTACAAAATAGAGAGACCATCAACTTGCCGTCGGTGGCAGAGTGACAGTCCTTGGGAATCCACCTCCTGTACAGTATTGTGATTCCAATGGTGCAGTCGATATGATCTGGTCTCCCAAAGGAGGTTCACCATATACCGTATCGCTGAGGTGCTGGTCAACCCAAAAGGGACCCATAATGGCATAGGATATATGGGCAACCCAATATACATTTGAGCTGTATGGGGCACTTGGAACTTTAACAAGGTACAACTACCAAGAGGCCTGCAATACTCTCGGAAAAGACCACGTGATCTTTAATTTTCAGACGACACACAGAGAGCCTGATCCACCGAAGGCCATTAAAGGTCAGCCTGCTCTGCGATGCAGTGCCACAAGGATCTGATAGGAGAAAGAGAATTTGCATTTATTTGTCCAAAGCCTCCCCAAGAGAAATCGGTACTCTGCACAGTGGACTGGAAATACAGGTCAGGGAAATGAAAACAAGGCAAGCATGAGATCTCTCAAATCGATATCCACAGATGCGATGCCCGATGTCACGTTACTGTACACTTGAAGCACTCACTGTTCCAGGATTCTGCAGTACCGTCTTTGGATCATGGTTTTGGATGCAGAATTGTATCCGAGGAGGAACCACGAAAGACACAGGAGGAGGCCACTTGATCCATCATGCCCGTGCCACAAATCCTTAACCCATTAACTTATCTCCATGGTCTTCCCAAAGTTTTCATGAAACTCAACATCCAAGTACCTTTATTACTAACTTGCTCATCTCATAAAGGTCTTGTGCGGGTACTGGCTCACAATGGCCCAAATGATCACGACCCAAATGCTGATTAAAGGCACTGCGGCAGGACGGCATTATTATTTTGTTATTTTTTTTTTACTCGGATTTATTTTACCGGAGAACAAGTCTGAAGACGACGATGGTTCCGAGCGGTATTTGACGATGTAGATTGTTTCAGAAGTCAAGGATGAGACAATTGTGATAATGTTTGACCAAGTTATAAAATGATCAACATGATGTGGTACGAGTGAGGGTTATTAGCTGCAAAATGTCGAACCCGGTTTCGTTCAACAACTTTAAAAAATTTGACCTTTGCATAACCTTTAAAGGTCACAAAAACAATGTTTAGACATTAAAATAAGGAAACAGGATACGTGCTATAGCTTATTGGAGTTAGTTCGTCGAAGAAGGTCGAAAACCCGGTTCGATCCCACAACTTTGAAAATTTGACCTTTGTGGCCTTTAAAGGTCAAAGGTCAAGGATTATGACCTTTGGTGCAAAACTTCCTCTGGGACATTCCAGGAACAATATACAATCATATAGGCTATATGGCATTTCGCATCCTCGGATTATCCATACTTTGATGAAATCAGCGTAAAAACAAACTTGAAGGGGGCGCCACGGGCAAGGTGTTCGAGATAGAGAAAAATGGTTTCAAGACTTTAGGTGGGGAATGACCTCAAGATTATGCATAAAAATATTGTCATCCTAGCTCTCAAAGTTTGGGCGGTCGTATGATTTTTATGTCAAAATTCGAAATTTTCTAAGTTCGTGACCTTGTTGACCTTGACCTTGTGACCTTGCCTTGGGACGAAAATGAAAAATCGAGCTCCGTGGGCTATGCAGGTGCCATTGGGCCTAACCAAATACCGAAACCCCTGCCAGATTCGACAAACCCCTAGGAGAAGATGCAAATTGAAATCGGCTACCCCCCTAAAAACACAATTCGCAATTTTCTAAGTTCGTGACCTTGTGGCCTTGACCTTGGGACGAAAATGAAAAATCGAGCCTTGTGGGGCTATGCAGGTGCCATTGGGCTAACCAAAACCGAAACTCTGCCAGATTCGACAAAACTCGGAGAAAAAAATTTTTTAAGTCAAAAATTGCAATTTTCTAAGTTCGTGACCTTGTGACCTTGACCTTGACGAAAATGAAAAATCGAGCTCTGTGGGCTATGCAGGTGCCATTGGGCTAACCAAATACCGAAACCCCTGTCAGATTCGACAAACCCCCTAGGAGAAGATGCAAATTGAAATCGGCTACCCCCTAAAACACATGTTTTTTGGGCGTGGCTCCACCTCAGCGCACCATAATGGGCGCACCACGCCCATTTTCAGTGAAAACACAACTAGATCATGATATAACCTCCCACCAAAATTTTGTCAGGATCGGATCAAAACCGACGGAGCTATGCTCGGACAGACAGACAGACAGACAGACATACAGACAGAGACAGACACACAACAATAACGAATATAGTGGTCACTTATTTTTTTCGTGAAAATATTTTTTCGTGAACCAATAAATCCAAAACCAGACGACTCATGCGTGAACATGTGATGAACAAATCTATATCGATATTTTCAAGTGTTTGGGTGTTTGTTTGTGTGTGTTTTGTGTTTTTGTGCATTATTCTTTCACGGCCGAACTGTCCAAACTGGAGGCCCCAAATTTTGTGTGAATGTATTTCAGAATCTGGGCAAGGTTTTAAGCGACCGCATGTTGGCCTTGACGTCAGTTTTGAGGCCACAAAGACCGCTATAAAGCGTATAGTGGGATGTGGGGTCAGGCAGTGCTGCCGTCGACCCGCAGGCAAAAGGTAACCACCATGAGGCCAATAACTCCATAGCTTTTCAATGTCCAACATGTCACGAAAACCCCGCCAAGAAAAGCTCACCCAGCCGGGCAGCGCCAAGTAGACCCTGGTAGTCTATGAAACCAGAACGGTATGCAGTAGAGCGCGTACCTCCACCAGGCTGAACAGTTTACGTTTTGTATCCCACTGATGGGCTGGACCTGAACCAAGATAGAATCCGCTTGTTCTTGTCACCGAACCAACTCGTCCACAACTTTTTGAGATATCATTGCAATACATAGTTTTTGGTCCCATCTCTCAATGGTGAAGAATCACTGAATTCTTTTACATTTTTTTTTTTATCAGATCCGGATCCGGATCATCACCAAAATCTCACCAATTCGTCCATGTTACACACCCAACTTGTCCACCAGGTTTCGTCCGAATTCGTCCACAACCTTTTAAGATATCACGCTACGTATCACTTTTGGCCGCATCTCTCCATGGTGAAGAGTCACTTTAAGAATCACCGGATCCGGATCATCACCAAAATCTAACCAATTCGTCCATGTTACACACCCAACTTGTCCACCAAATTTTGTCCTAATGCGTCCATAACTTTTGGAGATATCCTGCTCACAGACAGACAGACAAACAGACAGACAGGGGTGAAAACATAACCCCTGTCAACCTTCGGTGGCGGAGGTAATAATCTGCTTCTGCTGTCCTTGCATCCCAAAACATCAATCCTGCCAAGGAGGTCTCCCATCCAAGTCGAAACAGAGCTCGACTATTGCTTTGCACCTGAGATGGACACACTCATTCTGATTCCACAGATCATCGTGTCTGTCCTCTCTGTCCGTATGTTTGATTCAATTTCCCACCTCCTCTCCCATCGCTTTGTGCAACTTTATCAAAATTCGTCGGCATGAGGAAGAATGTCTGACAATTCTGCTTGTTGTATTTAAGAGTACTTTCAATCCCAATTCCTTTTATTTCGTCCTTTACTGTCAGAGGATTGTTGTTGTTTTTCTCATTAAATCCGTTTGCCATCAAGTTGTTCTCCGGCCCGGACCCCGTCCAGTCCAGTCCTATCAAATCCCACACCATCCCATCACGAGTCTCATTGGCATATCTGCTAGTTCGTAATATTTATAGCTTGTTGTACCACCATATTGTTATCCTGGTGGTGAAGTGGGAGATGGGGTTTTGTGTGTGTGTGTGTGTCTGTGTGTGTGTGTGTGTGTGATTACTTTTTTTTTTTTAACGATTTGACCTTTCGTCATTAAATTTTCAACAAACTTTTTATCCCGCATGCACAAAGCGAAATGTCAGGCGAAGCAATTTGTTCACTTTGTCTGTCTGTCTGTTTACAGGTGTCAGTCTATGATTGAGCTATTACTTCATATCAATTAAATTATAGATTGTTGCTGTTCTGCAAAGCCTGCGCTCCCTCAAGGCAATGGCATACAACATATAGCGGTCCCGGCACAGTTATTACCTCCGCCACCGAAGGTGAAGGTTATGTTTTCACCCCTTTCTGTCTGTCTGTCTGTCTGTTTGTTAATTGCCGGAAACCTTCGGATTTCGGCAATTATGTTGGTCGGTTGTGTGTGTGTCATTCTGTGTGTCTGTCTGTCTGTTTGTTTTGTGTGTTTGTTTACCCTGTAGCAGCCACACCGTTTCAGCGATCATGACCAAACTGGGTACAGATGTCGGCCATGGTCCAACTTAGAGACTTGTCGTTTTTGGTGAATCTAGGTCAAAGGTCAAGGTCAAGGTCACCGAAAAACCGAAATTCTAATTTTCGTAATAACGTCCGCTAAAATGGTCGTATCGACTTCAAACCAAATCCAAAATGTGCATCTTCCAATTCTGCGTCCAACCATATGTCTCATTGGGGTGTCACACCAACACCCTTCTTAGCGGTCGGGGGTCGAATGTCAGGGGGGGTCGGGTCGAAACTTTCAAGTCCGATTGACTTCCAAATTATGATCATGACCAAACTAAGTGCTATAACTCATTAACAGTAGCTATCGACTTATAAGAACCAAATTGATTTCCAGGTTTTTGATTTTTCAGAGATCATGGAGATATGACAATGTTATTCCGGGAATTCCTTGCTCAACGAGCAATTTCATTTGTTTGTTTGTGTTCAGGATATCTAAAAAAGTTGTGGACGGATCAGGATGAAATTTTGTGGACAGGTTGGGTGTGTGACAAGGACGAAATGATTAGATTTTGGTGAAGATCCGGATCAGACTACTAAAATTTTTAAAGTGATTCTTCACCATTGAGAGATCGGGCTCAACCAATATATAGCATGATATCTCAAAACGTTGTTGACAGATTCGGCCGAAACTTGGTGGACATGTTGGGGGTGTGGTAAGGACAAACTGATTCGATGTTAGTGAAGATCTGAATCCGAATCTGGATACGAGAATTATTTAATTTTAAAAGTGATTCTTCACTATTGAGAGATCAGGCTAAAAACGATATAGTACTGTGTATAGCATGATATTTCAAAAATGTATTGGGCCCGATATGTTCTCGTGGATCAGGCATTAAGTGGCGGAGGTATGCACTCTACCGAGTACCCTTCTAGTTTCATTTATATTCGTTTTAGATAGACCTTGCCTTATATCTAGTGGGTTTACAGGACAAAATGCATTGCGATGGCTTTTAGGCAGGTCTTTATTCCCATTCTTTATCCTTTACTTATTTTACTTTGCACACAGGCGCCTTCCCTTCACGCATGCATGCACGACACAGACCCTAGCAAAAGAGGCAGCTCATTTGCATACGTGCGGCTTTCACATTCAAATTTCACGCCATTCTCCAACGACGTATCACATCAGACCTTTGCCGTACTCGAATCCAAATGCTACAACATTTCTACAACCACCACAACACCTTTGTAAAAAAAAAAAAATCCCAACATCAATCCCCACAACGGCCCAAGCTCGCTTAACTTCGCCATTAACCGTCACAACGACCACAACCACCTTCAACACAAACTCTCCACACTACAACAACTCTGCTGCACCACCCCTGCCATTGCTCTACCATAGTCACCACCACTGACATCCACCACTGCCCTAAGGAGGTGGTGGGGAACAATGGGCACCACGTACCATTGCAGATGCTTCTGATTAGGACGTTCTGGTGTGTAGCTTCAAGCGCAAATGTGCACTGGAATCTGTTCAACATCATATGGATAGCCCTAGCACTCTGCTCTATTACGTCCCCCATTGGGTTGCCAACGCATGTTCATGGCTGGAGAGCACAACCAGATACCCTCTCCCCATGTTAATCTCAGAGATGAGTCGCGTGGCGAGGTGCAGAGCGAATGAGGCCATTTCCGGTGCCAAGTCCTCGTATGTGTGGGACCAACACTTGGGGAAGCGTCCGTGCACTAATGGGGGTGCTCAGAAACTCCGATCGCTCTTCCTGATCCTTCTTTAGGCTCCTCCCTTGCCAAACAACTATGAAGACACCTGTGGGAACGATCTCGGATGATTTTGGCTTTTTTGCCATGGTTGGCGGTATGGGACGGAAGGCGAAGCTGAACAGGTGGCCAGAGCTCATGGAACAGAGCAGGTGGAGCGGAGCGCTGGGTGGGTGAGCGATTCAGGTGCCTGTTGCGCATTAATTAATGCCAAGCCCAAACACATTTACTCTTACAGACTTCCTCACACATCATTCGGATTATCTTCTCACACATTCTCTCTCTTGTTTATCTTGTTTATTATCTTTCTTTGCTCTCTATCTTTCCTCGGGGAATAAATCTGATGGCGCCTCTTTTGCATAATTTGTATCGTGTAAGTTAAGAGTGTGTAAGTTTGTTATATCGATATAGTTCTGCCCTGTGTCTCTTGTTCTTTAGTAAATACTTGCATTTCCCTTGCTTCACTTCTTTTAATAAATTTCTTTGTTATAAATGTACCCAGACTGCCATGACTATTCCCCATTGGTTCAGCGTAGTGTGCATTAGTTCAGCTGGGAAGTTCTGTCCCATGTGATTTGCTCTTGATTAGCTAGTGCGTAATCGCAGCTCTACTCGGCTGCACATGATCTGGTAAGTTAACTGGAGTACGCATCAACGACACGAGACCCCACGCTTGGTGCGCCTGTCCACATGTAAGGTATCACGCGAGATAGTGTAACCCTGCCGGATTGGCAGTACCGATCAGTGCTTGTGGTTGCTTAGCAACCCACCAGCATGCAGAGTTATCTGAGCCCGGTGGCCTCAGGACCGGGAATTCGGGAGGGACCCAAGTGCTTCCCCTCATGGTAAGCCTCAGATCCATAACAATATTTAAAATACTGTAGAACACGAATCGGAACTCGAATCTGCAGTTTAGCAGTACTTTGGCTCTGAATTTGGCAAACGAGTACACCCACTCCAGGAGTGCAGGAAGGATCACGTTATTATCCTCTCTAGGGTATATAGGTTACAGTAGATCTAGGCTCGGGTCCGTTAGTTTGTTGGAAATGTGATCAGCATATATTGCCTCAAGAAAGTAGGGCTTCCTCCATTTCAGTTTAGTGTTAAACAGCAGTAGTTATTGTTTGAAAAGGTAATCATATGTGTTTGTGCTTTAAAATATTTTTTACTCTTGGTAGGGGTGCCCCACGAAACATGATGATAAGCTATTGTTGCGGTTTTGGAAGTCCCTGAGGTGTCACACTCAACATATAAGGGATTGCCTGGTTAGATATTTCCATAGTAATTGTGTCTAGCGAGGTTACCTTTCCCCTCATATCAAGGATGGGGAAAATGCGTTCTGAGTGACAAACAGGTTCTACCCCCGTTGTAATTCTTCCCCCCTCCGTAATCCTGCTCATCATCGATTCCCTCCATTGTTCTGCTCATCACTGATTCCCTTTAAGTCCCTCTCTTCATCAATCCCTTCCAATCCCTCCCCCCATCCCTCTTAAACCCTTCCTTCCCTGCATTTTCATGCAGCACAACCATGCACACAACGCAACATGTTTTACAGTACACCCACTTCGTTACAAAACACATTCAAAGCCATGATTCGTGCTGCCATCATCTGCAAGGCAACTTCTGTGTGGGGTGCGAGTTCCACAGCACTGCCAATATGTGGGCGTCGCACAAACTGTATGGACCAAAAGCAAAGGAACGTGGCACCAGACTGTGGCAAAGGAGGGCCAATGGGCAAACGACACAAGCGAGTCAAAGGGTGTTGTGGTAACCTTTTCTCTCCAAAGTCCCCCCTCACCCAAGGCCCATAAAAGCTATGATGCTTCAGAGATCGCTGCTGACTATCCGTACCAAGGGACATGCATGTGAAACAAGAGCTGCCTGTTTGAGCTAAGGGACGGAGCAAGACAAGTTTTCACTGGGGTGAGGCTCCAAGAGCGAATGGCAGCATGAGGTTCTTGGGGCGCAGTGGCCCACATACTGACATGCACAATCTTTCCTTTCTGTCTCTGTATTCTAATTTGTCGACTTGAGATGCATGAAAGAGCGCTAAAGAGAGCTATCAGTGATAATCTACTTGATCTGTCTGGGCGAGGGACTGACACGCGCATCACATTTTTCCTCTAGAGCCGATGCTGCATACGCCACACCTCTCCCAACATACCACACCCACACACAAACCATATTCCCTTCCTTCATTCCCCTTCTTTCCCTCTACTTTGGGAGCAATGTAGTAAGCCCACTGGCTTGCCTACAATGTGTGAGAGGCCACAAACAAGCCTGAAACCTCTCTCTTTCTCTCTCCCTCTTCTCTCTAATTTCCCCAAAATGATTGAGACACACCTGTCTTGTGTGTTTAGTTAAGAATGTGGATGGGGTTCTTTTGTGCATAAGGGTTACATTCTGTTCTTTCTGACACTGCATCGATTTTGTAAATCTTGTACCTGTAAATATGTGCCTTTCCTAAATTGTTTATAAACAGTTTTCAACCTGCTCGATGGTTTGACATAGCATGTAGTAAATAGACGGGAGGTTATACCCCCTTGATTTGCTGCACTACTTTAGCCAACCTCCCACTTACGGTTTCTCTGGGCTGTATGTAATAAGTATAAAGGGTGGGAAGTCGAGGGTGCAGTCTCCAGTTGGGATAACTAAATCAGTGGGAAGGTAACACAACAATTGGGCACAAGGACCTTACCAATTTTAGTTGCCTCAACCAGAGTCCGTGGTTGTTTAGAAACCCATCGGGTCACGGACTTATCCGTGACACGTCTGTTTCAGGGTTGGAAGTCTGGAAACATGTCCGAGAACCCTCCCCACCCCCACCCCCCCACCCCCTTCATGGAGCATGTTTTCCCTCAAAACCATAACACTATTTATACACGTTAACACTGCATTTATCCAAGGAAGAAAAACCCCTTGTGAGGGGGGGGGGCAGGAGGGCAGATGAAGTCACTACAGCCTCCCTCATGTGACTCTTAAATTCGTTCTCCTGTCAAGTTTGGTTGAGATTGGATAAGTAATGACCAAATGGATTGCAGTCAGACAGACACCAAATTGCATATTTTAGTATGATTGTACAGAATCTCATCCCAAGCAAGCATGCACATTGCACACAGAGGAGTAAGGTAATTTTTTTTAGTCTGTATGTCTTGCAGTCAAACACAATTGAAAATCATTCCAAGCAGAAAACGTACTGTTTTTAGGGACATCATAGACAGGTTTCACATAACTAGTACTCAGGTACTCATGCGTGGTTAAAAACAAACAAACAACTAAATGCGTATTTCAGAGATGCTCTGAAAGCTCAAAAGCGTACGAGCACAGCAGAGGATTTTGATCGAAGGTTTTCTCAGCGAGTGTAGATGAGATTCTTCCGTGATAATTCTGATATACAGTACTGTAGTGTTATTTAAAAATTTAAGTGCACAAAATTAAGTTTAAAATGATAACATTATAATTTAGAAGTTATATTATAACTAATAAGATGAAAAAAAAAATAGATCTAAGGTCTTGTCTTGAGCGGACGTTCTGAGAGAGCGCTTACAGAGGAGTGAGATGCATTCTAAGCTGAGAGGCGTTTTAAAAGTCGGAGTGGTGCTTGGGAAAGCAGACGAGTATGCTCGAAGCCAACATTTTTTTTTCGTGAGTACCAAAACATATCTGCTGGTACTCATTGGGGAACCAAATAAAAAAGAAATTGTGTGAACCCTTGATCATAAAGCACACAAACAACAGGCATGAATAACTAATTTAACATGCTACATAAGATGAGATAAAAGACGGTGCATCAACGGCGGTAAACTTCCGATTGAAGTTTTTTTTTATTCTGACAGCCTTTAAAATTTTTATTTTATTACCTCCACCACCGAAGGTAGAAGGAGGTTATGTTTTCACCCATCTGTCTGTTTGGTACTTGCAAAATCGAAGATTTTTCAAGTATATTGGTCAGTCGATTTTGTAATTTTGTCTGTCTGTCTCATAAAGGTAATCCATACACTAGAGCGCTAACAAGCCTATCAATTGAGCTAATTGGACTGAAGCCGTTGTGGGGCATGGCTGCCATTTTATTGGCCGTCAACACGACACGCTAGCGTATATAGGCCTACGTGTATTCGGTATACTGAATGTCAGAATAATGGACTTTGGAGAATATTTTCGGCCTCTTATGACTATTGTCTTCGGCAATTGTGGTGTATATATAATATAGTTGGCGAGAGGTACACGCACAGCCCAAACAAAAGATGCCAATTCCATTTAAAACATATGGAGGTCACTTTTGATAGAAGTGTCATAAATATATATCAGTGAACACTGTTTTTTGCATTGGGCACGATTCCGCGATCAAGGGGTGCCTGTCCACCCATATTCATGTTACCCATTTAATATCAAGAACGATTTGAGAGCCACACTATTCTATTTCTTTGTGAACCAATCACCAACTTGACTGATCATGTTTGAACTTTTGATTTCATTACTTTATATATTATTCCAATTCGTGGGCATTTTTTTGGCCTTTCACCGAATTATACTCGGTTATGCTCATGAAATGCATTGCAATAGATAAAGCTAAGAAAATCAGAACTTCAGTGGAAATGGTGAATGCTTTTCTTAAACTAAGGTTGTGTCTATTCAACCATATATAAATGGAAGACACATACAAACATAATTATTAATACAGAATAACATGAAATATTGATTACAGCACCAAAATGTTTGTCAAAAATACAGGTATTTAAAATTATAAATTAAGATTAGATGCAAATTTGTTGATCACTACAGAAATTAGTTTTCTACAAATACATGAAGGGACAATCAAGTGCATAATATTGAGATATATTTAAAATGTCAACGTAACCAACGTGCTTGCAAGCATCCTGTAGTTTGGGTACATGAAAACTACCAGACTGATTCACATTTAATTTTCAGTGCAAAAGGACTATAAACTAACATTATCTTTCCAAAGAGGACATTTTATGTAAAACCTTGAATATCCAGCATTGCTTGGAACTACTAAATCACTGATGCTTGAACACTGTGTCTCGCAGATCGATTACGAGTACTGCCTGCCGACTTATTAATAATGTCATCAGTATAAATCTTACCCCGAAACTTTAATCTAATGGTGAAGAACATGTGGAGTATTTTATGAACCAGCTGGCCCTCATGACTTATCTCACCTAGAGCCAAAGGATTTGCATGTGCTACCTGAACAAAGATGGGACGAGTATTCTCATGAATCCACCTTTGTGTTGCGACTTTTAATTTAAGGAGTACATTACCACTGGACATGGGCTTGTTGACAACCACTTCACGGAATATTTGTTCACAAATCTTTACAAGTTTGAATACCTCAATTGAAGCAAAATACAGACCACCTCTATCCTTGACAGCAATCAACCGAGAAAATTCATGTGGACTCTCACTATAGCTATGCTCAGAGGATACACCAGAAGCCCCCACCAGTAGACCAACACATTCTGCACAGGACAGATTACTGAATAACCTCCTCACCATATAGCCTGCAATGTCGATCAAAATCATGTTGATGACTTGATGGCTGAAAATATGGTGGCGAGTGTCCAGGGCAGCATCAGGTCATGTGACCTACTTATCACTCCAGCTGATGTATTGTTACGAATCTGGAAGCCATGAGCACTCAACATACAGGTCCTATAGCTCAGTTATTCCGATAAGTAAATGTGGATAGATAGCTCCCCTTTCCCTTGTTTAATGGGTAATTGAATGTATATGCACTATGAAGTTACTTTGATAGTCAGGGTTTTCTTTTATTTTTACACCACCAACATCAACTACAACAACGCCAGCATCACCCTCACCTTCACCTCGCTCTGGCCGACGCCATGGTTGGCGGAGTTCAAGGAGGAGCCTCGCGGCGGCCCTTGACCAATCAGCGTGTTCCGAGTGAGGTGGCCACCGCTCAGCCAATCAGACCCCGCGACGGTGAGAAAGGCGGTCCACGTGACGTCACCAAGCCCCCGGGCCAATCGACGGACTTGCCGAGGGTGTCAGAAGGTAGGTATAGTGTGAGTGCCATGGCGTGCGTGAGTGCATGTGAGGAATTGGTACGTGGACCGACCCAGATGATGGACGGGTTTATTGTGGAAATTGCGCCGGCTCCGCAGAACGTGGCGTCCAAGGTCCGTTCCTCGTTTTCGGAGTGCCCTGGGTGAGCGCGACTCAGGAAGCCTGAATATCCTGCGTTTCGAAAAAGACCGTCGCATGGGCGGTTAAAAGGTAAGCGAGTGTTGGGTGAATTTGGAACACACGGGTTCCCACATGGGCGCGTGTGCGGGGCTCCACGTGCTGCATGCCACGTGTTATGTTCACGGAACGCGCGGAGCGGGTTCCTGGGACGACACGCTCGTGCTAACCTGCACGGCAAGCCGTGCAGGTTCGGTGTGCGAGTGACATCATCGGCGGGGATCTCGCGGTACGAAGGCCGGGTTAACAGCGCATGTTGTCCCGCGTGGGGAATTCCCCGAAAGCGAGCGCTCATTGCGATTGGCAGGGTGACGTCATGGCTGCACGGATCGGTCATCGGAGGGGACGTTGGTATCGCCCATAGGGACGAATGGGAAAGCCGTAAACCACCACCGTGCGGTGCAGGAAAAAAAAGCCTCGCTTCAAGTACACAGCCCAGTGTTTGGGCATAGGAGCACTAGTTAGCGGGATGGGTTAGTTTAGATAGACCGGCCTCATGGGGGCATGAGCTGTCCTCCATGGGACCTGTGGACGAGTCAGTGGGAATGTCAGTTTAGATTTAGATGGGAAATGGATTTTGGGAGACATGGACAGACAAGGAATGTGTAGTGGGGACGTAGCTTAGCTACGTGGATTAAATGGTATCTGCATTAGTTTAAGGGACGACGAGGGAGCACGAGATAGTTAGGGGAGCTTAGGTGGAATGATGTGAGTGAATTGAAAAAAAAAGTGAAAGAACCAATGAATGAGTATGGGTCAGCAGGCCCGAGTGTGTGAGTGGAGTGAATGTGGAATGCATGG
>CM068957.1:126672120-126683686 GCA_035128595.1 Eptatretus atami
ATGTGAAACAAGGAGCTGCCTGTTTGGCTAAGGGACGGAGCAAGACAAGTTTTCACTGGGGTGAGGCTCAAGAGCGAATGGCAGCATGAGGTTCTTGGGGCGCAGTGGCCCACATACTGACATGCACAATCTTCCTTCTGTCTCTGTATTCTAATTTGTCGACTTGAGATGCATGAAAGAGCGCTAAAGAGAGCTATCAGGATAATCTACTTGATCTGTGGCGAGGGACTGACACGCGCATCACATTTTTCCTCTAGAAGCCGATGCTGCATACGCCACACCTCTCCCAACATACCACACCCACACACAAACCATATTCCCTTCCTTCATTCCCCTTCTTTCCCTCTACTTTGGGAGCAATGTAGTAAGCCCACTGGCTTGCCTACAATGTGTGAGAGGCCACAAACAAGCCTGAAACCTCTCTCTTTCTCTCCCCTCTTCTCTCTAATTTCCCCAAAATGATTGAGACACACCTGTCTTGTGTGTTTAGTTAGAATGTGGATGGGGTTCTTTTGTGCATAAGGGTTACATTCTGTTCTTTCTGACACTGCATCGATTTTGTAAATCTTGTCCTGTAAATATGTGCCTTTCCTAAATTGTTTATAAACAGTTTTCAACCTGCTCGATGGTTTGACATAGCATGTAGTAAATAGACGGGAGGTTATACCCCCTTGATTTGCTGCACTACTTTAGCCAACCTCCCACTTACGGTTTCTCTGGGCTGTATGTAATAAGTATAAAGGGTGGGAAGTCGAGGGTGCAGTCTCCAGTTGGGATAACTAAATCAGTGGAGAAGTAACACAACAATTGGGCACAAGGACCTTACCAATTTTAGTTGCCTCAACCAGAGTCCGTGGTTGTTTAGAAAACCATCGGGTCACGGACTTATCCGTGACACGTCTGTTTCAGGGTTGGAAGTCTGGAAACATGTCCGAGAACCCTCCCCACCCCCACCCCCCCCCCCACCCCTTCATTGAGCATGTTTTCCCTCAAAACCATAACACTATTTATACACGTTAACACTGCATTTATCCAAGGAAGAAAAACCCCTTGTGAGGGGGGGGGCAGGAGGGCAGATGAAGTCACTACCAGCCTCCCTCATGTGACTCTTAAATTCGTTCTCCTGTCAAGTTTGGTTGAGATTGGATAAGTAATGACCAAATGGATTGCAGTCAGACAGACACCAAATTGCATATTTTAGTATGATTGACAGAATCTCATCCCAAGCAAGCATGCACATTGCACACAGAGGAGTAAGGTAATTTTTTTTAGTCTGTATGTCTTGCAGTCAAACACAATTGAAAATCATTCCAAGCAGAAAACGTACTGTTTTTTAGGGACATCATAGACAGGTTTCACATAACTAGTACTCAGGTACTCATGCTGGTTAAAAACAAACAAACAACTAAATGCGTATTTCAGAGATGCTCTGAAGCTCAAAAGCGTACGAGCACAGCAGAGATTTTGATCGAAGTTTTCTCAGCGAGTGTAGATGAGATTCTTCCGTGATAATTCTGATATACAGTACTGTATGTTATTTAAAAATTTAAGTGCACAAAATTAAGTTTAAAATGATAACATTATAATTTAGAAGTTATATTATAACTAATAAGATGAAAAAAAAAATAGATCTAAGGTCTTGTCTTGAGCGGACGTTCTGAGAGAGCGCTTACAGAGGAGTGAGATGCATTCTAAGCTGAGAGGCGTTTTAAAAGTCGGAGTGGTGCTTGGGAAAGCAGACGAGTATGCTCGAAGCCAACATTTTTTTTTTCGTGAGTACCAAAACATATCTTGCTGGTACTCATTGGGGAACCAAATAAAAAAGAAATTGTGTAACCCTTGATCATAAAGCACACAAACAACAGGCATGAATAACTAATTTAAATGCTACATAAGATGAGATAAAAGACGGTGCATCAACGGCGGTAAACTTCCGATTAAGTTTTTTTTTATTCTGACAGCCTTTAAAATTTTTATTTTATTACCTCCACCACCGAAGGTAGAAGGAGGTTATGTTTTCACCCATCTGTCTGTTTGGTACTTGCAAAATCGAAGATTTTTCAAGTATATTGGTCAGTTCGATTTTGTAATTTTGTCTGTCTGTCTCATAAAGGTAATCCATACACTAGAGCGCTAACAAGCCTATCAATTGAGCTAATTGGACTGAAGCCGTTGTGGGGCATGGCTGCCATTTTATTGGCCGTCAACACGACACGCTAGCGTATATAGGCCTACGTGTATTCGGTATACTGAATGTCAGAATAATGGACTTTGGAGAATTTTTCGGCCTCTTATGACTATTGTCTTCGGCAATTGTGGTGTATATATAATATAGTTGGCGAGAGGTACACGCACAGCCCAAACAAAAGATGCCAATTCCATTTAAAACATATGGAGGTCACTTTGATAGAAGTGTCATAAATATATATCAGTGAACACTGTTTTTTGCATTGGGCACGATTCCGCGATCAAGGGTGCCTGTCCACCCATATTCATGTTACCCATTTAATATCAAGAACGTTTTGAGAGCCACACTATTCTATTTCTTTGTGAACCAATCACCAACTTTGACTGATCATGTTTGAACTTTTGATTTCATTACTTTATATATTATTCCAATTCGTGGGCATTTTTTTGGCCTTTCACCGAATTATACTCGGTTATGCTCATGAAATGCATTGCAATAGATAAAGCTAAGAAAATCAGAACTTCAGTGGAAATTGTGAATGCTTTTCTTTAAACTAAGGTTGTGTCTATTCAACCATATATAAATGGAAGACACATACAAACATAATTTTTAATACAGAATAACATGAAATATTGATTACAGCACCAAAATGTTTTTCAAAAATACAGGTATTTAAAATTATAAATTAAGATTAGATGCAAATTTGTTGATCACTACAGAAATTAGTTTTCTACAAATACATGAAGGACAATCAAGTGCATAATATTAGATATATTTTAAAATGTCAACGTAACCAACGTGCTTGCAAGCATCCTGTAGTTTGGGTACATGAAAACTACCAGACTGATTCACATTTAATTTTCAGTGCAAAAGGACTATAAACTAACATTATCTTTCCAAAGAGGACATTTTATGTAAAACCTTGAATATCCAGCATTGCTTTGAACTACTAAATCACTGATGCTTGAACACGTGTCTCGCAGATCGATTACGAGTACTGCCTGCCGACTTATTAATAATGTCATCAGTATAAATCTTACCCCGAAACTTTAATCTAATGGTGAAGAACATGTGGAGTATTTTATGAACCAGCTGGCCCTCATGACTTATCTCACCTAGAGCCAAAGGATTTGCATGTGCTACCTGAACAAAGATGGGACGAGTATTCTCATGAATCCACCTTTGTGTTGCGGACTTTTAATTTAAGGAGTACATTACCCACTGGACATGGGCTTGTTGACAACCACTTCACGGAATATTTGTTCACAAATCTTTACAAGTTTGAATACCTCCAATTGAAGCAAAATACAGACCACCTCTATCCTTGACAGCAATCAACCGAGAAAATTCATGTGGACTCTCACTTATAGCTATGCTCAGAGGATACACCAGAAGCCCCACCAGTAGACCAACACATTCTGCACAGGACAGATTACTGAATAACCTCCTCACCATATAGCCTGCAATGTCGATCAAAATCATGTTGATGACTTGATGGCTGAAAATATGGTGGCGAGTGTCCAGGGCAGCATCAGGTCATGTGACCTACTTATCACTCCAGCTGATGTATTGTTACGAATCTGGAAGCCATGAGCACTCAACATACAGGTCCTATAGCTCAGTTTATCGATAAGTAAATGTGGATAGATAGCTCCCCTTTCCCTTGTTAATGGTAATTGAATGTATATGCACTATGAAGTTACTTTGATAGTCAGGGTTTTCTTTATTTTTACACCACCAACCTCAACTACAACAACGCCAGCATCACCCTCACCTTCACCTCGCTCTGCCGACGCCATGGTTGGCGGAGTTCAAGGAGGAGCCTCGCGGCGGCCCTTGACCAATCAGCGTGTTCCGAGTGAGGTGGCCACCGCTCAGCCAATCAGACCCCGCGACGGTGAGAAAGGCGGTCCACGTGACGTCACCAGCCCCCAGGCCAATCGACGGACTTGCCGAGGTGTGTCAGAAGGTAGGTATAGTGTGAGTGCCATGGCGTGCGTGAGTGCATGTGAGGAATTGGTACGTGGACCGACCCAGATGATGGACGGGTTTATTGTGGAAATTGCGCCGGCTCCGCAGAACGTGGCGTCCAAGGTCCGTTCCTCGTTTTCGAGTGCCCTGGTGAGCGCGACTCAGGAAGCCTGAATATCCTGCGTTTCGGAAAAGACCGTCGCATGGGCGGTTAAAAGGTAAGCGAGTGTTGGGTGAATTTGGAACCACACGGTTCCCACATGGGCGCGTGTGCGGGGCTCCACGTGCTGCATGCCACGTGTTATGTTCACGGAACGCGCGGAGCGGGTTCCTGGGACGACACGCTCGTGCTAACCTGCACGGCAAGCCTGCAGGTTCGGTGTGCGAGTGACATCATCGGCGGGGGATCTCGCGGTACGAAGGCCGGGGTTAACAGCGCATGTTGTCCCGCGTGGGGAATTCCCCGAAAGCGAGCGCTCTTGCGATTGGCAGGGTGACGTCATGGCTGCACGGATCGGTCATCGGAGGGGACGTTGGTATCGCCCATAGGGACGAATGGGAAAGCCCTAAACACCAACCGTGGCGGTGCAGGAAAAAAAAAGCCTCGCTTCCAAGTACACAGCCAGTGTTTGGGCATAGGAGCACTAGTTAGCGGGATGGGTTAGTTTAGATAGACCGGCCTCATGGGGGCATGAGCTGTCCTCCATGGGACCTGTGGACGAGTCAGTGGGAATGTCAGTTTAGATTTAGATGGAAATGGATTTTGGAGACATGGACAGACAAGAATGTGTAGTGGGGACGTAGCTTAGCTACGTGGATTAAATGGTATCTGCATTAGTTTAAGGGACGACGAGGGAGCACGAGATAGTTAGGGGAGCTTAGGTGGAATGATGTGAGTGAATTGAAAAAAAAAAGTGAAAGAACCAATGAATGAGGTATGGGTCAGCAGGCCCGAGTGTGTGAGTGGAGTGAATGTGGAATGCATGGTGCGAATGAATGAGTGGGGGGGGAGTGAAACCCACCCAAAGTGACCCCGGGGTCAGTTTAATGGTAGTTAATGGGTTAGTCAAATTTACCAAAAGGAGGTCGTTCTGTTGTTGGTGGTGAAGAAGGCACGAAACCCATTTGGGGGTGCAGGAGTCCATGGACCGGCTGGAGCGTGGCTGTTGAAAGGTGAGTATCGATTAGAGGGCACCCCAGGCACCGGACTAGTCGGGCCAGAGTAGGTTAAGGGACGACGAGGGAGCACGATATAGTTAGGGGAGCTTAGGTGACAGGTAGGCTCGGAGCAGGTAGGCTCGGAGACAGCCCAGGGCCCGGGGTGCCATAGTTAGAGTTCGGCAGAGGGGGAATCCCTGCCAAGTGAGCCACACTGCCCAGCCAGGAAATTGTGCAAGGGCACGAGTGAAAATTGGAGGGCTAGGCCCAAATTTATAAGGAACACCAACACAGGCGACGGAATCATGGTTTTTAGAACAATAGTTTAAGTGGACAGGCGTTTTGGAAAGCCCCGGATAGTTTAAAGTGTAATAAATGCTGGATAGTTAGGAAATGTACCCCTTCGCACCATCCATCCCTTCGCTCTCTGTAGGCCGCTGGACGCACCTTGGAAAGATTGCTGAATTATGAGGAGGCCATTCTGAGGCTTTGTTGGGCCTTGAGGCAGGATGCTAGCCTCTGCCTTATTCCCCTCCAAAAAGGATTTTAGGGTTGGAGTAGCTAGGTTGACAGGATAGGTTAGCCGGACAAAGACAGAAAGGGGTTAGGGAGACAAAATTATAAAAAAAAAAAAAGAGATATATATATATATATAATATATAATATATATATATATATAGGGCTAAATTTGGTTGTTTCATTGGTGCAAATTAAGGGGGTGGGTAAGGACAGAGACAGGCAAAGGCGAAGTTGGGGGGGGACAGTAGGGAGGTCCGAGCCCGTTTTCAGAGCGGTCGGCACCACCGCACTCCCTCCACACAACCTGACGGGACCAGACCAGAGACCGGCCAGCTTCCTATGCCGGCCTGTTGTGCTACAGTTCCTGGTCCGCTTCTGCCTTGCCATGCCTTGTTTGCCTGCCTCTACCATGACCCCTGCCTGCTTGCCCTATTTGCATTGCCCCTGTGTCACCATCACCATGTGCGCCAGGATCTCCACCAGTGTGTTTGCAAGACTGCCCTGCAGGCAGCCACTCAAGGACTGTGTTTGTGCAGCCCGTGCACCCATCTCTGTTATGCACGAATGACTTTGGTTGTGACTTTTTCTCCCTTCACAGATCACAGGTCCTGGGCCATGGTTAGTGTAAGTATTAGTTAAAGTAAAAATTGTAAATAAGTTTAACCCACCTGTGTGTTTGCTTAGTGCCGGTAATTGTAGTTAAGTTGTCCGTGTGAGTCTGTAAGTTAGTTACGCAGCGCATTAGGTTATTTATTTTTGGGACATGTATGAAAAAATGTCGCACTCAGGGATCCATAGTTAAAATGTCCTAGGGGAAAACTTACACATGCTGGTCACACACAAATTTGATGACTCGGGACGGTCTGTAAAAAGGGGAGGGGGTAGTGTTACGAATCTGGAAGCCATGAGCACTCAACATACAGGCCTATAGCTCAGTTATTTCGATAAGTAAAATGTGGATAGATAGCTCCCCTTTCCCTTGTTTAATGGGTAATTGAATGTACATGCACTGCGAATTTATTTTGATAGTCAGGGTTTTCTTTTATTTTTATACCACCATCATCAACTACAACAACGCCAGCATCACCCTCACCTTCACTTCGCTCTGGCCGACGCCATGGTGGGCGGAGTTCAAGGAGGAGCCTCGCGGCGGCCCTTGACCAATCAGCGTGCTACGAGTGAGGTGGCCGCCGCTCAGCCAATCAGACCCCGCGACGGTGAGAAAGGCGGTCCGCGTGTGACGTCTACCATGCCCCTGGCCAAATCGACAGAACTGCCGCTCGTTTTGGCCAATGACAGGGCGACGAGCCATTCTGCGTGCCAAAACGCCCAGTGAGGGAGAGCAGGGGGGGGGGAAGCGTACCCCCCCCCCCTGGAGAAGGGTGAATAAGGTTGCGCGCGCGATCGGACCAGGAGGAGAGATCCTTCCTCCACAAAGAACCACAAGTCGGTTGCGCGCCGTCTCTCTGTCGCGTGAACGAGAGAGTTTTTGAGATAGTTGATGACCATTGAGCAGGCAAGGTTGTGGTCAATCTGACGGGCAGGTTGAACAAGCGTGGAGTTATCAGCCCTCGCTTTGACGTTCAACTCAAAGACTTGGAGAAGTGGCAGAGAAACCTCCTGCCTTCTGGACAGTTTGTGATACAGAGGAGAGGTTTTGGTTGCCGGGACGACAGCGCGAAGGGAGCTCTGGATTCTATCATTGCATCTCGACGCTGGCCTGGTTCGTCTGTGTCAGCCGAACCACACGAGGTGGACAGGTCCATGTCCTTCTGGGTATCTGTGTGTGTGTGTGTGTGTGTGTGTGTCTGTCGGTGGGCCCGTCTGTAAGTAGGAATTGTATAAGTGCTCTTTGCTGTACATACTTGCATCTCTATAGTCGGATAACTCTGCTTCTTGCGTGCTCCCCCCTTTCCCCCATCATAAAATAAATACATTTGTTAAATGTATCAGCTCGTTTTGGTGCTTCTTTTATTGTCTTAGCATGGCGCGTGTTGGTGAATTACAAAGGCTGTTGCCGCTGTAAATGTACATTTGGACCGGCGGGACTTCGGCAACCATCTGCTTGGGTGCGCATGGGTCGGGCAGGCTAATGGCTCGACTCGTACGAGTGCCGGCAAGGGTGTGAATACTCGGTAACTCGACACGTGAATCTCTAGGTATTTTTAAGATTGGTGGAATAACCCTGTACCACGTGGTGGAATTATTGACGATTCACAGTCCGGTAAGGACCCGTACCCTCGGAGTTTTCCGAAAGGTACGATCTAGACTCCGGGTGTTCGGTAAAGTCGACCCTACCACCCCACCCACCTAGCGGTCATGCTCGCAGCCGATACCCGGCTCCGCAACATTTTTACCTCTATGGTCTGTCTGTCAATCACCTACAGGTCACAATTTCAAACCAATCTTCACCACATGTTAGAGTTTGTCAAAGGAAGAAGCCTATTGTTTTTGAGGTCAAAAGGTAAACATCGGCCAAAGGTCAACCAACAACTTCGGTGAGATTTTAAAAAATCATCAGTTTTCATCAGATTGATTTGAAATTTGAAGAGAATTTATATTTCAGTTCACCAAATTCAACCAGCCAATTATTTGTTAGGTCAACATAGGCACAAGGTCAACAACTAAGGTGGTATTTCTAAAATACTCAATTTTCATCTGATTCACTTGAAATTTGAAGAGGATTGAAATTTTAGGTCACTGAATTCAACCAACCAAATATTTTTGAGGTCAACATATGCCAAAAGGTCAACATAGGCCGAATTTCTAAGATTGTCAATTTTCATCCGATTGACTTGAAATTTGAAGAGGAGTTGCATATTTGGTTATTGAATTCAACCACCAATTACTTTTGAGGTCAAATTTGTTTTATGGATTTTGCAAGTATCGTGCTTTGCATGACGTCTTCTTCTTGTTTATTTGTTTGTGTGCAAGATTTGTTTGTGTGTATCATTGGTATCTCCTGCGATGAGGCTGAGTCTTTGGGTCTCTCACTCTCTCACAGTGGGCAGGTCGGTGGTCTGACTGTCTTCTCCTGTCTCCTCTCCAGCCTCGCCCCCTGCTCTGTCTGAGATATGCCTCCCCCCCCCATATTTACACAGGGTGCTCAAGGTCTGCCAGCAATCCCCTTCTGGTAAAACTACCAAAATCACGAATCACTGCTCACCTTCACTCTTTTCATTCCTCTTTTTTCCCGCCTTTGGAACAAACACTCACACTCTCTTTAATCCAACTCTTCCCTCCAGGTCTTCAAAACAGCTGTTCACACCATCTCTTATCTTCCCCCATCCAAACCACGATCTTTTCTACCCCCGCTAATCCACCCCAAACCCACCTCCTTCAAATTCCCTGCTTTCCTTCCTGAAAGTCCCTGTGGTGTGTGGTGTCCATCTTGTTTACCCTGTGTACCCCACACCATCCCTCTGCCTTCCACAGATCTCCTCAAGTCTCTGTTCCACACTGTTTTTTCCTTCCCCTCAACCCCCCCCCCCCCCCCCGCCAAAGTTGTCTCCTGCTCCCCTTGGTGTACGTTCTGTGTGTTAGCTCTCACCCAAGCCTCGACAGTGTATACAAAAAAAATCTCAAGAAGTTGTGGACGGATTCAGACAAAATTTGGTGGGCAGATTGGATGTATTACATGGACGAACTCATTAGATTTTGGTGAAGATCCAAATCCGGATCCAGAGACGAGAATTATTTAATTTTTTAAAGTGATTGTATTCACCATTGAGAGATAGGGCGAAAAATGATATATAGCATGATATCTCAAAAATGTATTGGGACCAATCTGTTCTACTGGATGAGGCATTGCATGGCGCAGGTATGTGCTCTATTGAGTGCCCTTCCAGTTTATACTGAATTATATACTTGAACACTGGAGAACACGATTGGCGTTTTTGGCACTTTCCAACTGTACCTTCCGTTTAGCAGTACTTGGTAAAAGGCAGAGTAACTGGGAGATACAGCACTTAAACAAATATGGCGGTGCCTAGCACTGCTTGTTTATTGCAAAATGCAAAACAAGAGTTTCAAAGACACTTCCCAAGTAGTTTTTTTCAAGACCGAGTGTGGTAAGGTGTTCTATGAACTGAAGTATCGTCTGTGGTAAAACCATTAATGGCCTGTTCTGTGATGTGATCTGTGATTCAGTGATGTGAGTGACGTCATGCCTTCACCGCAGTGATCTTTGACAAAATGACCTTTGATATACGATGTGCTATGACATTAATCTTACAAGTAAAAGTCATTTTCTGTGTATGTGTGTGTGTGTGAGTGAAACACCAATCATGTCCAAACTACTGGGCCAATTGCCACCAAAGTTGACACGGAGACCAAATTGGACCTGTTGAAGATGGAGTACTTGTTTTTTTTTAATGACCATGGCTAATGATATCGCTAAATTAAATTCTCAATTCATTATTTATTTATTTGTTGTGATGGTTTGTAGGTGCGGCCTTGACGTGACCCTTTCCCGCCCCCTCAATGGTGACTTTGAGTACTATACTTTCTCCACCTCGTATTTCCCTTAGGTCAGGTCAGGTATGGGAGCATGCGACGGAGCAGCGCGTCACTGCGTCCACTTTCCGCCGGTACTCCAGGGGCCTCCGTCTGGACATCCCCCAGGCAGATGCCTGGCCATCGCCCATCTCCTTGAGATGCTGATCATCCTGCTGCAACCACGAGGCACGTAAACACCATCCCCCCAAACTTAACCATGCTTTAGAAATGGCATATTGCCATTTTTGGATCATTTTGTAAAAACCCATCAAAATGTACTGGAGTCTGGACGTCCCAGTGGGTATGTCACTCCAAATGGTGTCCTCCCTCAGACAAAATGATGGTCATGAGACGCCATTTCTTCCCCAGTTCACAAGTGTGAGACTTGCGTGAAAATTAGTTGCTTGCTGAGAGATGTATTTGAAGGAGTTTGTTAATTATATATACTATGCTGCCCGTACGTGCGTGGCCATACGTGCAAACAAAAAAAATTCAAACCGCGTGCCAGAAAACACAACCACACAGGCCGGTCCTTCGCTCTCGTAAACGACACACACACACACACACACACACATTGCTGGAATTATAGATAGACGACACACACACACACACACACACACAACACACACACACACACAACACACACACACACACTGCTGGAATTATAGATAGATGAAATGAGGTCAATGAGATGACAAATGAAGGGGTTGAATGCAGACTGCAGAGCAATGAGTAAGGAAACCCGTCGTTGTGAATCGTTTTTTACCACCAAATTGAGATGTATTTCGTTGGCAAGCATGTTGAGTAGAGCTGAATTCTTAACACTTCCAAAGGCCACAGCGTTTTGACAATTGGAAACAAAAAAAAGCTGTGCACTTTTTTTGATAAATTATTTTCGGAACAATTTTTCTTCAATAAATAAATAATAATAAAAATTGTCTAATGTACACACCTTTATCTCGTTAGCACCTCTTCATAAACAACATTGCTGAGAGAAACGGCGCTTCTTTTTGTTTCCTCGTCCAGGGCAAGAATGCGGAGGCTGCTGGATCTGCAACGTTTTGATAAATTATTATTTTAATGGCAATTATTCAATTAGCGCCAACCATATTTTGCCTTTTCGCAATGTCGTCGCAAGGAAAAACACAAAGAGAAGAGAAGAGAGAGAGAGAAAAAAACGTTCGTGCAAAAAAATAAAAACATTTACTTCCTGGTTCGGAGCATACCAGCTCA
>CM068957.1:126694210-126707325 GCA_035128595.1 Eptatretus atami
CAAAAATGCAAGAATTTCCATTTTCTTTCCTTGTAATTACCGCACGTGTCAGTTTTTTGTCAAAAAAACTTTACTTAAGTGTTGCCAGATACAAGCCAGGTTGGCAAAAAATATATTAAAATTTTTGAATTTTTTAAAGTAGCTAATTAGCATAAAATACAAAGCACAATGAATCGTTCGAAAATCACGAGAAATCAGATTAATCAATAGAATTAATTACCTGGGCCTGATATAATACATAACTGCGACTTATCATGTCTGTTGGTGTTTACGGGAAACATAACTATTTCTGTTTGAGTAAAAGTAGTGGAAATAATTTTAAATGCATTGATATGCTAATTAGGATCCGCCATTATGGAAATTCTCATTTTCGTAAATATCTCGACTTCTGGTACATGGAAATTTGTAAATGAGGAATTTACACATATGTTTGGAGGGTCAAGGAATAAAGTGAACATATTTCCTTTGGTGTCAGAGTAGAATAATGTTTGGATAGCTTAATTACATGCAAAAATGGAAACAGCTTAATAAAGCATAGTGCAAATGAGTTATTTTTTCTCTGGGAACATCTTTTTCTGATACTTGGGATATATATGAACACTGTGGTATCAGTGAAAATTGTCGCGGGGTGGGGGGGGGGGCAAGGTAGGTCCGACTGGCCCCTGGCCTATATGTCTTCTTTCTGATATGCATAATACTTACCCATGGAAGCTGTTATAGACAATGCCACCATTTCATAAATACAAAATGGTTCATATAAACTTATGATGGACTATCCTGATGGAGTAATTGACATTTCCTTTGACTCTTTCAAGAATGCGGTTCTTCAGTTAATGCCTCCCTGAGCGTGTTGGAAATGCCATCAAAGTGCTTATTTTTGTGACACTTAAATGTATGTTGACAAAAGGATTGCAGTTGTATGATTGTGTCATATTTTGTTCGGCATGCCAAACACTGATTCAAATTTATCGCCTCATGCCCGTTAAAGAGGCTATCAGCCTGAATACTAGAAACTGACATATATATATATAGATATTGTATATGTATACATATAATATATATATATATATATATATATATATATATATCCTAAGAGCAAATATTAGTCCTCAAGACAACAAGTTTGGCATGTTTTAAAAGTAGAAACTAAAATTTCATTGACTAGTTCATTTTCAAGTGTAATAAGAAAACATTTCATGATGAAAAGTGCACATTTTCTAGTATTGCTGTTGTTGTGTTGCTTTTGCACTTGATGACCTTTCTGTGTCCTTTGCTGAAGGTCAAAGGTCATTATGCTTAGATAAATTAAAAAGATGAATGTCCTAGAAATGATTTGGGGGTCATTTGTATTTCTACTGTTAAAAGTCATAAAGTTACAATGGAAAGACGTACCCCTACCCCTATTCTTATTTCTTCAGTTAAGCCATTGATGCATATTAACATAATATGTGTTTTGTTGAGCTGAGGCTACCTTGTGCCCACCTAATTTTCTATACTGCCACCCAGGTGATACACTGTGGTGATAGCCATATCAAATAAAACAATCAAACCTTTGCCAGGAAAGAAAGTAAACGGATCTGAAATTTTGGTCCCGAGCTCCCAGACTATGTTGAGATATAGACAAAATCACGACTCATTGAAAGATATAGATCGTGCTCGGAAATGCAAAGCAAGAGTTGGAAAGATCTTTGCCATGTCCTTTTTCTCAAGACTGTGTGGAGTATGGTGTCTATGAACTCTCTTGTGTTTTTTTAGGGGAGCTGTCACACACTCATGGACATACAGATGAACATATGAGATACAACTCAGGACTGTTTGATGAGACAAACACAGCCAATAAGCTTTGTGGGTGGGGGAGGTGATGTCACTTCCCAGGGCATTCTGGGTACCTGCAGCGACGTCACAACAAGTTCTCACCGCACTCAGCAGGACATTTCCACAGAAGAAATTTCCTCCTCGCCGTGGATGCCAACCGGTGGGGATTATCCGTGCTCCATCTTTTTAAATGCTGAACATCAAGCAAGAAAGCAACACATACCCTTCTACTGAGTGACCTTCTAGTTACGTTTCTTATCAACTTCTTTCGAATGCAGCACAAGGCTGCGATGTAGCATCGTTGGCTGACGGGCGTGGCTATGTCGCTGACGGGCGTGGCTATGTCCTGTGGGTGAGAGCAGGAATTTGAAATTTGTTCATGGTGCTGGCGATAGCTCGCCTACTCTTCGCGAATGACCCCATGGGATCTTTCATCTTTAACACCCGCAAGTTAATGCCGATAGACTGGACGCCCAGCCATCCATTCGAGGAACGGCCATCCATTTGAGGAAGGGCACACACATTGATGGTTCAACGGCCATCCATTCGAGGAACGGCCATCCATTTGAGGAATGGCGCACACATTGATGAATCACCTTGCCCGTGAAACACTGGGATGGGAGTTCATAGCTGCTTCGGGATTCAAACCCAGGCTAGACAGCATAGAGATGATTGTGCATCCCTCCGGACCATCCTGCCAGCCCATGCGTCTGATCTGATCACCAGTGTGAGGTTCATGATTTACATGCATCCACAAGAAACAATTCCCAGGGTTATATACTCAGTAGGGTACTCAGAATGCACGGTTGTTAACCAGATATATGAGTATTCTCGACCATTAAATACAGTCAGCTAATTGAAAACCCTCGTCTTGAAAGAGATACCGTGTGGTCTTCAATGTCGACAACACGACACTTTATATCCCATCAGGAGGGCATGCTCTGCCATGCATCTCCCCCCTGCTAGCGCTTAACGAGACATCAGGGCGTTTTCATCGGATCTGATTCCAGTGGGAATCGAACATGGAGTGCCAGATTATCTCACAAGCGAAAGCGAAAAGAGAATGAAGGACAAAAAAATAAATAAAATGGAAAACCTTCAAAAGCACACAAAACCGGTATTTCGATTGATTCCATCTATCCCGGGTGAATTCTCATGTAGAAACACAAGCAATTACAATCAACAATTGATCACATATCGCTTTCCCCCGAAGAATCAGTAAATTTGTCGAACGCTGGCTAGATATGTCCTTACATTCGGATTTGTGGGTTGGTGGTGAGTCGGTGATATCGAATTTTTGGGGTTTTTCTGCGACTTATTCCATTTAACGTATTGAACTTGTCTGCTCACCAAGACGCTTATCAATTATCGCTAATCATACACGATATTGATGTTTCGGTGATTGAAGGACATGTCGCAGGGGGTTCAGAAGTCGTGACACAAATATAATAATGGCTGGATAGTGGTGCTGGTGGTGCTGGTGGTGTTGGTGGTGGTGGTGGAGCTATGCAGCATTATAATGTGTTCGATGGAGGAGTTACTCAAATCGAAGGAATGGAATCGAGGCTGGGTTCGAGCCAGACCCTGCCTGCGGCTGTGCCTGTGCACGGTGGCTCGACGTTGACCCGCATTTCCGGACAGGGTGCTGTGACGGCTACAGGCAGGTTGGGGGATGGGAGGTGGGGGTTGGGTTTATGTTGAGGGAGAGAAAACAGGCTCGCCGAGCTCAGCACCAACACACATTCCCTCTTCCCCTGCACCCAGCTGGCCTTCTGTGCCTGTGCTTACTCATAATTAGGGTAGTGAACCAAAATTCCATGGTTTGTAGCGAAGACGTTAGAGGTATACAAACTAAAAATGAATGGCTACATGCTTTCATTGAATGCTCTATGCATTAATGTTTGGGACTTACAACAGTTGGAGGAAAGGTTCACGCTGGGTCTGCATTGCTTAGGGGGGTGTTGAGCACTCAGGTCACAGGACAGTCAGTGGATCGACTTTCGAACTTGATCCCAACCGAAGGTGGCCCGGTCACAGTCTGCCAGGTAGAGTGGAATGGAAGAATTGCTGCGTTTTACGTCACACTCTGCAGTTAAATCTGGTGGAATGTTAGACCCAAACGCTCCCCTTCCCCACCATACCTATCGCACTGAATAACCCCCTCCCCCACTCCCCCTCCCCACCCTCACCCTTCCCATTCCCATATGAAGTACGCATTGGCATGTTGTCTCCACGACTTAATAACACCACATCACGAGAGCATCAAACGTACGATAAATTATTTGTTTCCAATAACAGTTTGTTTCCAATATTTGTTTCTCCCTCCGCCCTACTGTTGGTGTTTTCCCCTTTTTTTCTGTTGTTCCCTTTGTTGTGTTGTGTTTGATTTTGTTCTGTCATAGCTCTTCCACGAGCCTCGACCATGTCTAAAAAAAAAAAAAGAGAAAAACTTGCTGGGAGGCGACGATGGTTCGCGTGTATTATTGAACAATGCCACGATAGGTACAATTGAGTTAGTGGAAGCTTTTGAGGAAGCCCTACCATAAAAACCTATCTCTCCGTCAAAATCCAAATCAAATCGGATTTTTTATATGTTGTACTTATAGACATTACGCACAGCTTCTAGGAAATGAAATTGTGAGAAAAAAATCGAGAAAAAAATACAAATAAATAGAAAATAAATAAAAAGTTCAAGTGGGTGTGGCTCCGGCCACAAGGGACGTGGGACGCCCCTCGTACAAAAAGACACAATTAGACCATGATATCTAGCTTGTGTCCAAGTTTCATCAAGATCGCATCAAAGGTCACGGAGCTATGCCCTGGAGAGAGTCACAAATAGACAGACAGACAGACAGACACAACGAAAATAGTGGTCACTACTGGCTCCCGCGACCCAAAAACCTTGCAGAGTGCGAGTTAGGTTGCCAATTCTGTTTAAAATCATCTATCTTACAATCGAGGATATAAGGCTGTTCAAAGCATACCTTATATTCTCGAGCATTTCCTGAACTACCAAGACTTAAACAGATGCCAGAGTACATCGCTAAAAGTATCGGGAGATTGTAAAATCACCAAATTGTACTTCTTCATCTTCCCCTCGAAAAACAATGTTAAACTGTTGCCCAGCCAAACACAATAACGGCTGAAGAAATTAAGATGATTCCAACAGGAGGAAGTGACTTTGTCTCTGGGCTATTGCATCCAAACCGGAGTTTAAAAACATATAAAACGCTAATTGTTTTATTATGAAAAGAAGTCAAACGTAAATGTGGACTCAACCAAACCAGGCCAGGATTGTGGGGGAGGGGGGGGAATGGACAGAACCATTCCAAGAATGATACATATTCCACCCTATCCCCCCACCCCATCCCCAACCCCATCTCACAAATAAACTGAAGCAAGTATCAAAACAACTTAATAACATCGATGGATTTAATCCATACCAAAATAGCAAAATATATAAAACATTAAGCGGATTAAAATGTACATAAACTCAGAGGTGACATTGATTGTACCAGTACGTGCCCGTACGTGTGTGGCCGTACGTGCAAAAAAAAAAAAAAAAAACCTCAAACTGCGAGCCAGAAACAACAACCACACAGGCCGTTCCTTCGCTCTCGCGTTCCCGTACATGCGTGGCCGTACATGCGTGGCCGTATGTGCAAACCAAAAAAAACTAAAAAAAAAACTTTCAAACTGCGATCCAGAAAACACCACACAGGCCGTTCCTTCGCTCTCACGTGCCCGTACGTGCGTGCCCGTACGTGCAAACGCCCCAAAACAAACAAACAAACAAAAAACTTTCAAACAACCACACAGTCCGTTCCTTCACTCTCGTAAATGAAGACTGGATTGGAGCATTGTGTTTATCTATAAATGCGCATAAGAAATCGAGAAATTATTAAAATACAGTAAGTCATCACTATCTGGAAGTGGTGCGTGCCCGTACGGAATGTTCACATGCATTCCACGACTTATCGCTTGCATTGAAGTAACAACTGCTTGTGATACTTACACACACACAGTTAATTAAAATCAAAATTAAAATCAAGTTTACCTCCCTGTCTTTGCTTGCCATGACATTCGCTGCCATTGACCATTGCCATTCCTACGCCACGGTAACTAAGGCACCAATCCCTATCGTAACCGGCACGAAACGTGACGTCATCGTTGGCCGGCCGCGCACCGGCCTACGCAGCCACGCCTACGCAGCAACGTGTCATGTCATTGGTTGGTCAATAAATGGCCATAACGTGGGAAGCACTTGTCCGATTAATATCAAACCTTGAAAAGGCACATACTCAGGGCCCCAGCAATATACCTGGCAAGTTTCAATTACATCGGACCAGTGGTTGTCGAGAAACAGCGGTCACACACTCACACACACACCACACCACACAACACACACACACACACCACACACACACCACACACACACACACACACCACACACACACACACACACACACACAACACACACACACACATTGCTGGAATTATAGATAGATGAAAGTGTAAGTGTACATTTCATACATAACTTTAACATGTAAATGTATATTTCATACACAAATTTAAAGTGTACTTGTAAATAATAACTTCTAAAAGAAGAAGTAAAAAAAATATATATCTCATGAATTTTCCCAGCCTCCAGATTAATTAATTACGTACGCAGGCATTTCCTGACCAAGCCACTTTTCATCGCCTCACATGTTTATTCACTTCACATAATATGTGAATTACAAATCCATCAGTTTGTTTATAAGCCTTGAAAAGTCGGGAGAAAACCAAGTTTTTTTTTCCAATTAAAACACTTATTTCCTCCGCATTATGAGAATTTGCCCACATTGAGTGATGAATATTAGACAGCTGCTGCAATCGCTGCAAACAAAACATGCATTCCCTCGTTTCCTCTGCATGAGATGTAATCAAAATGTACCTTTGCTTCCTCAAAATGGTACCTTTATTTAATGATAGGAGACACCAGAGGCCCGTGAGGCCTGTTCCAAGGCAAGGCATTTTTGATTAGGCAGAAACAAAATGGCGGATGAAGACATCTTCAAGGTGAACGCGGGCTGACAATGGTACGCCCATTTTTGTTTTTTAAATCAATTAATACTATGATAAAATATTTATAATTATCTTCGAAAGAATTCGCACAAATACAAGTAGTGACACTAACTGATGAGAAGCTCTAAATTGCCTGCTCGAGCGATTTTAGGCAGGTGTAACAATCTTCTAGCCCCCCCCAAAATGACGCTGCTTCAGTTGGTGATACGCACTAATGTCTGTATATTATCTTCACTGATCTGTCGGCATTTATCTTTCTTTCTTTTAAACTCTTTTATATAATTCGCCACAAAAAACAAGCAAACAGAAACAAGTACAAAAAAAAAGAAGTAAAAACATTGAGAAATGGAATCTCAAAGGAACAACCAAACAAAGAAGGAATGACACCACATTACGACACAACAACATGACATCACAATGCTTTTATGGATTACCATCACCCCATATTTTGACATTGTTCCATCACAATCCCACAACAAAAGTAAAACGTCAGAAGATGTGATGGTAATCCATGAGAGGATTGCGGTGTCGTATTGTGTCATATTCTGCTGTCATTCTGACCTTGTTTGGTTGGGTTTTTTTTGAGATTCTACCCCTCTATGAATTCACAATTATTTTTTTAATGTTTTTTTTTTGGACTTGTCTATTCAGTAATGGCTGCCTCCATCACATGTAGTTCTGCTAAGGTGTCTGGAGCTGGAAGCACAGAATTTTTTTTTGTCATCATTATGTGTTATGTATGCATCATCAATGAAAAGACAATACATTTGTAAATTCTCAAAGATTCGATGGGATAAATATTGTGAGTGTCAAAATTGATAGATTTGGATGGAGAATGTTATAGTGACATTGCCAAAGCTCAGTATGAAAAACACGCTGCCTATGATTTTTTTTTTGATCTTCCAGTTACTGCTGGCTATAAACATACCTGTTGTTAGCGATTTACTGACAATAAAAGACTGCTTGGTCATCAAAATTGTTGCAGGGTAGCAAGGGAGGGGGTTTCTGAAGTGTCAGTTGGATCTACTGCCTCTCTGAAGGATCCTCATCACCCAAGAAAAAAACTTCGATCCAGTTTTTCACTGATTGTAAAGTCACACACAGACCTACTCCCACAATTATGCATCTCTGTAAGGAGGAGTCCCGTGATGTAAAACGGTGACATAGATGGGCCTAATCTAGACCCACTGGTTCAAACAGAAGCAATCACTGCAGGTATTCCCACAATAACCCTTCTTTACAATGAATCTTTCCTCCATCGTTCTATATACCGGCATCAAGTAGGGGTTGGCGGGATGGCCAAGACATAAAGGTATTCACACACACCTCTAAGCTGTCTAGCCTTGGTTTCAATCTCCATTGGTGTTTCAAAACTGACATCCCGGTGATTTACGGGCAGTGTGGTTCAGCAATGTATGCGACATCCCTAGAATGGACATTAAACTTGGCCTTACCACTGAAGTTACCCCTGAAGCCTTACCATAAGAGAAAGTCCTTACCCCTGAAGCACATCAGCCCACTTAGTCAGTCATCTTAGCACGTTTCTACACACGTAGGCGCTTCACACTCCGAGAAACGAGATAAGGAAGGGTGATTGACAGAGAAAGAAGAATAAGGTGGGGCTTGTTGCAACCCCTCGCTCACCCTGTGCAAGCTGTGGGCTTACGTTGGTCCAAACATGAAAATGGGAGGGCGAGAGAGAAGAGGGGAGTAATGATGTGTTGCGCCGTGTGGTGAGAAGTGTGCCAGAGGAAATCATGAATGTAAGTTAGTAACCCAGCCTTGAACGGGTTGAGGGTGTAATCATTGAATACTCTTTGTACATTCCAAGTGAACGAATTAGAAGTAGGAATAGAAAGAGAAAGAGTGTGAATCAGTGTGTTGGCTGGCATGTCCAGGGAATCTCCACGGCTTATCAACTCTCTGCACTGTGGCACCAGCTCGTTAATTCTCTCAGAGGCTCCTCCTTGGCTCCTTGACTTTCTCAGGACATGTACCAACCCTGAGTCCTGGAATTCTAGTGCTTATACACCTTTACAGGGAGGTGTGGTTCTGGGGCCCGCCCCCTTGAGCGCAGCTTGAGCTTCAGCAGTGCCCATTGGTGCGCTCCTGTTGCCGTGCTTCAGCAATGAAGCTTACGCCCAATGTCACCCATCAATGGTGCTTTGTTCTGCCGCTGCTTGCTTGTTGACAAGATTCGCACTTCCGGTCCTCTTCATGATGCGCTGGCTTTGATTTGTAGTGAGTTGCAATGTGGCTTTTGTGAGGTGCAATGTTGTGTATTGCAAAACGTGTATAGATGTGCTGCATAGAGTTGTGGGGAGAGATATAAGCAGAGAGGGGATTTAGAAAGAGAAGAATTACAAAGGGGGTTTCTCTGATTACTACAAATTTGTGTACAAATTACTACACAAACAAAACGCATTTCCTGAACTCTGATACGACGGGAGAGTAATTTAGCTGATCAAAATGGCAAGAGATATAACTACACGAGGGAACCCTTATGTGTTGGATGTGTCTCCCCATGGGAGAACATTCATGTACACATAGGAGTCCCGCGAATGACTTATTTCATTAGTTTATGTGGTAGATAGATCTTTGCCCCTTATCTAAAGGGTTTGGGGAAAAAATGTGTTAATTTGTGTATCTCTGGTGTGATGCCTCCCCCACTCCCTCTGCTACTTTCAATCTTTCTACTCAATCCACCATCGGTCCGTTCCAACAATCCCCCTTTTGCAGAGGGAGCGTTTGGGGCATGCAACCCATGAAATTGCATGGGACCCTTGACAGCAAGGGGCCCCCATACGACTGATCATGGTTCACAATCTTTTGAGATGGAGCCCTCAAGGGTGGGGTCTCACTATGCCGCCAAAACATACAAACTTGTGAGTGGTGATAAACACAGCGCAAAGGGAATGCTCCATCTCAAGGAAAGAAAGCACTGTAATGTAATGATGGATTAAAAAATATTTTCCCCTGATGTTTAACGTAACAAGACTATTACAAAAATTATGGGATGAGGTTAGTGTTACTCCATGTAACGAGAAGGGCACTCGGAAGAGCGCATACCTCCACCACGCAATGCTTGATCCAGGAGAACATATCTGACCCAATACATTTTTGAACTATAAGGGCACCCGGAAGAGCGCATACCACTGCCACGCAATGCCTGATCCAAGAGAACATATCGGGCCCAATACATTTTTGAAATCTCATGCTATACAGTACTATATCATTTTTGGCCCGATCTCTCAATGGTGAAGAATCACTTTAAAAATTAAATAATTCTCGTACGCAGATCCGGATTCAGATCTTCACCAAAATCCAATCAATTCGTCCTTACCACACACCCAACGTGTCCACCAAGTTTTATCCGAATCCGTCCAAAACTTTTTGAGATATCGTGCTATATATTAGTTTAGCCTAATGGTGAAGAATCACTTGTAAAATTATCAGATCCGGATCCGGATTCGGATCTTCACCAAAATCTAATCAGTTCGCCCTTGTCACACACCGAAAGTATCCACAAAATTTCATCCGGATCCGTCCAACCATGCGGGTACTTATCAATATTGTTACCTCTGCCACCGAAGGTGAAGGGTTTATGTTTTCACACCTGCTTTTATGCCTGTTTGTTACAACTAGTGCATGCCCGTAGATGCGTGGCCGTATGTGCAAACCCTCCCCCCCACCCCCGCAAAAAACTCAAACCGCGTGCCAGAAACAACAACCACACAAGCCTTCCTTCGCTTTCTCGTGCCTGTACGTGCGTGGCTGTACGTGCAAAAAAAAAAACAAAAAAAAAAACTTTAAAACCGCTTGCCAGAAACAACCACACAGGCCGTTCCTTCGCTCTCGCGTGGCCGTACGTGCGTGGCCGTACGTGCGTGTCGTACGTGCATGCGTACGTGCTGCCGTACGTGCATGGCCGTACGTGCATGGCCGTAGTGCGTGCCCTACGTGCGTGGCCGTACATAAAAAAAAATTAAAAAAACTTTCAAACCGCGTGCCAGAAACAACAACCACACAGGCCGTTCCTTCGCTCTCGCGTGCCCATATGTGCGTGGCCTACATGCAAAAAAAAAAACTTTCAAACAACCACACAGGCCATTCCTTCGCTCTCATAAACGACGACTGGATTGGGGCATTGTGTTTATCTATAAATGTGGATAAGAAATCGAGAAATTATTAGAATACAGTAAGTCATCACTATCCAAAAGTAGTGCGTGCCCATACGGAATGTTCACATCATTCCACGAATTATCGCTTGCATTGAAGTAACAACTGCTGTGATACTTACACACACAGAGTTAATTAAAATCCAAATTAAAATCAAGTTTACCTCCCTGTCTTTGCTTGCCATGACATTGCTGCCATTTACCATTGGCACTCCTACCCCACGGTAACTAAGGCACCGATCGATCCCATCGTAACCAGCACGGCATGTGACGTCATCGTCGGCCGCCGTGCACGGCCACGCAGCACGCCCACGCAGCAACGTGTCCTGTGATTGGTAACTAAATGGCGCATCGGCCACGCCTACGCAGCACTGTCCATTCATTGGTTGGTAAATAAATGCCATAACTTGGGAATCACTTGTCCGATTAATATCAAATCTTGAAAAGGCACATACTCAGGTCCCCAGCAATATAGCTGGCAAGTTTCAATTAGATCGGACCAGTGGTTGTCGGGAAACAGCGGTCTCAGACACACAGACACACACACACACACACACACACACACACACACACACACACACACACACACACAGACACACAGACACACACACACACACACACACACACACACACACACACACACAACAACAAGACACACACACACACACACACACACACACACACACAAGATTCTGGAATTATAGATAGATGAAATGAGGTCAATGAGATGACAAATGAAGGGGTTGAATGCAGAGTGCAGAGCCTTGAGTAAGGAAACCCGTCGTTGTGAATCGTTTTTACCACCAAATTGAGATGTATTTCGTTGGCAAGCATGTTGAGGGAGCTGAATTCCTTAACACTTCCAAAGGCCACAGTTTTGACAATTGGAAACAAAAAAAAGTTGTGCACTTTTTTTGATAAATTATTTTTGGAACAATTTTTCTTCAGTAAATAAATAATAATAAAAATCGTCTCCATGTACACACCTTTATCTCGTTAGCACCTCTTCATAAACAACATCGCTGAGGAAACGGCGCTTCTTCTTTGTTTCCTCGTCCAGGGCAAGAATACGGAGGCTGCTGGATCTGCCAACGTTTTGATAAATTATTAGTTTTAACCAATTACAATCGAACGTATTTTGCCTTTTCAAGAAGAAGAGAAGAGAAGAAGAGAAGAGAGAAGAGAGAAGAAGAGAGAAGAGAAGAGAAGAGCCCGTAATGGCGAACGCGGCTGAGTTTCTCTTCCCCATCGACCACGGCTACGCAGCAACGCTTCCTGTCATTGGTTGATAAAAATGGCCGCAGCAACGGTTCCTGTCATTGTTGGTAAATAAATGGCCATAACTTGGGAAGCACTCGTCCGATTAATATCAAACCTTGAAAAGGCACATACTCAGGTCCCCAGCAATATATCTGGCAAGTTTCAATTAGATCGGACCAGTGGTTGTCGAGAAATGGCGGTCACACACACACACACACCACACACACACACACACACACACACCACACACACACACACACACACACACACACACACACACAACACACACACACACACACACACACACACACACACACACACACAGATTGCTGGAATTATAGATAGATGCAAGATTTTTCAAATATATTGGTTAGTCATTTTTTATTCTGTCTGTCTGTTTGTCTGTCTATTTGCCTTTCATTGCCTTCAGGTCGCAATTTTAAACCGATCTTCACGAAATTCACCACTGGTAGAGTTTGTCATAAGCAAGAAACCTCTTGTTTGAGGTCAAAAGGTCAAACGGTAAACATCGGCCAAAGGTGAACACCAGATGGTATTTCTAAAATCCTCAATTTTCATCCGATTGACTTGAAATTTGAAGAGGATTTATATTTCAGGTCAATTAATTCAACGAGCCAATTATTTTTGAGGTCAACATCGACCAATAGGTCAACATAGCTATAGTCAACAATTAGATGGTATTTCTAAAATCCTCAATTTTCATCCAATTGACTGAAATTTGGAGAGGATTTATATTTCAGGTCAATCAATTCAACCAGCCAATTATTTTTGAGG
>CM068957.1:126709207-126723358 GCA_035128595.1 Eptatretus atami
CTTTTTGAGATATCCCAAACACAGACAGGCAGACAAACAGACAAGCCAGTAGGCGGCGATGGGTCGCCGAGCATGGAAACTATAAGATATAGAGCAAAATGGATGTCATATAGCGGATAGGGAATCACCTTAAGATTATGCATATCAAATCTCATCCAGTTCCATCTACTGATAACTACTCGGTATCCATTTGAATGAAAAGTACCGAAAATGCGGTTTGAAATCGGAAATCCCCAAAGTTCGAGGGGGTGCTGTGGGTGAACAAGATCTAAATCGAAAATCCGGCTTGATCGTTTGTGCGCAATGTATTCCAGACGATTAGTGTGAATTTCATGACCATCCGACCATAACCCTAGGAGGAGTAGCATTTGGCGCGAAGGCACCTCCAGCTCTCGCATATTATCGATTTTTGCACTAATTGACCTTTGACCCCTGACCTAAGCGAAATCTGTCAATATGTCCTGAGGCAAAGTTGTAGTACCATGAACCTGAAAAGTTTCATTCGTATCGATGCACTCACCTGGTCGCTCGGGTCAACATCGACCAAAAGGTCAACATAGGCCCAAGGTCAACAACTTAGGTGGTATTTCTAAAATACCCAATTTTCTTCCGATTGACTTGAAATTTGGAGAGGATGTGCAAATTAAGTCATTGAATTCAACCACCAATTATTTTTGAGGTCAAATGTGTTTTGGATTTTGCAAGTGTTGTGCTCTGCATGACGTCTTTCTTGTTTGTTTGTCTACTTCTTTCTGTGCAGGATATCTCAAAAAGTTGTAGACGGATCTGGATGAAAATTTTTGGACAGGTTGGGTGTGTGACAAGGACGACCCATGAGATTTTGGTGAAAATTTGGATCCGGATCCAGCTACAAGAATTATTCAGTGATTCTTCACCATTGAGAGATCGGGCCAAACACAATAATATAGCACGATATCTCAAAAAGTTGTGCACGGATTTGGATGAAACTTGGTGGATAGGTTGGGTGTGTGACAAGGACGAATTGATTCGATTTTGTTGAAGATCCAAAACTGGATCTGGATACGAGGATTATTTAATTTTTATGTGATTCCTCACCATTGATATGGCCAAGAACGATATCGAGAATGATATTTACCTCCACCAGCAAAGGTGAAGGAGGTTATGTTTTCACCCCTTTCTGTCTGTTTGTTACTTGTAAAATCGAAGATTTTTCAAGTATATTAGTTAGTCGATTTTGTTATTCTGTTTGTCACCTACAGGTCACAATTTCAAACCGATCTTCACAAAACTTCACCACATGGGAGAATTTGTCATAAGGAAGAAGCCTATTGGTTTGGAGATCAAAAGGTCAACATCGGCCAAAGGTCAACAACTTCAGTGGTATTTCTAAAATCCTCAATTTTCATCCGATTGACTTTAAATTTGAAGAGGATTTATATTTAAGGTCACTGAATTCAACGACCCAAATATTTTTTGGTCAACATGTACCAAAAAGTTAACAACTCAGGTGGTATTTCTAAAATAACCAATTTTCATCCGATTTACTTTAAATGTGAAGAGGATTTATATTTCAGGTCACTGAATTAAACCAGCCAATTATTTTTGAGGTCAACATCGACCAAAAGGTCAACAACTAAGGTGGTGTTTCTAAAATCCTCAATTTTCATCCGATTGACTTGAAATTGGAAGAGGATATATATATTTTAGGTCAATGAATTCAACTACCAATTATTTTGGAGGTCCAATGGGGGAACTAGAAAGCACCTCAAAATGCAAAGACCATCTGCATCCGTTTTGTACTCAAACTGAACAACAAAAACAACAGTTATTGAACATTTTATTCATTTATGTTGTCCACAATCTCATACTATAGATTTGTTGAAGATTTGATGACAAAAGTTCAATTGGTAAAAATGTTATGGTCTGGACATACATACTGAATCTCAAGGGTAAACAAGGATTTTGATTAAAACATTTATGGCTGGTCTACAAGTTTACTGATGACATCATCCTTACAATCCTCTATTCCCCCAATGGGAGTAGAATGAGATGTGTGAAGTTTCAAATTTTTCCGATCAGCGGTTTCAAAGCTAAAATGTTTGAATGTTTTTGCATTTTATGCAAGATGGCTGTCATATCACGTGACCAAGCAAGGGCTCTCGTTTCTGCATTGGGTGTGTGAAAGGAGGGGTGGAGTCACCTGCGACCCTCTCCACAGAATGACGGGAGATTTTCCACTGCTCACTCATCACAACTGCCCCTGACGCATGCGCACCAATGAGGATGCTCGCATAACGTTTACTTCCTCAAAACCATGCCCAGCCGAAGGTGCTTTAGGAAACAAAATGCAAAAGTGTTCGAGGCTGTTGGCTGCTGTTGCTGCTGTTGACGCCCTGACATAATGAAAAATAATGAAAGACGGCAAAAGAGAAGAGCGAAAACGAGAAGAAAAGCGAATGGGAAGATTGAGAGGAAACCCGGATGGACGAGCGTGTATGCTACGTGAGCTTTCAGACAAAGCCAAAGACAAGAAGCTGACCCAAAAAGAAGCCTCTGTGCACCTGCGTGCCCTCCCCTTTTATGCACTCCCCCCGCCCTTCACCCAGGCCCCCCACCGTGTCCAAGGGAGGAGTAGCGGGAATCAGGGGATTCTCCGTTCCCACCAGATTGGTGTGTCAGAACCCTAACCACTGGTGGCATCTTGCGATTGGCCCCGTGGTGTGTTTCATTGGATACTGTGTTTTGGTGCGTTTTCAGGCTCAATCATGATGGCTGGTGTCATCTGCTGCAGGGTTCTGGACCTGGTGCCCATCAAGTCAGTTTGAGGCGGTTTTGCATGACATTTGCGAGGATGTTTGGACGGGATAGCATGGCCTCTGGGCTGATCTTCAGCATAGAAAGTGTATGTGTACCACTGTAAGGTGCGAGAAATGGCTGCAGAAAAGAATATAGAAGAGGAAAATAACATGTATGGTTAGATTTCTAACTATACATTCGCAATGCATATCTGCTTACATGAATACAGAACACTTAATAATATCCATACACACATTAACTACATTATATTCATACACAATACACATGTCAAATAAGGCTGAGAAGTTGAATGGTTGGTTAAGACTTAAAATATTTAAGTAGCAAAGTTTTCTTAATAAAGTTTCCACTTTCGGATAATGAAACAAAACAATTCAGTAATGTCTGAATATTAAACAGCACAGTATGTAAATATTGTTACAAGAACCAGTGAAGAAGAGATGGTAATGTCAAGTGAGGAATCTGTCGTTCTGGGATCATGGGAACATTTCGCCCTTTTCTTGTGCACATGAAGCATTACCGTACGTAAAACACCAGCAAGAGAATTTAATTTCATGGAAACCAGTAAAACTGTTTGTCATGGGAAATGAGTTCGGTCACGGTGGTCTGCCCATTGGCAGGTCTGTGCTGTTAAAGCAGCATCTTGGAAAAAGTTACACTGGGTGGTATGCCATTGCCTTCTTCGCGGTGGGTACGCCAGGAATTTGGAATCTGATAAAGGTGCCCGAAGTAACTGTGTGTGGTCTTTCACATCTTCCAGCAATCGATGCTAGTACGTGATCCCCAGCTTAACCTCCCAACCAAAAAGATGGCAAGACACGGTGCTGCATGTGAATCCCCACGATAACACTCTGTAGTCAGATTCCATCCCCGTCGGGGTTTTCAAATTTCAAATCCAGGCGGGACGGCTCAACGGCGAGTGTACAATATTCCTCTGAACTATCCTGCCTTTAAGAAGGAGGAACAAGTGCTTACGCAAACAAGGAAGTTATTTTGATATAATGGACAACATCCTGTGCATGAATCATTTAAACCATGAGACCTTGAGATGCAAACCGTATTGATGACAACGTTCTTCTCACTTGCTGTTGTAGTTGTTGCATCACCTCCGGGCGGGGGTGCAGCTGTGCCACTGATGCACAGATCCCATAGATTAGGGTAGAAATTTCAAATTTATTCAGAATGATGGCAATGTTGTACCAATAAAAGCAACTACATACTTTCTGTCGTATAAACATTTTATCATAAATCAGATGGAGTCCAGTGCATCATTTGTGGACAGTATTTGGTTTAATTGATAAAACTGGTGTCCAGGATTATGAGCAATCGCAAACATGTTGAAGATAGCAAAAGTGAGTTATTGCAGGAAAAAGAAATGAGATTATCTGTTATGTAATCCATCGAAAGCATTTGGATAAAATAAAATATCCTCACTGTGTTTGCTGATGGTACAGTGCCGAGAGGGAAGATATAGCCTGGCAAGGAATAAGCAAAGATGGTTGGGTGCACTTCGGGAAGTACGCCAAGATATATGAGATATAGTTCTGAGAAATGTAACGTTTTAATTTTGGCCAAATGACTCCACTGGAGAGTAATTTTGAACAAAATACAGTGAAGAAGTCATGACATTGTCCAGAGGCAAATGTGATTTGAGGACATGTAAACGAATAGCATGGGAGAAATGGGGGTTACCTCCTGCATTTGCGACGTACAGATAAAGAATGAGAGGAAGGAGGTTAAAATGTGAAAATGAAGGTTGAGAAGAGGAGGAGAAGAGGAAATGGTCAGCAAAGGAAAGAAGATTTAGGGAGTGCAGGTCGAGTGGGTAGATAATGGAAAATAAAATTGGAGAAGATAGCTGGGTTGGTTTGTTCCCTGTAAAGGAAATGGAAGATTGTGCTTGGTGAGATAGCTCGGTTAAGGTGTCCCCTCAAATGTTCTCCTCTGTAAAACTGGGTGTGGCTGGGCAGGGTGTTCCCCCTGCCCCCACCAACAGAGGGGGGTAACATCCTCTAAGCACTTATCCACGAGTGCATGGGAGGAAGGGATAGGTGTAACTCCCTGAGGACTGATTGGTGCAACCTGATTGGGGAAGAGACCCTGGCGGCTCGTGATTGGTTAGCTTTGGGAGGCAGAGACTTACAAGGAGCTTGGGTTGGGTATAAACCCCATCCCCAAAAGGAAGCTCTCTCTCTCTCTCTCTCTGAAGCACTCTCAGACCCACTGTTGCTCTGACCCACACTTTCTTACCCACTGGCGCACTCTTGCTCACTGTCGGCCTCCCACCCTTGTCATGGTCGAGATGAGACAGTACCATGTGTGTTCTCCTGCTCTGTGTAGTTCTCCAGCTTTGTGCCCCAGTTATTCTGTACCAGCTAAGTGCTCTCCACCAAGTGTTCTTTGATGCCTTCCTTTGATGCTGCATGGTTCTTGTATGAGTCCTTGAATGTGTGTGTTGCATCTAGGGGTGGAAAAAGATGGGTTGTTGTGATTTCAGGTCTTTCTTCTCTTTTTTTTTCTTCTTCCCATCGCATAATGTTAGGTAACAAATACCCTTGTGGTATTATTTTGAGATTTTTGTTTATAACACGACTTGTGTAATAAAAAGTTCGATTTATTTGTTTTATTTTATTTTTTATTGAAGAGGAACCCAAATGCTCAGACCACCTCGATGCTAATCTATTCCTTGTTACCCTACAAATTAGATATGATGTGTCTTTTTCCGATTTATAAATGAGATAAATTTGCCATTAAAACTCAAAATCCTATTCGCCTTCACGCTTAGCCATGACGTCATAGCAGGGAATGGACCGCCATATTCATACTGTTTTCAGGTTACATCACCTTATGATTTCACTCAAATGGCAAATCATTTTCGATTTCCCACAAATATGCCAAGTTGATGCGTCCTTAGTGCTTGTATAGTAATACAGTACAAACCGAGATGGTTTCATGCTGCACCAATGGCCAAAAGATCCGAAGTTCACAAGAAATTGGACGAGGTTTGTCTGAAATACCCACGTGTGGATTGGGCCGACACTAAATGTTCACTTTTGTGCTTGGAACATCTTACAGAGCACTGTTATGAAACAACAGAGATGGCTCGGTCTTGTGGATACCTGCCATGATTGAGAAGGATGCCGTCTCCACGATTAAGCGGAAGAAACAGCCATCGCTCGAAACTGTAAGACTATCTCTACACAGCTACCAACACATGTACATGGGTGATTTGAGCAGTGAATCAAACCACTCACCTTGACCTTGGCACCACCCCCACAATACCACCACCACACTCACAATACTCCCCCCTATGTTGGGGCAGGACATCAACACGGTACGACACAGCAAGGCACGGACACGATGGTGGGACATGACACAACATGGACATGACGGTGGGACACAATACAACATGGACATGATGGTGGGACATGGCACAGCACGGACACCATACAGGCACACTCAGACACCGCCAATAAAAGATGACAGTAGGACATTACATGATAGTGGGACGACCACAGACATAAATGCTGTCCCGGGAAAGTACAAAATGGGATGATCCCATACCATACAGGACACCTGGTCAGCCTGTGATGGTGGGATGAAGCATTCATCACCCATTTTATTGGCAGAGTCCCAGTGTGCCTGGATGGTGTCTGGGCTGTGGCCTGCCGTGTCGTGCTGTCTGTGTGGGAGTAATATAACTGATTTATCAATTAATACAAAATCCCTTATAAACCGTCAATTGAATGGAAAAACTAAACCTACCAATCTGTAGTGAACATGCAACGGTGTTTTCATCTTCACGAACACCGACCTCCTTTGTCGCCATCTTCATTTGAATCGCTCGCATAAGGCTTGAAACAATATGGCTCTGTAATTCCCACAAAAAGAACACGGCTCTGCAATCCCCCCACCCCCCTCCAAAAGCGTTTCTTTCACTAATTTTGTCTCCAACAGTTTCGTCAAAATCCCACAGATCAGTTTTAATATACTGTGAACCTTCAGAGTTGCTAATGACCATTAACGGTGGAATCAGTATCAGACTCCGAGCTCAAAATACACTGTTTCTCTATGTTAGCTGCCAATTGGATCAAGTGGGGTTCCAGGTGTGAGGTCACTGGTGAAAAATGACACTTTAGGGCTTTTTTTTCGGCACTTTCAGATTGGCTAAAAATTTTCAAAAAACTTTTCCCTTCAAATTAGACCGTGATGAATGATTTTCAGTGGTTTTTTAGAAAACAACAATTTGCGTTTGAGTTCCCTTTTAAGGAATGGCTTGGCTACCATTTTGTCAGACAAACAGTTCGATTAATTTGGGATCTCTGGATAATAAAATTTATTATTTTGAACTGGCACGGGAATAGCGTCATTGGATCAAAGACTGCCAACAACTGCTCAGCACTGGATTGGGAGAAACAATGATAGTTCAGCTATCTTTGAAGTCTCGGCTTCATTGAACAGTGGTAACCGCTCAGGTGTGGTTTCATCCTGTCAGGGAGGTTTGTCTTTGCACAACATTTGGTTTTCAGCAGTGGAATTGAGCCGGACATCTCCAGAGTTTGAATTTGCAAAATGTGCATGTGAGCTTTTTTGCAGTCTGAACAAAATGGTGGACAAGTCGGCTCCACTCACTGTAGGACACAAGGTTTGGGGGATTTAGCAGTGAAGAGGAGCTTAGGATAGGAACCTCTCTCAACTCCAATGCTACTCAGGGAAGCCCCCCCTCGACAGGCTCATCAGGCAATGCAACAGGATACCAAAATGCTGCTGCAGGCCATAATAGCAATTAGGGACAAAATGGAAGTTAATTTCATGGAAATAAAAGCTGAGTGGAAAAATGAATTTCAAGAGAACAGGGATGAATTAAAAGTCGACATGAGAGTTGAATTTAAAGAAAATAATGATCTGGAGCTCCAGACTGAAAGTGTGGATGCCAGCCTGCATGGACAGGCGAAAGAGATCAGCAAAGTGATGGAACAATGGAGGATCTAACAGGCAGAATGCAGAGATTAAGGTTCCACGTAGCAATCTCAGAGTAGGCTTTTCAGGAAAGTGTCAGTGAGAGCCTTGATTGACTGTTTTGGGTTTAAGTGCTGTGACAGAGGAGCAGCTGGTCGCTTCTGAAAGTCAGATTTGGGAGTAGGTTGCTAAAGGGGGAGTGGCTAAGAGATGAGGTAAGGAGGTCCGTGAGATGTTTTCATGAGGAGGTGAAGTTGACGCAGGGGATCATTGCCAGCAGCTATGTTTAGGCACCTGAAGATCCCAGATTGTTTGAGGAAAATACTCGAGGAAATGTAATCCTTCGGCTGTATACAGACCATGGGGAGACAGTTTGGCCAGCCTCAGTAAAGATGACCCCCCCTGGAAAAGATTTGATTGGTCAGGTTTGGAGGCTTTCCTCACGCAATTTGAGTGTGTGGCCCAGCTCAATAATTTGTCTCAGCAGGACCACATAGTGGATCTGGTGGAAACTCTGTGGGGATGAGCCGCACAAGTATTAAATATCACCCCAAAAGGTGTGATGACCAGCACCCAAATCTGCACCGCTTTAATCCACTGGTTTGACACAATGGCACAGAGCGCTGTTATCTTCGCTCAGCTCCAGCACTGAAAATTAAAATCTGGTGAGTCGTTGCAGAAGCTGGCTCAGGACAGCGAACATACTGTGAGGACCACTTATCATCACCTGCCAGCACAGGTGATGGAAAGGCTGGCTTTAGAAACATTCCTGGATGCTCTTCATGACTGGGAGCTAAGGGTGCTGGTAAACTCCAGTGCCTGACGACCAAGTCCACAAGGCAGCGAAGTGCATGTCCAGGCTGAGCATTTTTTCAGATGCCGAGCCATGGCAAAGAGTTACTGGATGTGATAATCCTCTGTGTGGAAACTCTTGGTGAGGAAGATCAACAAGGATATTTCCCAAATACGAAGGAGCATAAGTCAGCAACTATCATATTTGACAAAGGGAATGTGGTGGTGGTGGTGGTGGTATGGCAGCTTAGCTGCCGGGGTAGCTATCATTTCTTGAAGCGTGACTGTGTCGCTGATGCAGTGCCACTCTACCAGTACACACACTGGAACTGGTACTCATTTCGTCGACCTCGGAAGGGTAACAGGCTGAGTCAACCCCCTGGTGTAATAATTCAGTGGCCGACGGGGCTTGAACTCAGGACCCTAGGATCCCAAGCTGCCACCCTAACCACTGAGCCAACACCAGGCTGGGAATGTGGTCATCAGGTACATCATGGTGGGGTAGTGTGAAGCCTTCAGGGGCAACCTAAGCCACAGTTCCGGAGCGAGACGTGACACAGTCACATCTCATGTGTAACCAGAGAGTTCACAGAGTGCCTTACCCCTACACAGGCTTGAGAAAAAGGACATGGGAAGGGTCTTTCAACTCTTGTTTTGCATTTCTGAACATGAACAGTATTTCTTACAAGCTGTGATTTTGTCTGAATCTCGATATGCCACAATGCTGAGAGCGCAAGTAGAAAATTTGATTGGTGGAGATGGTGTAAAATGGCATAATATTTTGTCCAAGTACTGATAAACTGTAGGTTTTTGGAAGTGCCAACAAGGCGTTTTGTGTTCTAAACTATTGAAGTATACTCACAGAGTACCTATCTGCTCTACGGGCGATCTTCTCCAAGTGTGCAACACCTTCTTCTGATACATCCTTTTATTTTGGCAGTGTATAGGCAACAGACTGCTGTCTTGATCCCTCCCGAAAATATAAACAACACGGTTTATGTACATGAAGCAAAAAAATGCATACTCTTATGTGCATCTACAATCAATCATGGTTATATACCTGGGATACCCCAAGGAAGAAAATGCCAAGATGGGCGATGGGCGATGGGCGAAAATGCCATCAAAACTTGATGGAATCAAACGAAACTTGCACAAGCACAACTTCAGGGTACCCTCATGAATCCCTGAAAGTTTCACTTCCAAAGTCAAATCCTCTCAGAGTAGTAAATACATACATACGTGTACAGGGCTGTAGAAAGAAAACAAAAAAAAATTTTTCTAGAGTTTACCGGCGTTGACGCACCATTTTTTACACAATCTTATTTAACACGTTAAATTAGTTATTCAGGCCTGTTGTTTGTGTCCTTTATGACGTCCCTAAAAACACAAAGTTTCCTATTTGGAATGATTTCCAATTTTGTATGATTGCCAAGCAGGCAGACAGAGTATGGAAATTACCTTACTCCTCTGTGCACATGCGTGCACATGCGTGATCAGAACGAGATTGTGTACGATGTGCCAAATTCAGAGCCAAAGTACTGCTAAACTGCAGGTTCCTGTTCCGATTCATGTCCTACAGCGTTCAAAATATAACATTCAATTGAAATTAAGTTGTTCCTCGCTCATAGACAGACAGGCAGAGAGACAGACAGACAGACAGAGTGAACCAATGGCTTAGCCTGGCTTTTGCACTTCGTGCACAGGGTAAAGTAATGAAATGCTCCAAAGTGCAGTCATATGTTGATCGAGTACACTGTGATCAGCTGTCATGAAAGCAATCAAAGCATCACATCTGCAGAGGATGACAAAAGTACAGGAGGTGATAGTCATATGTCTGTAATGTGGTGAATCATATTGTTCCTGAGGAGGAAGTATCACATGACAAGCACGTAGAAATCAAAGTCTTAGCCAGTGGATTAGGCTACTCCACATGGCAAATGGCAGCCTGACTCCATATTTCAGTAGGAAGTGTACAGTATGCAAGACTGAGGAGGACACGTGAAACTGGTACTATTGAGGATGAAAGCCCACACTCTCGGAATGTGATGTACAGTACTTCATGGAATGTTGGCTACATGATAGAAGATGATCCAGTAGAGATCTTGTGAATGCCGTTGCTGAGAGCAAGCGTGTTAATGTTTCTTCAAGAACAGGAAGATACCCGTAAGCACAAAGTTGTCTCGATGGATGTGTAGCTATCTTCGATGCAATTCTATCATTTGTTATATCCATTTTATACCCAGTCTTTCCTCAGTTTCGATAATTATTTCCAATACTGTATATGTTGTAAAGGGAGGAGAGGTAAGGAGCTTGTATGAGAAAAACAAGGCAGTGGTTAAAACTTCCTCCATATTTGCTTCCTACAAGAAAGGTACAGAGGACTCATTCTGCACCATCAGTTACATATTGAATGCAATACAAAACACCATGTTGTAGCAGGCACCGGGTCCATTCCGGTTGCCCGGTTTGAGTCCCGCAGGTCATTTCAAAGTAACCGCCAACTAAGTCCATGGCCCCGGGCAAGTTCTCAGGCCCATTTGACACATTACACTGCTCGTGGGTCGCTGAATGAACCGGGTGCCACACTGATAGACGCCAGTGCCTCATCAATTCGGCCGAGCAAACGGTGAGGTCATACGGCATGGTCCAAAGTGGTTTGAACCGCACCCCAACTACCCTACAACCAGCCTAAACCACCAAACAAAGCAGCAAGACGAGTGGAATTCTACCTGAGACCAGGGATATTTATTAGCAAGCAAATGCATGGAGGAAGGAAACAAGAAAAAATGAAGCAATGCAGAAAAATAAATGACACTGGTGCCAACAATAAAATTAACCGCTTAACCCCTACTGATATGCACCCACGATGCCAACGAACGAACAGAGATTCTTAATTATCCAAACTTAATTCGGCCCATCAGCCATGCCACAGATAACAGACATGGGGAAATCCACAAGATAATGAAGAATGTTGCACAAACGCAAGGCAAAGTGTGGCACGATGTCCCAGTCCAAGTGGGGGGCGAGGCGGTCATTCCGTGCCGCTGGCCGAGGGGATTGAAACAAACGTGGCTCGTTCAGAATGGCGTGAGACAGCCGTTTCTCTCCCGCAGGCTTTGACGCAGCTAGCAGTACCAGGGACAAAGCAAAACTCCTCCTCTTTCTTCCGGTTCACCTGCGTTTTTATCACTGCAGGCAAGTCGTCTTCGGGCAGATGCCACACCCCTCCCCTCCCCTTGTCATTGGTCATTGTTCGGCCTGGTGAGCAGGGTAATGATAGCATCTCAAACTGTAACAGCAGTATCACGATCCGTAATGGCTGCACCACGAGTCGTAACAGAAGCACCACTAATGGAAGCACCACGAGCTTTCTGAGGTTAATCAACTGCTGTTAACCGCCATTTGACAGCGCTTGCTCATTTTCCCACCAGACTCGTGTTTCTTGGCCGAGCGAGCGCTTTAAAAGAACAATTAAACAGATAACACAGGAAGGAACATAAAATAAATGGTGGTTAAAGGGGGTTGATAATTCTAGACACAGACATTAGGGAAGGCTTACAGTGCCTTTCTCAACATAATAGTGATGCATATCCAATATTATATTTAATTACTTTATGCTTATCGAAAACATATACAGTACGAAGAAATAACTGGAGTTAGACTAAGACTCAGGATCTAATAACCCCGAAGGAATAATTTCCACAACAATATTGATCGAAATAATCTGATAGTACATATTAGAGAAAGAGGCCGACAGGATGGCATCAAGGTATGCACACTTGCCACTGGTTGTCTAGCCTGGGTTTGAATCCCGATCCAGCTATAAACTGCCATCCCGGTGTTTCACAGGTTGGGAGGTTCATCAATGTGTGTGCCGTCCCTCCGATGAATGTTAAACGGGAGTCCTGTCTGCCAACATTTTTTTGGTGGATGTCAAAAGTACCATGGCGTCCTCCGTGAAGAGTAGGCAAGCTATCACTGGCACCCCAAACAAATTACAAATCCCTGCCCTTATGACTGCTGTGACGGCAATGGCAAACCACCCAGTGTAATCCTTGACAAGGAACTGCTTCGGCGGTACCGACGCTCTGCAACAGAGTATGGTACATCAGAATCACAATCAAGAATAGAGGAAGATCACAGAAGAAATGTTATTCTCTGGCTTCACTTCATCTCATTTCGACATGATCCATTTGCCATTTAATGTGTAGAAACATCAGTCCACTTTTAAAGGATGTTCGGAGACGATAGAAAAAATATTAGGAGACAATGGACAAATGAGGGCATTCAATGAGATTGCACCTGACTGGTATCAACACTCAGAATCATGACGTAAGTATGTACTCATATGAGATTGCCAAACAGGCCAAACCTGTTAACAACCCTTCTTCAGACGTGTAAACAATTGACTCTTCTTCTATCATGCTTGAACACTGTGTGCAAAAAGGGAAGCAGCCCTGAGCAGAACCTTGGGTGTAAAAACATTCAAACTTACAAATGATGGCCCAGCGTTCCTTTAATTATGTGTCTTGGGCCATCACTTTAATGGCCCCGTATAACCCATTATCGTTGACGATGTGCCCGCACATCACCATGCTTATACAAGCCACCATTTCTGAGTCATTATCAATGATCTCAGCAAAAGGGTGAACACTATTTTTTAGCATGGCCTGTAATTAAATATCTGACCAAATCCAGCACTGGAGTATCAGGAGGAACCCAACTAGACAAAGATGGAGTCATCAGGAGGAACCTGGATCGGATTTGGGTTTTGGCTGCGACGCCTCTACCCCCAAACCCATCGAGGCGCAGCCAGGATCGTGGAGGAGCTTGTCCTGATAATTGTACATGCATCACAAGTAAGACCAGGACATTATGAGGCATCAATGTGTGTTTACATTAAGTACAATTTCTCTCAAATGTGGAACCAATTTCCTCGGTCTGTTCAATGTCATTCTTCCTTCCACTGGTTCAAGACATCCGTTCCACCATCTCAGGTCATCCCCCAGCCATACCCATGATCTTTTCTACCTCATTAACCATCCCTAAGCCCACCTCTTTCAGTGTTTCCAGGTTATCAGATTTCCCCCACTCCTTCACCCTCCTCTTTGATTTATTAATTTATTTTTGCTCCATATCTTGTTCTTCCTCAAATTTCCCTTCCACTTCTGTGATTGAGCTCCTTCTAGTTTGCCCATCTATCCTGATGTTGGTGTCCCACCCTCATCTCTTTTCACCATGACTGCATGACCCTCGACTCTGCATACAAAATCAATTACAAGTGCATTATTAGACAAAGGACAAATCAATACAGTATATGGGATCCCAGTACAGTATTACGAGCTCTGTGCTCAGATGGCAACAATTACCGATCCAAATGTATGTCATGTGTTACATGGCTTTTATTGCTAAGGCCAACTTTATCTGACTGTTGTTTGCAATGTGACAAAGAAGGTATTTTTTGCAGGGCTTGTTCAGGAAGTTGATATTGTGATAAATACACTTGGATGTATAATAAACGCAGGAAACAAAGTTAAAAAGGAAACGGGCAAATGAAAGCTCACAGTAAAAGATCATTTGAACCTGTCATGCCTTTGTTGCATT
>CM068957.1:126723368-126739921 GCA_035128595.1 Eptatretus atami
GCATAATGCTTTCATGGAATCCCTAAATATTTATATATATACATATATATATATATATAATGCATGGGAAGAGATGTGATAACAGAAAAAGAGCAGACAATGACTCAGAGCAGATAAAGTGAATGGAGGAAGTTAAAAGATAGTTACCTTCCCACTAATGCTTTGCTAAAACACAAGTTTAGTTATTTATTTATTTTATTTCTACAGGGTGAGTCATAAGTCCCAGGTCACTGTTTTAGCTGCTTATACAAGATTTGTTTATACCCTCTACCAGGATGAGCCAAAAGCCCCAGGAGTAACAATATATTACAGTAATAACAGTAATAATAAAATATTACATTAATACAACAATAACAATACCTACTTAGACATCGAGTGCATCTGTATGACGTCCACAAGATCATTTTTCTCCACGTGCGGTGTGAAAACCGATGCTAAATACCACATGTTATGGTGCCAACTGCCAAATGCTTCCTGAACACGTTATTTCAGTTCATCAACAGATGCCATGCGATGTTCTGTAACATTAGCTTTGACGTACCCCCATCGAGCGTTGTCACAAGTGGTCAGGTTAGGACTGTGCGGTGGCCATATAAGTGTTGGCGAAGACCTGCCAATCCAACGGTTGGGAAAAATTTAATTGAGGTAGTTTTGTACCACACATGCATGATGCGGAGGTGCCCCAATCCTGCTGGAAATAAATCTCATGGGTTAGTCCACATCGTTCAAGTTCAGGTACAAGGTAATTCTCCAACAGGTGCAGATATTACTGCTGGTTGACCGACGCATCAAAAAAGTAAGGACCAATGAGGTGGTGGGCAGATAACGCCGCCCAAACCATAACATGTGGTGGATGGTCTTGCACTTCTTCAACACAATGTGGATTCGCATCACTCCAAAAGTAAACGTTGTGTGGAGATGAACTCAGGTAAACAGCACACTCATCACTAAACATTACCTTTGATCTTTTAGGAATTGTATCAAAGTGCTGCAGTAGTTCGTCACTAACTGTCAACCTGTTTTCATGACCTGCATCTGACAATTTACAAATGACAGTTGTTCATAATATGGTTTCATGTGAAGGTCTTCTTTCATCGTACGATGAGTACGAAACACCTAGCTCTGCAGAACATTTTCATAATGATTTTTTCAGAGATCTGAGAACGGATGTTTGAATGTTTTGAATTTCCAACTCATAAATTTTTGGTTGTCCACTGCACTTGCTGTCCACGTACACTCCAGTGTGAAATACATTTTTCCCCCAAACATGAAGATTTGATTTTGATGGTGCTGGTTTTCCAAAATGCTCCTCAAAGTCTTCTTGCACCTGTTTCATCGTCTTGTTTGTGTTTTCCCTCTCATGGTACCAGCCTCTCTTCCACAATAAATCGACTGGTGTCTGCCATCCTGGTTTAATGTATTACTTGTATTATCCGAAAAAACAAAACAAAACAAAAAACAGTATAAATACATGGGATGAACAAATCTTGTATAAGCAGCGAAAGCCGTGTCCTGGGACTTATGACTCACCCTGAACAAAAGGAAGGCCGAGACAGACACTCCATGACTATTTGAGCTCTACAGAACGATGAAGGACATTCACATGTACCTATAAACTAAACCCGTCAAACTGTAGAACTATGCCTGATACTTACATGAAGAGGCATCACCAAGTCATTGGCCTTTTTTATTTAATTAACAAAGGTCGAGGCTCATGAAACACTGGATGACAGAGGTGATGGGACATCTTACTGACAATGGGGTAGAGGTTATCAAATGGACAAGAACAACAATATCGTATATAAAACCGGAGGTAAGCAAATGCGTAAGGTCAGTGAGAATTAAGAAAAAAAGGGTGTGTATTGGGGACACTTCTGAGAGGGTGATTGACCACCATCTTAAAACACTGGAGGAAAGGCTGGATGGACTCAGGGAGGTGACTTCAAGAATGGAATAAGGGGAGAAATGAATATGCAGTTAGCTTCGATTTGTGGGGAATAACCAGGGATGATTTGGTGAACAAGTGTGTGTGTGTGTGTGAGTGTGTGTGATCAGGTAAGTACGGGAAGGAATGAAAGGCTGAAAGGGCCAGGACAACAATACCAGATGTGAGACAATGGAGGATTGCTGGGCCACAAATCTCTCTGCAGTGTGAGAGCAAGCCGTACATGCACTTCAACTTCCTGCACTTCAACTTGTTATCTGCTGAGATAACAATTTAGGAATTTGGATTCTACAGGCCTCCAACCAGTAAAATCTTGTAGTTTTCCAACATATCATCAAGCAGCACCAGCATCCAGTTTTCCTTCCATCAACAACTTTTCTATATCCCACTATTAATTTGCAATTAGTCACTGGCTTTGACACCAATACAAATATTTATTTCAGACCCTAGGCATCAAAGAGCTACAAACGGAGCACTTTGCATACCCGAGGCATGGAGCACCTCGCTGCTATCGGAGCATTTAAATTGCATCAGATGTGGTTATAAACGTGAATTGTTGCTCCCAGCTTGCCGGCTTGACGACAGAAGATGCCATTTGCATTTTTGCCTCCTTCATCCCTATCCCTTTTATAATCTTGTGTGGGCATGGGCAACTTGCCAGTCCTTGATAATACAGAAACAATAAGTAGAGTGAAAAGTAGCTCCAACAAAGCGACATTTAATCAGATAATTTTTGATGCCATCTGGTACTGCTATGATGGTATCGACCTGTATAACTATGCTTCATACTTGTATCTGCTGCTTGATGCTATCTGGTATCAGACTCAGTGGCATAGTCATTAGAGCATCTGCTCCAAGTCCGGGAGGTCATTGGTTCCAACGTTGGTTCAAACCTGGCTGAGTCATACCCAATACTTTAATAATGGTACGTTCTGCTTCCTTGCTTGATGTTCAGCATTTAAAAGGATAAAGCACGGTCAAACAATGTTGGGTAGGCAACGGCAAACCACCCAGTATAACCCTAGTCAAGAAACTGCTTTGGCAACGCCAACGCTCTGTAAAGAGTATGGTACATCAAAATGATGATAAAAAAAAACATGTTGTATGAGTGCCAACAATAAATGCAAACGAGTTTCTCAAGAATTACTCGCTGACACTTCCTCATTCCAAACACAATGAAACAGATTTTTTTGATTTTTTTGGCCATTTTCCAACTTTTATGCACATTTATATATTTAACTCTATTCCTTTATGTTCTGATCTATTCTCCCATCACCTTGTGCTTACTCCACGAACTTTAATCACAACTCCCTCCGCCAGCAAATTACATGTAATTGTTTGATTGGTCGTCAAAACTTTCTGAGCAAGTCCAACTAATAAAACACCAAAACTCACATTCAGAAGCAAATTCTTCACAGTTGAGCCATTTATAGATTACAGTATGATGCTATGTAGCCACCCAGACTGCAGCTGTGGAGATGTCAGCTTTGTGTCCATTGAGGGTGAAATTGTAAGAATGTTGGAATGTGAGATAAGGCCGTTATGAACAGGTTCCATTTTGCATGCTTCATGTATGAAAACATCTCTGTATTCACATACAGTGAGCATGCTGTTTGCACACAGACAGGACGGACAAAGCATGTGAAATCAGATAATATGAGCGTGGAAATGTTTTGTGATGATGATGAGGAAGGAGGGGGGGGTGTTGTCATGTTGACCTTGAGCATGTTTGAAAGGGTGCTGACGTGAGAACATGAGCTATGAACAACCAAATAAATAACATATATTTTAACGCTGATTTCACTAAAGTGCAGTACATGATCCACAGCAGTACTGTATGATGTCACCTCTATTCTTTTACATCATTTATAGGTGTGGAAAGCATGGACATGGAAAAGACTTCAAAAGGAAATTTGCATTTTCAAAGGAAAATGGGGTGACATGGAAAACGAGTCGATTTGAGCTTATCTATTAATAAAATGAAAGATTCCATTTTATTCACCTGACAATGACAATCAGACGTGTTCTCCGGCCATGAGAAGTGCTGGGAAACGGGTCCTCCGGCCTAACGTCCATCCGAGGGACAGTGTAGCAGCATGTGAAACACCAAGATGGCAGTTTATAACTGGGTCGAGATTCAAAACCAGGTGAGTACATCTAAGCTATGCTACCAGCCAGAGTTCCAAAGAATATGAACAGGAAAAGTTGGATGAAATTAGTGCCGTAATTTTAGAAAGTTATTCAAAACAATATCCCTGGGCATATTTCTACTTGATCTCAATTTGATACTGAGATTGATGAAAAAGGTTCGAATTCAGCTTTATTTTTGTAGTTACATGTTACAGTTTCATGACATGTTTTAAAAAAATAATTTAAAGGGTAAATGTACTAATTCTCCTGACAGCAGTATATACTTCGAAATTAATTAATTGATACACAATATTATTGTTATTCTTACTATTTCGTATGCAGCCTGTGGCTGCTGGTTGCATCATTTTCTGGCAGCATGGCTGCGCTGCTGATGCAGTGCCCCTATTACAAATAAGCTGGAACTCATTTTTGCTGACCTCCAAAGGATGACAGGCTGAGTCAACCTACCTGATGATGTTGAACAGGATGACAGGGACTCAAGACCTTAAACTCAAGACCATAAAATCTTAAGACAGCCATCTTAACCGTGAAGCCAACACTAGGCTTGATACACTTGTTGTTCATACATGTAATTTTGTAATTCCAGCTTTTATGTTTTTCTTTTATGCTAATTAATCTTCAACTTTTTTCCTTGTGTGCCTCATATTTGAGGGGAATCATTTTAATGTGAATGGTTAATCCGTGCTGAATACAAGTGCGCATGAATGACTGGTTCGTGTCAGCTGCAGGATTTCAGGATAACACTGATGTGTGCTCACTCCCGAGCCATCTGTCTGGTCCTGGATTTGTTACTTCAAATTAAGTTGAACATGACCAGAGGTGAAGTGATGATGCATAGCCAGAAGGGGTAGCTAGGAGATACAATGAAACCAGCTGTTCTGTCTTGCATTTACATTTGTGGACATCAACAATCCCACAATATATCTCAAAGAGTAGACAATTGTGTGCCGATACCCCGACCAAATTTATTGCATTGACATTAAATTGGATATGTAAGGCGATTGATTAGAAGTCGAATATATATGTAGTTAATGTTATGGATGTACTTAATACAGATAATTCTAGTTTGAGAGAATGAGGTATGGATACGGCAGGGGTAGGATGGGCCAAATGGCTTCCTCCTGCATCTCGGCTTTCTTTTACATGACCTTTCTTGGTATGTCAATTTCTTTGATTATTTCGACATCTATTTACATTTTTCTCTTTATTATTTCCGCCACTGAAGGTGAAGGAGGTTATGTTTTCATCCCTTTCTGTCTGTTTTTTCTGTTTGTTTGTGTACAGGATATCTAAACAGTTGTAGACGGATTCGGACGAAACTTGGTGGACAGGTTGGGTGTGTCGCATGGACGAATTTATTCGATTTTGGTGTAGATCCGAATCCGGATCTGGATACGAGAATTATTTAATTTTTTAAGTGATTCTTCACCATTGAGAGATAAAACCAAAAACGATACAGTACTGTATAGCATGTTATTTCAAAAATGTATTGGGCCTGATGTGTTTTTATGGATCAGGCATTGCATGGCGGAGGTATGTGCTCTACCGAGTGCCCTTCTAGTTTACTCTTTGTAATTATGATAATTAATGTTTTTTGTCCCCTTCTGGCTTCTTACAGCAAATGTTTTTGCAATTATATTCAACCAGAAAATAGAGTTAAGTGAGGTATAAAATAAAAAATAATTTATCGCATGAAAAGTCACTTAAAGGCAATGATTATTAGAAGTTTTTAAAATTTACACATAATAAAGCTTTATATAATATGCAACATTGAAATTGCTTTCCTGAAAACACCCCCACCATCAAAAGCTGATATCGAGAGTAGACCTATATTCACATTATTTATAAGACTAGTTTACAATTGAGCAAGTGGTCTCCACATCATGGAAACATCCAAATGTCTTAGTTGGGGTCTGGGCATGTTTCGTTATCAATATGGATCTCTTGACTTACTGTAGCTGTTGAAACTGATAACTGAGAAAAACACTGTTGCTTTAACGTGCATTAGGTTCCCAATACCACAACCAACATTTGCATATTAGATCACGTGACTTTAATGAACTAACACTTGTTTCACATAGATTTCTTTGGAAAATTTCAGGACACTGCCACACCACAAGCTGTCTGAAAAGATGGTATCAGCTCTTAAACAAAAAATTCAGACATGTATAGGCTCTCGACTTTTCGAACTTACGAATTGTTTTTCACAATTGATCGAATGGTAAGTATGGAGTTAGGATATAAAATATAGAGAATCGATAGGTTAAGTGAATGAGATGTGGATATGGCACAGCATCAAGAGACAAAAACTCAGACTCAAACTGTTATAAAATGGCTTCCTTTTTTCCGATAAAAAGATTGTTATTGATGATTTAGAAAGAATGAAAATGGGGATAAGTAATTCTTTTGTAAAAAGGGTATTAAAACTTCAGAAAGAAGCGCCCTCCTTACACTTCATAGAAATATCAGGATATAAGTGAAAGATCATGCCTATGAAGGTAATGAATGTTAAGACCATCTTATATGATTTCAAATATATATCTGAATGCTGTGGAAACAGCTCTTTTATTTAGTCAAACCTCTCATAAAAGCCAACATAATTAAGTCTTTTCGAACTACCTTAATTAAAACGATTTACATGGAATTTAAAACGAAAGTATCCAAACAGGATATTTCAGGTCAATAAATTACTGAAGAAATCTATTTTTACCTCCACCACCGAAGATGAAGGACGTTACGTTTTCACCCCTTTCTGTTAGTTTGTTTGTTTGTCTATTTCTTTCTGTGCATGATATCTCAAAAAGTTGTGGACGGATCCGGATGAAATTTGTGGACAGGTTGGGTGTGTGACAAGGACGAACTGATTAGATTTTGGTGAAGATTTGGATCTGGATCTGACTACTAAAATTTTTTTAGTGCTTCTTCACCATTGAGAGATCGGGTTAAAAACGATACATGGCATGATATATCAAAAAATGTATTGGGCTCGATATATTCTCATGGATCAGGCATTACGTGGTGTACGTATGCGCTCTACCGAGTGTCCTCGTTGGTAAAAGGTTTGCAATGTTTTTTCAAATAACAACCTATATTTAAGAGAAATATATGAACAACTCTCAGATTCAAAGAGAGCAGTAAAAGAAGGAGTACTTGAAAGCTGTTTTAGTGCTGGTGGACCCCACTATTTGTGGATTCATGATTCATGGTTTATAACATGTGACCTGCTTTGACATTCCCGGCCCTGTGCTTCACGTATTCATGGTTTTTCGTGGGCATATTTGCATTTTTTGCAGATGTATTCATGTTGTTTTGTTTCATAGTTTTTTCACGTTTTCACGATTTTTTTTTCGTGCATATTCATGGTTTTCCCGGGCATTTTTGCAGTTTTTCATGGGATTTTTGATCTTTTTTCTCATGAACTTATCCCCCCTTTTTCTATTGAAACAACACCCCACTTATCACTATTTGGGGAATTTTTCAGGAACGTATCCCATGTGAATATTGGAGTCCAACAGTATTTGTCCAACAACTGGGCTGGTTACTTTGAGTGCTGTACCAGGTTGATCCACCAGCTGCCGAGTTTGATGTCATGGGTGTTACTATCCCTATCAACTGTGAGCCTTCAATCAACTGTGATCCACCTTCATTTGTAGAAACACAGGCTGTGGTGAACCAGTTGAAATGGGGTAAAGTCCTGGGATCTGTGGCATCCATGCTGAACTTCTCAAGGCTGGTGGAAATGCTGCACTCATGTCATTGCATGCAGTTCTGTGCTCTGCTGGAACACAGGCATAATCCCAACTGACTGGAAGAGGGGGCCTTGTTGTCCCTCTCTGGAAAGGGAAGGGTGATCGCCAAGACTGCAAGAACGACCGAGGGGTAACGCTGCTCTCAGTGCCGGGCAAGGTCTTTGCTCAGATAATTCTTAATAGGGTTTGCCCCCATCTGCTTGAGCACCAGCGCCCAAAGCAGTGAAGCTTTACACCAAAGAGGTCAACGATTGACCATATCCTTGCTCTTTAGGTCCTCACCGAACGCAGACGAGAGTTTTGGCAGGTGCTGCTTGCAGCCTATGTTGATCTCTGTAAAGCGTTTGACTCAGTGAATCGGGGTGCTCTCTGGAGGATTCTTGGTCTTCGTGGGGTGCCACCAAAACTGATCAATCTGATGTCAGTACTCTGGTACTGAGAGTGCTGTTAGATGTGGTGATACCATCTATGACTTATTTCCAGTTGTTACTGGAGTTCATCAGGGGTGGGTAATGTCCTCCATACTTTTCAGCACTTGTATGGACTGGATTCTGGGGAGGATGTTGGAGAGATCAAGCTGTGGTGCTCGTCGTTTGGATGTCAAGATCTCGGACCTTGATTTCGCAGATGATGCAGTCATCTTTGCGGAGACTTTAATATCCTTTTGGGGGTCCTCGAGGTGCTGAATGAGGAGTCGGAGCCGCTGGGATTACGGGTTTCTTTGGTCAAACTAAGATCCAGGCTTTCAATGACATCTTGGATGCTGCTGTCCTGTCTGTCTGTTTGTGGTGGGATGTTGAGGTCTTGGAGAGATTCACTTACTTTGGCAGTGATATTCATGTCTCTATGGCTTTGAGCCAGAGGTTAACAAACATCTGGGTTGGGCCTGGGGGGGGGGGTCATGGATTCACTGGATCATGGGTGGTGGCACTGCCGATAAGTGTGCGGGAGGACGAAAGTCCGAGTCATCAGGTCCTTGGTGCTTCCAATCTTGCTCTATCGATGTGAGACTTGGACTCTGACCATGGATCTGAGATGGAGACTTAATTCCTTTGATGCCAGGTCTCTTCGGAGAATGGTCAGACTTTGTGTCCAATGCTGGTCAGACTTTGTATCCAACGACCGGTTGCTGAGAGAGAGAGACACAAATGAGATTTGTTACCTGCATAGTCTGTGAGCATCAGTTGTGGCTGTATGGACATGTGGCTTGTTTTCCTGACGCTGATCCTGCTCACCAGATTCTCTCAGCAAGGGAACCTCATGAGTGGAGGAGGCCAATGGGCCAACCTTGTGCCTCGTGGTTGCAACAGGTTGATCGGCATCTCAAGGAGATGGGGATGGGTCAGGCATCTTCCTGGGGGATGGCCAGATGGAGGCCCCTGGAGTACCGGTGGAAAGTGGACGCAGTGTCACACTGCTCCGGCACATGCTCCCATACCTGACCTGACCTTACAATATTTGTAGAATAACATTAATCGAGTTTCCTATTGTGAAATCCTCACCTCTATTTGCATAAAGTTATATCATCATCATCTGATCGAGCGAACTCGGGCATTTTGCCTCTCGATGGCATAAATAATCTACAGTGGTTGCCAGTCCTATTGTAGATCGCCGTGTTCGCTTGAACCGGTCTCTCCCCTAAGGCTTCATACTTCATACCGTTTTCAACACTTCATACCGTTCTGCAAGTATATTAGCAGTCGCTAATTCATGCCTCATCTATCCGCTGCCATAGATGATTTTCTGACTATACTTTGTCTGTTTCCTATCCCTCAACCTTTCTGGCATGGTTGTACCTACCAGTTTAGCTCTCTTGGTTTTTGGAACACACTCAATGTGATAGTCAACCCACAGTGCCCGAATAACCCCCACAGTGCACTCTAGCATTTGGGCACTCGGGCTTAACTTGTACGGTCCTCAAGCACACATTGGCATAGCACAGGTAGGGTGCTGGATGCCATCCCAGTATTCAAAAACCCGATGTTTTCGCCTGTCTCCCTTTATATATAGCTCTTTATATAAAGTTATATAGCTCTACCAAAAGTAAAAAAGATAGCAAAGCTGTCATGAATATGAAGAATAATGATAATGAATGCTTCTTTTGGATCAATCCTTGTACACATTCATTCCACCGATGATAATGATGAAAGAGTTAAGTAAATGGATTCAAATAATGTTATGGTATTAAAGTTTCTAATAAAAATGTTGAGCAAAAAGTTTTAAAACAACAACATATCAATGTTCTCTAAATGAAACAACTTTGAGGGAAATCTCGTTATACATATACCAAAAATCTTTCATAATTAGTTCACAAAAGGATAATAAATAAATAAATAAATAACCGAGATTTTTATTTGGAGAAGATCCTTAAACACATTCCATAATGATCCAAGGTTGGAAAAACATGAAGAATAATGTATCATTAATAAAGCTAGTAAAATATAAATACCTGAACCTCATGAAGCATTGATGTAATTTGAAAACGATAATTGGAAGATTAAACATACATTTTCAATATACGTAACTCTGAGTGTAATCTCGAAGAGATATCTACATGCTCTCCAAACCAAGAAACTCCCCATACAAAATAATATCAGAACCTTGTTTTAAAACAAGCTCAAATGAGCTAAGATCCTCGTTCTCTTAATGATGACGTCATAAAAACGAATATGACGTCATTGTGATGTATCAGGTTTGCGATAATTATCTGTGCTAATGCCCGCTTGATTCCCGCAAACAAAATTCAAACAGCTTGCCTAGTTTCGGAGATAATGGTATAGGCGATTCCCATTAGTGGCAATATTATGACGTCAACTTTTTTCTAGGAAGAATTTCCAAAATCGGAGATGGTTACTGCCTGCGCGTGGGCTTTCTGCATATACATGGCAAGTTTCACGAAGATCCGATGAAAACCTGGGTTGTGAAACAAAAAATGTCAAAAAATAGGAATGACGTCAAAAAAATTGATATGACGTCATAGATGTATCATATATGCGGTAATTCATCTCTGCTAATGCCCTGTTCGATTCCCACAAACAGAATTAAAAAAGCTTGCCTAGTTTCGGAGATAATTTTTTAGGCGATTTCCATTAGCGGAGATATTTTGACGTCATAACTTTTTTTCTAGGAGGAATTTTCAAAATCGGAGATGGTTACTGTCTGCGCAGGGGTTTTCTACATATATGTGCCAAGTTCAGGAAGTTTCGATGAAAACTGTAGGCTGTGAAACAAAAAGTCCACAAAGAGAGATGAAGAACAACAACGTGAGTAAGACTTAGAGATCCTCCACGAGGATCTAATAAACTCCTCTGTTATTGATGAAAAATAATTATACAGATAGATGAAGTGAAGATATGTGACAAATTTAATTTTTTTAAAGATCAGAGAATGATGTAGAATAACTTGCAAAACGTTTTATTTTGTACAGTATACATATTCAAGGCTCATGCAAGACCGAGAACACAGAACACAGAACAGAACAGAAATAATACAGTTAAAAGTGGGGAAACACATAAAGAGCAAGGTAGAGGGACACACCAGAGAGACACTTGGAGGAAGAATGGGTGAGGGCGAGGATGAGAGCAAGGGGAGGGGAGGAGGAATTCATGGGGTGAACAGACTGGATACAGACTTAAGCATAGCAAGAAAGAAGAGGAAGTGAAAACCGGGTTTGAAGCAGAAATGGAACAAAAAAATGGAAATGTGAGAGAGAGGATAAAATGCTAACTTGAAAAGGAATGACTGGGCTCTGGAAGGGAATGACGTAGTGCGGTACTGCTATTGACAATGGGTGCTCGGCAAGTGGCTTAAGCGCTCATGCAAGCACTCCAATTAAATGGTTGATAAGGAACGGTTGGCCAGGCTGTCACTGCAGACCATAAAGGATCCCTTTAACTTTAAAGCCGGTGTTCACTGCGCATGCAGCAGTTCAAATAATGACTTTTTGAATTGCTTTGTACGCGGTGAAGATCAAATTGGGCAGTATAGACACTTTATGCAATGAAATAACACGAATTCGTTCAAATAAGGACTTAATCGATAAAAGAGTTGCTACTTAATGCAGAACAACTCTGGAGACATTGCAAAGTTCAATCGCATGTGCAATAAATACTGCAGAAAATCTATCATGTTGCTTGCTCGTCTGTCTACTTGTCACATGGTGCATTGGTTCAGGGTCCGCGCAAACATTATAACGTTTTTCTTTTTAAAACATCCGTTTTTCAACAGATTTGCTTTGGTTCCCCGAAGAGCATCTCGCGAAACCTCCCAAAATATAGACACATTTCTGGTAGATGCTATGGATTGGCAGTCCCTCTGGGGGACAGGGCATGAGGTCTACCAGTGAGTGCATTATATCATGCAGCTCAATGAAGCTAGTTAATATTGGCAGGTTCCTAAATTTTTGGTTCACTCAATATAATTCGCCAAACAGAAGAAAAAGATGTTTAATGCTTTGGAAATTTCACATTTTCTTGTGTATCTATGGAGAAGGAGAGAACATGGCCTTGCTTGCTTAAAGTAAATAGGTATATCACCTGAGTTATAAGACTCGTTATTTCTTTAAATTATCAGACTTCACAACAGATTTTGACACTTATTCAGTCCGGACGATATCCGATCCTCAAAACTGAAATAATATTTCGATGATAAACTTTAATTAGTCCGTGAGAGTCGATCGTGGAAAATCGTCTCATATAATGCATGAAATTGCTCCAAGCTCCCAATTTGAAAACTATGTAGTACTTATAAAATCGACGTGTACAGCGATTCATAGCTATGATGAACAGACATTTGATAATATGAGTGAGGAAAGTGAAAAAACCCAAAAACTTCATCGATAAGAAATCGTTGCAGCATGTTCCAAGTCAAGGCAGAGTCGAGCAGGCCAAAAAACATGGCGACTTGAGACCTCAGCAATGTTACCAAGGATTCTTCTTCAGACCCCGCAGAGAGTGGTGACCGAGGATGTGCCTAATAAAGGATATAATTAAATACGGCCATTAATCATCTTTAAAAGGGGTGTTTTAATTCACCCAAACACTCAATTTGCACTCTTGCACTTCCATTGAGTTTTCTAAGCCTGGTGTTGGCTTAGTGGTGAGGGTGGCGGCTTGGGATCCTAGGGTCCTGAGTTCAAGCGCCCGTTGGCCATGAATTAAAATACACCAGGAGGTTGACTCAGCCTGTCATCCTTCTGAGGTCGGCTAAATGAGCACCAGTGTACTGGAAGGGGGACACTGCATTAGCAGCATCGCCGCATCCCAACCAATAATGCAACCAGCAGCCACAGGGTGCACTCGGTAGAGAGAGATGGAGTTTTCTTTGTGTGCAGGCAAAGTTCCAGGCTGCTAGGTTTTATGGTTTTGGAGTTATGGAGGAGACATACTGACTGACACACACACACACACACACACACACACACACACACACACACACACACACACACACACAACACACACACACACAACACACACACACACACACACACTAGTGTAGATATGCACCATACAGAACAAGTAAATATGATGAGTAAAAAAAAGGAGAATCCTCATTTATTGATAATGAAATGTACCATAGTATTGACAGAGTGTTAGTGGTGCCGAAAAATATTTTTGGCACGGGTTATTGTGGGTGGTTTGCCATTACCTGCAATGTAATCATTCAGGACAGGATAAAATTGGGCAAAAATTTACTGCAGCTGACCCCAACAGAAGTAAGGTGGGTAATATTTCTATGATGTCAGAATGCCAAATTTGCAAAGGTTACCGGTGGAAACCCCTCACCAAAATCTCCACATTCTGCTTTAAACTCGATCTCTCAATATTTCATTCCAAACAGCATCATTCGAAATGACAAAGTAATACTATCCCATTATATAACAAATACAAACACTTGTGAGGTAAATGAAGATATTGTTACGGCTGGGGAAATTCGAATAACAATAAAATTTCCTTAGATTCATTATGACGCTAAGTTTATGTGATAGTTCCCCACCTTGTTAAAGGGAATTCGTGTGATTCATCGGGCTGCGACGCTTTGAGATAAGCCGTTTTTCTTTTCTATCGTTATTGAGACCACCATTGCAACAAAACCTCCACACAAACAACCGCCACCACCACTACGCCAAACGCAACCACGCTCACACCACCCCACAACCACCACCACCAACGTCGCTCTCAACAACCGCTTCCGAATGGCAGAGACAAAAAGCACTCGTGAAGCCTGTGGGTTTTTTCCCCGCCTGATTCTCCCGCCTGTTCTTCCCCGCACTTGGTGTGGGGGAGTGCGATCCGAGCGGGGGCAAAAGGTCATGTAAAGGAGGGTCTGATTTTGGGGAATAATTCCCTGGCCCCGAGCCAAAACTGACTTTCCTCGTCCCCCGCACGACGCGGGGAGGGGGAGCGAGAGGGCACGCCCCTTTTTGGGAAGCTTCCAGAAGGGAGGTGGAGCCAGAAACGGGCGGGGCAAAGGGCGGAGCCCCGCCTTCACAAAAGAGCGAACAGACGCGAGCTCGTTCGTTCTGGGTCTCTTCTCGGTTCATGCAGGCTCGTACGTTCTTGGTTTCGTGGCGCTGGTCACCCATTGGCGTTCTCTTCTCCCTCCCTTCGTTTGGACCTCTTCGTTTGGAATCTTCGTTTTGGGCTTCTCTCTCTCTGTCCTGAAGCCCCTTCTGCCCTTCAGTCTTTTGCTTGTTTGGTCGTAGAAGCACCAGCAGCAACGCCGGAGAAAGCTCGCTGAACATGCTAGGGCCCGAGGTCAGGCCGGCTACGCAAGGCCGTGTGGAGTTGACGTCGCGACCTGCCCACCGTCGCGCCACGAGGGCGCGGGTAAGACACTTCGCGTCTCACGGGACCCGTTCGTCCTCCAGGTCCCGTGCCATAAAGGTTTTACGAAACCCGTCTACCTCCCTGCCTATGGGAGGGTTTTCTTTGTTTTTGTATGCATGCTGTGGCGTCGTGTCCCTGCCAGTAGGAAACTGTGTAAGTAACTGTGCATGTAAATTGATCCTTGCTTAAAGTCGGGTCGTATTGCTTTTGTTTTCTATTTCCTTGCTTGTGTTGTGTGTGCAATATGTGCTTTAAATAAATGTCTTGTGTGAAATGTACCCGTTCGTCGTCTTTTTTCCCTTTTGAAAGTGCCATCTGAATCGCGGAATAAATTAGTAGAGGGTTTTGAACGCCCGGTAAACAGATCACATCGGTCGAGTTCGGCGATAACACAACTCGTTATCACTGTAGCACGAACGGCCGCTTAAGCGTTCGTGTCCTAGGCCGACCTGCAGAGGTACGATCGCCCGATCGACTACTCGCGCAGTACTTAGTAGGTCGAATTTGGCGCAGCAACCCTATCCTGCGGCCGGGTGGGCAATTGGCACGATCGTGGTGAGGTTAAACCCCCACCCGTGACTAGCTCCTGGCGTATTCCAGGACGGTCATGACTGAATTTTCCGTCGGTGGGCGATGCGGTTGCCGATTGGAGTTACGCAATCGCTCGCACGCCAGGCGGGCCAGAATTCGTAACAATATATGTATAATATAATAATATATATATATATATATATATATATATATATATTATATATAGTATAATATAATATATATGCCTCGTACAAACACTTGTGAGGTAAACAAATATAGATTCTTCATTCAAACACTCATGAGGTAAACTAATGTAGATACTTTATACAATCACTCGTGAGGTAAACTAATATAGACACTTGATACAAACACTCATGAGTAAAACAATTATAGACGCTTTATACAAACACTCGTGAGGTAAACAAATATAGACACTTTATACAAACACTCATGAGGTAAACTAATATAGATTCTTCAATCAAACACTCATGAGGTAAACTAATGTAGATACTTTATACAATCACGCGTGAGGTAAACAAATATAGACACTTTATACAAACACTCATGAGTAAAACAAATATAGATTCTTCAATCAAACACTCATGAGGTAAACTAATGTAGATACTTTATACAAACACTCGTAAGGTAAACTAATATAGACACTTTAGACAAACACTCATGAGTGAAACAAATATAGACGCTTTATACAAATACTCGTGAGTTAAACAAATATAGACGCTTTATACAAATACTCGTGAGGTAAACTAATATAGACACTTTATACAAACACTCATGAGGTAAACAAATATCGACGTTTATACAAATACTCGTGAGGTAAACTAATATAGACACTTTATACAAACACTCATGGAATTACACATATAGACGACCTGTAATCAACAAATACTCATGTAGGTAAACAATATCGACGTTTATACAAATACTCGTAGTAAACACAATATAGCAACTCATACAAACCTCATGAGTAAACAATATAGACACTATACAAACACTCGTGAGTAAACAAATTAGACACTTTAACAAATACTTTGAGGTAAACAAATATATAGACACTTTATACAAATACTCGTAGGTAAACAATATAGACACTTTATACAAATACTCGTGAGTAAACAAATATAGACACTTTCAAATAACTCTCGTGATGAACAATATGACGTTTATACAAATACTCGTGAGGTAAACTAATATAGACATTTTATACAAATACGCGTGAAGTAAACAAATATAGACGCTTTATACAAATACTCGTGAGGTAAACAAATATATACACTTTATACAAATACTCGTGAGGTAAACAAATATAGACACTTTATACAAATACTCGTG
>CM068957.1:126755921-126766290 GCA_035128595.1 Eptatretus atami
TAATACAAACACTCGTGTGGTAAATGAATGTAGACACTTTATACAAACACTCCTGAGGGAAACACATATACACTTTATACAAACACTCATGAGGTAAACAACTATAAACGCTTTATACAAATACTCATGAGGTAAACACATATAGACACTTTGAACAAATACTCATGAGGTAAACAAATATAAACGCTTTATACAAATACTCATGAGGTAAACAAATATAAACGCTTTATACAAACATTCATGAGGTAAACAAATATAGACACTTTGTACAAATACTCATGAGATAAACAAATATAAACGCTTTATACAAATACTCATGAGGTAAACAAATATAAACGCTTTTTACAAACATTCATGAGGTAAACGAATGTAGACACTATTTGAACACTCGTGAAGTAAACGAATAAAGACACTTTATACAAACGCTCATATCATGCCGGAATTATCTGCCTGTGTGGTTACATCTGCTGCTATGGTGAAGCGTCAGCAAGGGCCACTGCATCTCGGAGTTGACTGTCCTTCAGGGAGAGATAAAGCGTTTAGGAAAGAGTACTCGTTTAAAATAATTAAATCCATCGATGAAATGAACGAGTGCCAAAGTGGACTCCTGCTGGGTCTAAACTTGCAAACAAACAATGCACAAGTTTAAATATTTATTTGATTGATTGCAACATATCGCCAACACATGTTTTGAAGTATTGCACCGGTATCTTAAAAATCTCATGGGCTCACCACCTCACACCTTTTTAACACCTTAGCTCAGAAGAGGGTTTGGGTTAGTGGAAGAAAAGTCTAAGAAGACAAATCACATTCATGTTTCGCAAAGCAAAATCCGTGGTTAAGCAATTGGTTCACTGACTGTCTGTCTACAAATGTAAGTTTATGATCAAGGAACAACTTCATTTCAATTGAATGTTATATTTTGAACATGAATCGGAAAATGAACTTGCAGATTAACAGTACTTTGGCTCTGAATTTGTCCCGATTGTGCATGTGCAGAGAGTAGTGAGATAATTTTTTTAATGTCTGACTGTCTGGCAGTCAACAAAATTGAAAATCATTGCAAACAGGAAACTTAGTGTTTTTAGGAAGTCCCAAAGGACACAAAGAACAGCTACCAATAACTAATATAATGTGTTAAATAAAATGTTGTCAAATACGCTGCGTCAACAGCAGGAAACTTTCCAAATTTTGTTCTAAAACCTTTAAAATATTTGTTTTATTTCAATTGAATTATATACTTGAATACTGCATAACACAAATCGCTTTTTTGGCACTATCAAAAGCATTCCATTTAGCAGTACTTGGACAAAATATTACAGTATTTTACGTCATCAAGACCAATTAAATTTGCCGCTCATGGACCCTGCCCTTGTCCTTGTTTCTCAATGAACTCTCTCTCAATACAAACACTCGTGAGGGTGTTCTATGAACTCTCGAGTTTTTGATGGAACAAAATCTAGAGATATCGGAAAAGTGCTAAACGTAAGAATAAAATACAGTGGAAGTGGTAGGGGGAAATGAGAGGCATTGAAGAAAGAAACCCGATAATGAAAATGACCACAAATTAGATTTTAATTCATCCCTTAAACATGACTGAAGAAAACCTCTGTAATTATCGCTTCAAACCTATGCACGGTCTCTGTGAGGCTTGCACCAACGCCCCCACCCACCCCTAAACCCGTCATTTTAATCCTCACCAGATGAACTTGACGTACATATTAACAATTAAAGGTATTGGGACAGCAAACTAAAAACCATTGTACTTTGACACACAATAGTGATGGCTTTTACCTCTTCCAGCATGACAACACACCTTGCCATACTGCTGTGCATACATTAGGAATATCTTTGAGGTAAACTAACCCTCAACCGATACCCAATCAAACTAATGTGGGACGTCTTGGAACTGCCTGAGGGCTAAGGAAAACGGAACACAACCCATCTCTAAATGTGCAATTTCTCTTAAGGAGGAATGGTCTATTATTCTGGATATCACAACTACCATGATGGTTCCAGAGATCTTTGGTATGTGGGGATTCAAAATGTTCGAGAAACAAAATACCCACAATAAGTCTACATGCCAACACTTTTTATTTTTCTATATGCACTATACAGTACAAGTAAATGTGATTAGTAAAAAAAGAAAAAAAGAATCCTTACTAATCCATAATGAGATGTACCATAGTCTTTACAGGTGTTAGTGCTGCCGAAATAGTTTTTTGGCATGGTTATTGTGGGAATGTAGGTAATTTGGTCACAGGTAATTTGGTCACGGGAAACTTGGTCATGGTAAAACGGTCACAGGTAATTTGGTCACAGTAATTCGGTCACGAGGTAATTTGGTCACGGTAATTCGGTCACGGTAATTCGGTCAAAGGTAATTTGGTCACGGTATTATTATTATTATTATTTATTATTCACTGCATTTAAGGCCAGTAAGGCCCAAGAGCGGTAATAAACATTTTCATTTCATGGCCGGCGAATCTTGTTGGCATAATGACGTATTGACCAAGTTTACTGACCACTATAATGGAATCGGGATTTAAAGTTGAGAGGACAGAATCGATTCCATTATAGTAGTCAGAACTTGGTCAATTCGTCATTATGCCAACAAGATTCGCCGGCCATGAAATGAAAATGTTTATTACCGCTCTTGGGCCTTACTGGCCTTAAATGCAGTGAATAATAAATAATAAATAATAACTTATTAAACCATGGACCACACTTACCTTTGTGACCGAATTACCGTGACCGAATTACCGTGACCAAATTACCTGTGACCAAATTACCGCGCTCCATTGTGTGTGGTTTGCCATAACCTGCACGATAATCAGTCAGGACAGGATCGAATATTGGAATTTGTTTCGGGTGCTGATAAGAGCTCACCTTCTTCTTATTTTTCTTCTTCTTATTTATTATGCAGGAAATGGCTGCGGGGTAGCATCATTTGCTGGGGGCATTGCCAAGCCACTGATGCAGTGCCCCCAGTAAGTTAGAGCAGGAATTTGGAATTTGTTTATTGCTTCAGCAATATCTCACTTACTCTTCACGAAGGACACTGTGGGATCTTTAGCGGCCATCAACTAATACCGGCAGACAGGACGCCCAGCTTAACATCCATCCGAGGGACGGCACACAAAATGATGAATCACCCTGCCTGCAAAACACAAGGATAGCAGTTTACATCTGGGTTGGGATTCAAACCCATGCAAGACACAGATCAGAGACAAGGAGTCATATACATCTAGGCTAATCAGATGCCAGCACCCTTACTAATTATATACACCTATTTATTGAAAGATTCAAAAACCTTTGGCATTTCTTCGACTGATGTTCCATTCCGAGAACACATTGAACAGCACACTCATCTTCGTCATTCTTGGTAGACAAACCCATAGTTCACCGTCAACACAATTAGCAGATAGAAACGTGACACTCAGATGTTAATCTCACAACTATGAAAATCACTGCAAAAGAGGTGTTTTCTTTGAATCTAGGAAATCGAATTGGTTCTGGTTGTTTGACGATCTGGGAAATGAAGCCTTTAATGGAGGCTTAATGAGAAAGCTGAACAAACAATAGTCTCCAACACTGTAAAATACCAATGGAAATTATTGTTCATGCAGTGTACATGAACTCATTGCATGTACCACTGGGACATGAAGATGATAATTGTTATTAAAAAGATCTGATTCAAATTTCCAAAGATCTTGATCAACCTACCTTTCTTATTCTGTATTAACTTGAATTATCCTTCACAGTTCCACAGACTTCTGTCTTACTTTGAAATTCGGGTTTCACCGAAGCCTCGAGCATCTGCAAATGATCATACAGCAGGAAAGTGCTTTCTTCCTGATTAAAAAATTATTTCTGAATTCCGAAATGTACTCCTTTGAAAGTTCGAATCCAGCAAGTTGCTTTCTTAATCCGGTTGACCTAACACATATGGCCACTTGATGACTCGCACTGTTCACCAGGTGTCCTTCTTTGGATTTAACAACGCATCAAGCTTTTCCTGAAACATTTTTGGAACAGGCACAGTCCAGCTGCATCCTATTTTCTCATCACCTAGGAGGCCACAGGCCTTGTCCATGCTGTCGATTACACCGTCACGTCTTATTGCATCAACTGTACTCACAATGCAGCAGGAAAGGTTTATTAATAATACTCGTACTAATGAGACAGTATTGCAGAGATATCCTGAAAGTTATCTTTAGCCTTTCCTGTCTCAGTGTCCCCACAATTCATTGGGAAGTCTTGGAAGAGTCTAACGAGCAAATGGATTCCTACATGAGCCCTCATGCTTCTTTGAATCCTCATGGTGGGCTCTGTTTGCTCTTTGGTCACAAATGCACCATCGAGATGCCAGGTAACAAAAGTACACAACTTTGAACCAACCTGGAAAACTATTTTATTGTCTATCTTTCAATCTGGTTCATGTTAGATCTCGTAAATGATGGGCGTGACCTTGTAGATTAATTCAGAAATTGACAAACAAGAAATATAGTGCAGCATCAGCCATAATTAGGAAAAGAGGTGTCTTTATTTTGTAAGCAGAGGTGGAATTTTGCCTTCCCACTGCTCGTTCCCCCTCCCTTCCTTCCCAGCCCCCCCCCCTCCAACACCATTCCACCCCTTGTCCAACCCACCCCACCTGCCATTCCCACCTCTCACTGCCCCACCCTTCCAACCCTCATCAACCCTATCCCTTGTTTACCCTCCCCACTCCTCACCCACACTCTGCTGTATGCTCCATATATGCTCTCCCTCTCCCTACTCCTCCAAACCTCTTTTACCCTTTCTTCCCACTCCTACAACATTCTCCTACCTAATTTTCCTTTTGCTAACATCTTTCATTTTCCTTAATTTCTCAATTTTCATTTTATCGATTTAGCCTCAACCCACCAGCCCCCATGAGCATGTAAAAAAAAAAAAAACAACACACAAAAATCTTTAAGGAGTAAATGATACCCTTATTTTACATCATGTCTGCCTTTTGTTGTTACTTCCCTGAGGAGCTCATTACAAAAATGGCACAGACTGTATAAGCACAGCCTTTATGCTCTACTGCATGGCTTTTTATTGGTAATAGCCATGCCGACCCATCGCTTCACTGACGGATTAATAAAAAGACAACATGTCGCACTTCAAAACATATTGCCTATCTTTTTCTGACTCTCAATGAGGATGTAAAATGAAGTGGAACACAAGAACAAAGGATATTTTATCATAAGTTGTTGTTTGTCTGCTCCTTCCATGTAGTTTTATTGTGAGGCCAAGGCCATTTTTTTCCTGATGCATGAACACCCTGCAACCGATGCCTACACAAAGCAGCCTTTTGGAACCCATCCATCCATCCATCCATTGGGACCATACTCTGTGCAGAGCGTTGTTGCTGACTAAGCAGTCTCCTGGGCTATTGGACACAATCCTGGACGGGTCACCACTCCGACACAGGATACTGTACCAGCAAGCTGGCAGCAAACTCCGACATACCAGATACTGTACCAGCAAACTCTGACACAGGATACTGTACCTCAGAAGGATGACAGGCAGTCAACCCCACCTGGTATTAATTCAACAGCCAAGGGGGATTTGAACTCAGGATCCTAGGATCTCAAGACCACCTTCCTAACCATGAAGCCAACACCAGGCAACACATTTTTGGAATGCTGAGGCATTTTCCATCCAATCATCATGTATCTTTGATTTTTTTTTAATTCTCCACGGGTAGGCAATCCTATGTCGAAAGGTTCGTGTCAATCGCTCAAGCGGTTCTGGAAAAAAACAAATTAAAAGTGAAAAGGTAAGGGCAGAAGAAAAAAAACAAAAGGTGAGGGCCTCCTCTGACGTTCAACAACATGGTCAAGAATGTTTGCAGACGCCTATTACTAGTTTACTACATTTTCCTGTTGCTCTGAGAAGAATTACTGTGTATAATTTTGTGTTCCCCTTCTGTCCATCACACTTTATGTTAAAGGGTTTCTGTTGTACCGTAGAAGCCACTACATTAAAGCTCCTGGTCTTGTTTCTTCTTCTTTTACAATCAAGGAAACACGGGCATTTAAAACAGGCATTTTATGATTAAACGGACACACATGTTTGTTTGAAGTAAACTGATATATCAGCTTTCCATTGTTTTTTTTGTTTATCAGCTTTCCAATGGCACCATTGTTTTTTTTGTTTATCAGCTTTCCAACGGCACCATTGTTTTTTTTTGTTTTTGTTTTTTTATCCTGCAATAGCATATACCCTTTCGAATAAAGCATAACAGACATAGGGACAGATGCTTCTCCTATTGATTCCCATCGTGTGCTGCCTTTTTGGCTGCTGGCTGCATCATTGGTTTGGGGCATGGCGATGCCACTGATGCAGTATCCTTTCTACCAGTATACTGGTGCTCATTTCAGCGACCTCTGAAGGATGACAATGACCTGCTGAGTCAACCCCCTGGTGTTAATTCAGTTGTCAACGGGGCTCGAACTCAGGACCCAAGGATCCCAAGCCACCACCCTAACCGCTAATCCAACACCAGGTGTTTATCTCCTATTGGTAAGAGTAATATAGCTATTCACATATACAGATTTCCGCTTTAGTATGGTATTTCTTTTAGTCCCTCTCTTTTTTGATTTGCTGGTGAGCAAATTAAGTCAGAAATAGCATCATCCAAGACCAGGACTATTACTGAAGACAGATTTTTGGTCAGCCGAAACATTTTTTTACGTAGGCTTCAAAAGTTGTTCAGTGGGCCAATATTTTGAAGTGTTGAAAAATATACTTTTGAAGTCTTGAAAAAATCCAAGTTGAAAATACTTAAATTATATATTGAAAAAATACTTAAAATACGTTTCTGAACAAATACCCCTCATTTGATCATTAAGACTAGAATCGACTTTATTGGAAACACAAAGCAAAAAAATCGAAAAAATAGGACCACTGGACCTGTAGCTTATTTGAGCCCTGGCCTCATGTTGTAACCCAAATTTGGTAGCATTCTAAGTGGTGGGTTTGGTGAGAAAGATTTTTGAAAGGCATTTATGCAATTTTCCCAAAAATTTGCTAAGTCCACCATTTTGACACATCCGGTCATATTATCAGCAAAACTTCCACAATTTAACATCCCGACCCTGGCCTAATGTTGTAACCCAACTTTGGTATCATTCTGACTGGTGGGAATGGAGAAAAAGATTTTTGAGCAAATTTATTAAGTCGGCCATTTTGACGGAACAAGCTTTGCCATTCCCATTACTAGTCAGGAGCATAACGTTGCTGCCAAATTTCAACCGGATCGGCCCAGCGGTTTGGTCAGAGAAGTCAAAATAGGAGATGGATGGATGGACGGACGTACGGACAGTGCACGATGGTGAACAATGGAAAACAATACCTTATCTGCAATTCCAATTCAAGATAAGCTAAAAATCAAAATATACTCATAGGATCTCAAATTTTGGTTAGGCCTGGCATATCAAGGCCTACCCAGAATGATGGCCTTGTTCAAGACGAGTATTGATATAAACTCTTGCAAAACCATGTCACCACAGGGTAGTTTTATGGTAATGTCATGTTGAGATATGTTACATTAATTCTTAATAGTGCAATGGGCATGTGTATAATATTTTTCCAAACTTGTCCCATATTTTCTTTTTGTAAAAGTGTAAATGTATGGAAAATAGGTCATTGCAAATTGAATTGACATTATTCTACTCGTACATCTTTAACATCCATAATTATTTTAATTGTCTCGCATATTTGGTCGGGGAACATTTTTCGGCCCAAGCCTTTCACTAACCGGTTGCCCGGTCCAAATGTTCGACCGAAGGTGATAGGAATTCCTGAGTCACTCAGGCTGCCGGTGATAACTCACCTACTCTCCACGAGAGACATCGTGGGATCTTTAACATTCACCAACGACCGGTGCTGGCAGATGAGTCCTCCAGGGCACACACCTCCAATGGACGGTGCACAAACACATCAGTGATGGTGCACACCAGGGTGACAACTTAGAGCTGCGTCAAGATTCAAAATCAGGCGAGACAGCTTTATTCAAATCTAGCGTCCGCAGGAGCTCTGTCACAAGGCCCGATATGAACATTTCTGGTAACACAAAACACCTTAGTAAGTCCAACCTCGCAAGTAGGTAAAAAGCAACTCAAGCTTTTTTGAATGAATGTTAATTACACCGCAAATTATCAGTTTCATGCAGTTTGTATAGGACTTTACATAGTGCATCATATCAGTTGGTGAAATCTTTACTGGAATTTTTTTGCTTTAGATCTGATTGTAACGTGTGATATTGGTAATGAGGAATGTGAATTTTATTTGCTTTTGCAGGAAAGCAGGCACTGTAACTAACACACATCACACACACACCACACACACACACACACACACCACACACACACACACACACACACACACACACACACACACACACACAACACACACACTATTCTTACCTCATGGAGGAAATGTGCCAGTCATGACTAATCACTCGTTTTCCTGTTCCTTTTTGGGTTTTGACCAACGTTGTGGGTTTTATTATGAGATCAGGCCTTTAGAAAAAAAGAAAACTTTTTTTCAATATCATCTTTCATGTAAAAATAAAATTCCAAGCCACAACTGCCTTTTAATAACAAAAAAAAGAAACAACATTGTATAATAAGGAAAGTGAAATTGCACTTTGTTGTGCCGCTTACTCTGAGATCTTAGAATATCAGTCATTTTTTAACCTCCTTTCTTGCTCTTCATTTTTGGCATATACCGAGCACCTCTACCAGAGCAAAGAGCACTCACTCCATTTTATTTTCTTTGAATGCGAAATCTATGTTCATGGAAAAGAGGGGAGGAGGTGACAAAGGGTAAAAGGCAATGTGATGAAAGCTACAGTTGGACAAAACAAGCAAGGGAATTAACGGGCGGGGCAAGGAGAAGAGGAAACAGAGAGAGAAGAGGAAACACATTAACCTGCAAGTAAGATGGTTGGGTTAGGTATGGCCATTTGGGATAGAAAAGATCGTGGGTAGGGATGGTGGATAAATTGGAGATGGTGGTGGATCACTAACCTGAAGTCCTTGAGGAAGGAGTATGATTTAACATTCTCAGGAAGAGTTTTTCCACAAATGTGATAAAAGAGGAAAAATACGAGTGGAGGTTTGAGGAAAGCCTGGTTTTGGAGTTTAACCAGGAGGGGGTTGCTGGTGGAACATGTGCATCCTGGAAGAACTGGGGAGGGTCGGAGGGTTAAGAGAGTAGAGGGAATTAGACCGCAGGGAGGCAATAAAAAAGCAGAGGCCACAGACGTATTTGCGATGTAAGAGCCTTAGGCCTTGTGTCTCAGCCTTACTGTGAGAGATGACTATTCTGTTGAGAGCTCTAGATTTCATGGCGTCCAGGAGTGAATGACGTGATAATGGGGTCCCAGACCATAGAGGAAATGCAGTTCTCTATTTAGCTACCTGTTTATGTCAAATTTATGTCAAAGTGCAGTATGTACTACAGTAATTAATGTCAAAGTAATAATTACTAATATATGAATCACTAATTTCACATACTAAAGTACTAATTTACTAATCCATGTCAAAGTACTAATCAACATTCATGCATTTATCAATAACTAATTTTACTAACTTACTAAAGTACTAATTCTGTCATCCATGTCAAAGTAGTAATCAATGTTCATGTATTTACCAATAACTAATTTTACTAACTTACCAAAGCACTAATTTATTAATGCATGTCAAAGTACGAACTCATTAATGTTCTTCAATTTACAAATCACTAACTTTACTTACTAATTACTAAACTAATTTACTAATTCATATCAAAGTACAAATTAATGTTCATGCATTTACGAATCACTAATTTTACAAACTTACTAATTCCTAAAGTACTAATTTACTCATTCATTTCAAAGTACTAATTTACTAATCACTAACTTTACTAACTTACTAATTACTAAAGTATGTCAATGTACTAATTACTAACTACTAAAGTACCAATTTACTAATTCATATCAAAGTGCTAATTAACTAATTTTATGAACTTACTGATGACTAAAGTACTAATTTACTAATTCATGTCAAAGTACTAATTGATGCTCATGTATTTACTAATCACTAATTTTATTAACTTACTTACGCAGGAACCCGTGGAACTTACTAAAGTACTAATTTTCTAATTCATATCAAAGTGCTAATTAATGTTGATGTATTTTCTAATCCATATCAAAGTACTAATTAATGTTGATGTATTTTCTAATCCATATCAAAGTACTAATTAATGTTGATGTATTTTCTAATCCATATAAAAGTACAAATTAATGTTGATGTATTTTCTAATCCATATCAAAGTACAAATTAATGTTGAT
>CM068957.1:126770243-126780871 GCA_035128595.1 Eptatretus atami
GACTTTGTGTCCAATGAGCAGTTGCTGAGAGGGACTCAAATGAGATTTGTTACCTGCATGAACATCAACTGTGGCTGTATGGATATGTTGCTCGTTTTCCTGACACTGATCCTGCTCACCAGATTCTCTCAGCGAGGTAGCCTCCTGAGTGGAGGAGGCCAATGGGCCGACTACATGCCTCATGGTTGCAGCAGGTTGATCGGCAACTCAAGGAGATGGGGATGGGCAAAGCATCTGCCTGGGTGATGGCCAAATGGAAGCCCTTGGAGTACCAGTGAAAGGTGGATACAGCGAAGAGCTGCTCCGACGCATGCTCCAATATCTGACTCAACCTGAACCCTACTCTTCCTCTTCTACTCCCCCTTCTTCTCTCCCAGCTTTCTCCCCTCTCACCCTCTCTCCTCTCCTGCCCTCTCTCCTCTCCCGCCCTCACTCCTCCCCCATTTATCCCCCTCCCCACATCGCATCCAACCAGATACATTCAAAACGGCTGTTATAACGCATTCCCCAGCAGGGAACCCTGCCTTTCTCTTCTACTCCCTTCCCTCCTGTCTTCCCCCTCTCTCCTCTTCCCACTCCTCCCCCTCTCTCCTCTCCCCACATCACATCCGACCAGATACATTCAAAACGGCTATTAGAATGCATTTTTATCTAAAACACCAATTTTTGTCTGATATTTCTCACCTTTTGCTGAAACTGAAACTTAAACCATCTCAGCAACTACAAAAAATGGAAATCAGATTTGAATGAGAGTTAAGATAAAGCCGTGAGGTAGTCTGAATGGACATTATATTGGAGGCCTAATTTCACTTAAAATGCATTTTTGTCCAATTTGTTTTTTTACCGTTTATTGCAACCAAGTATTAAACCATCTTAGTGATGATAAAAAATGAAATCAGATAGTGGATTAGAGTTAAGATATAGTCGTGAGGGAGTCTGAACGGACTTTTATTACAGGCCTTAATTTCACTTAAAATGCATTTTTGTCCAAAACGCTGCTATTTTTGTCCAATTTTCTTCACGTTTTTTTTTTTGCAACCGAGTCTTAAACCACCTTAGCGACCATGAAAAATGAAATCAGATATCAAATTAGAGTTATGATAAAGCTGTGAGAGTGTAAGAAAGTGTGAGCCTTCCAGAAGAGGCTACGGTATACATAGTAAACAAAATGATGGCAATTTGATTTTGAAGCCCCTCCTCGAATGGACAGACCAACGACTGGCAGAGATTTTATATATAAAAATAAATAAATATATATGTATAGATATATAGAAAGACCCACCCACTGCTCTCACCTCTGAATGGAGGGAATAGCCAATCAGCTCTCACTTAATCATCTACACCCAGGTGGCTCGGATTATATAAATGATAAGTAATGAAACCGGTCCGGTAGGTGAGGGGAGTGTATAGCATTGGGATTGTCGTGTGTGTACTATGTGTGAACATCTTTTTTCGTTGTTGAGGAACTCTGGGAAGGGTTTGAAACAGCGTTTAGCACTTACCTTGTGTAAGTCTTCTTGGGTTAAGAGAGAGATTACAGGTCTCTTCAGAGAATCCTTGGCTGTTGCTGGTCAGATTTTGTGCAATGAGTGGTTGCTGAGAGAACTCAAATGACATTTGTTACCTGCATAGTCCATGAGCGTCCGCTGCAGCTGTATGGACGTGTGGCTCATTTTCTGACGCTGATCCTGCTACAGATTCTCTCAGCAGGGGAGCCTCATGAGTGGAGGAGGCAAATGGGCCCTACCACGTGCCTCGTGGTTGCAGCGGTTGATCAGCATCTCAAGGAGATGGGGATGGGCCAGACATCTGCCTGGGGGATGGCCAGACGGAGGCCTTGGAGTACGGCAGAAAGTCGATGCAGCGACACGCCGCTCGTGGCATGCTCCTTACCTGACCTGACCTGTGATTGTAGTGTTGTGACTTGTGAGCTATCAAAGGCCACTCCTCTCATGGTTTACCGATTTCCTCTACTGGCACAGTCAGCACATAGCTCTTTCATCTCCTCTTCCTGTCGAGGCTGGAGTGCCCCAAAACAGTGTATTGGGCCAGTCCTTTTCCCATCGCCATCAACGATCTTTCTGACCCTCAGGAAAATCCTTTTTATCTATTTGCTCATGACTCACCTTCTGCCATTACATCCCTCAGCGTCAGATAGGAAGGCAACAGCCAATTTCTTATCGGCAGACGTGATACAGTCAAGAGCTGGTCAAACACTTGAATATGTTTTACTTTCAACCATAAAAGAGAGGACCAATTCTTCCTGTAGCTCATCTGTCCAGTTGCCAAAAAGCAGATTGATGGATAGATCAGGGTAAAAATATGAGCTGGATTTAGAATACAAATTTGAGGTCATGTAGTATTGACATGATGTTCACAGTCGTGCGACCCTGCTGTCGATGAGCCTTAGTTTTTGAGATATTGCCCATTTCCAGTATGATTATGTCACTTCTCTTGTGCAAAATGAGCCCTATTTTAATAAGGTACAACTCCAAGGTGTCTGTAATTCATATTTTTGATATTTGCCAACTTTCTTTATTATGACGTCAATGACAGCCATATTGTGTTTCGGATCAGCTTCTTTTAATCAAACGTTCCCATAGGTAGTCAATCATATATTTAAGTTTCACATTGATCGGTTAAGCAGTTTCAGAGAAGATGAATTTCAAAGGTTTTCCTTTGATCCAATATGGCTGCCAGATCAAGTGACCAATGACATTGCTATCAAATTATATTTTCCATGTGTAGTCGATCACGTTTGTAAAGTTTCACATTGATCAATTAGGGTTTAAAGAAGAGGTTTTTAAAGGTTTTCTTGTGATCCAATATGGCTGCCATACCACGTGACTTATGATGTTGTTTGCAAACTATCTTTCCATTGGTAGTTGATTGCAAATTTAAAGTTTTGCATGAATCAGTTAGGCAATTTGAGAGAAGAAGATAATTAAAGGTTTTCCTGTTATCCAAAATATATCGAAATTCAAGTAAGTTTGGACCTTTAGACCTTACAATGACCTACTTATAGGCTGAGGAAGATGATCCATGAACACATGATTTCCATCACACCAATTATCATTTCAGCCAAGTTTGGTCACAATCCCATCAATAGTTTCGGATTAGTAGTTGCAAGTGTTTTACAGACTGATGGAAGGATGATGCGCCAACCCGTAAGCTCACTTAAAGTCGATTCCAGGTGAAATAAAACTGTGAGGCACAAAGTCAATCAGCAGAATTCCTTGGCATCCCATAAAATTGAGGCCATGATTTTACTGGCTGAGGGTTATGTGCAAAATGTATTGGTTGCAGCGATCCTTGTTATGATATTGCAGTGAGTTTCAATTTGGTATCAGGATATCAGTGGGGAAGCCATGCTCCATTATCATGAGTTAACTGATGAGCGATGAAATTGACTGGATCTGTTTTGAATAGTCTGAGAAGCTCCAGACATGATGCCTAGTCCACACTTTGATCATGAGTGCTGAGTTTTTGGAAGACATCTTGCTGAAACCTCAGCCATGCCCAACTGTTCGATGATGATGGTGAAAATGTACTTTGAGAAATTCTGAAGTTCCATCGATATTCAGTCACCTTAATGCAACAATCCTCCATGAGTGCTGCCTCGACCTGTTAAATAGTTTGCCATCTTCACTCGATTCGCATCCATGCTTAAGGTCAGCTGCCCATTTGGCTTCCGTGGGATGTGAGGGTGCACCTTCACCATATACGACCACTATGCAATCGTGGATTTCTTTGGATATAGTACCGTTTCTGCATAAAAAATTTGACGACCGCTCAACGCTCAATTTTAGTAAATCTTCCTATCATGTAGCAAATGTGGATATCACCAAAACTCCAAAATTGACACGTGTGGAAATAGCGCCACCTTGGGTGATAGTGGTATTGCAACTCATCTTCCTTTATCTTACGATATGGAGTATGACGTGTTGTGATCAATAAAACTTCTTTCAAAAGTGAAAAAAAATTATAAAGTCAATTTCCAAGACTGCTCAGGATGGGATTGACCACCGAACGTGGGCAAGAAGGGTACTCCCGCACTGAGGGCGGGGATGCCACAAGTATCAGTAATTGTACAACCGTGAAAAATTTCTGGATTATACACCAAAACAACAAGTAATGTCAGACTTATGAAACGAATGGCATATAAACAAGTTTACATGTCAGATTATAATGAGCAAAACACCACAGCTGGAGGATGCCAACAACTATACTCTGTTTCTAAACCTTTTGAACATCATTCATCGTAACTTGAGCACATGTAACTGTAAATTTCACAAATGACAAAAATAAAAATAAAAATGATGGAAAAATGCCCATGATGTTTCAAAATGATTTTATAAAGAGCACATGATTTCTTGGAAAAGGCAATGGTAAAGGGAGAGTATCCATTTTAACTGGAATTTATACGAGAACCTTGATGGAGCAAATGAAATATATCTGCTTGCTTAGTGAACCACAAAGCCAAGAAAAATCATCATAATTTGCTTTTGCAATATCTACAAACAACACAATGACATTCTTGCATATGTATAGGAATAAGGAAAGAATATATAATATTATTTTATATGATAGTGCTTCTCTTTAGAAGAGAGCAAAGATGAATACATCATATACACGTTATTTACACTTGACGTTGCTTGAGAATAAGCAGAGATAATAGTAAGCAAAAATTAATAATAGTTATTGTGTCATATTAAACTGCACTGATTCATTCTGTGCCTGAATGGCATATTTATCAGTGTGAGAAGTTTATGATAATGTAAAGAGGCCAAGAATTCGACCTTGCAACTTTTCATCATCGCTGAAACACATCCTTTGCTGATAAGGGGGAAATGATTGCTTCATCTTCATCCCTGCAAATAATTCCCAAACTCTGAGAACAGTATGGGACAATTGGAACGGCCATCTTGCTTCCCATGCGTATCCCTCATGTGTCTTGGATGTTTGGCTCAGCTGACGTTGTGGAGAGTGAAGACGGCAGCTCTCTTTATTACCTAGAAGGAATGGATTTTTACTTGACTTTTAAAACCCTACAAATGCAGCAAAACAATAACTTTACAGGTGTGGAGATCATTGCGAAGATTATAGGTGAGCAGTTCAAAGAGAGATGCTTTGTGATCTGATAATTCCTGTCCAGGTCCATGTAGAATTTCATGTCTTCAGAAATACTGTGCTGTGGACCTGCAAAGTCATGTTGGGGTCTTCCTTGAGAACTCAAAGAATAGTGCATGCTTGCATGATATGCTATGAGAAACACACGAGTAATGAAAGTGGTCTTGAGATTCTTTTTGGATTTGGCAAGAGAGTTTTAGCATGTTCACATCGTAATGTCATCAGGCAAAAAGTTATGGATCTTGAAGTAAACATTACAGTATAGGTATAGGTCAGAAATGTGAGAAATATGTTACACTTGGCAACTTCCAAGCAAAATAATGCGAGTTAGAATCAACAAAAACATTGTCAAGCTTTCCTTATCACACTATCCCTCTCTCCCCCCCACCCCACTCCTTCTCCCTACCCACTCAACTTTTAACACTGTTTTGGTTAGGTGTAGAATGTAGGTGACTATTTTTTGTGTTCAAAGTCAAAGCTCGTGGAAGAGCTACAACATAGAATGGATCAGAATGCAACAGAACAAAAGGAACAGTAAATAGATGGGGGAAACCAACAGCAGGGTTGAAGGACAAGTTAGAGGGAGATTTGGACAAACAAGAGCGAGAATTGCTTTGCAATACATGTCTCCTACTACCGATGTGATATTTTCTAAATCCGAAAAGGGTACAACTCTGTGAAAAATTGACGAAACTCCCTGAAACTTGAACTTGTTCTGTAACTTATCGTAATAATGTCATGTACCAGGTTTCAGTTGAATATGTTAAAGGGTTTGGGAAAAAAATGTCTGGACAACCACAGGTGGCAGGGATGGACAGACAGACAGGCAGACAGAGAACAAAGCTAGAGTCCTCTCCAGTGAAACCGTAGGGAACAAATCTTCTTTTTACATATGGCAGCTTGGCTTCCAGGTAGCTTTCATTTTGTTTGGGCACAACTATGCCACTGATACTGTGCCTATACCAGTACACTGGTATTCATTTTGCCAACCTCAGAGGATGACAGGCTGAGTCGACCCCACCTGGTGTTAATGCAGCCACCAATAGGGCTCAACTTAGGACCATAAGATCCAAGCCAGCCACCCTAACCACTCAGCCAACACCAGGCTTAGGGGACTAATAATTATAATGGATGGAGGGAGGAATGAGGGGAAGGAGAGAACACATGGGATGGACAAGATGGATACAAAAGCAAACTCTAAAGAAGGAAAAAGTAGAAATTTGGAAGGAGGTGAGCTTGGGGGGGGATGGGTTAGTGGGGGTAGAAAAGATCATGGTTTTTGTTTTGACATGATCTGAGATGATGGTGGAATAGCTGGCTTGAACACCTGGAGGGACCTGGTCATGGAATCCATCATCACAGTTAAATCAAATCCTTCATTTCCTCCAACAACCTGATCTCAGAACACTAGTTTGGATTCAGACATGGTACATCCACCATGCACGTGCTGCTTCTGCCCTCCATAAATGGTTGGAGATGCTTAATCTTGGAAATTAGGTTAGGGTCATCTCTCCAGACTATCTTGAGCATTTTACACACACATTTGTCTGGCACACCACTTGCTCTCCCAACTCTCTACCAATGCCATCAACGGCCAACTCCTCTCATGGCTTTCAATTTCCTCCACTGTCGGAGTCAGCACGTAGCTCTTAACGGGATATTTCATCCCTCTCCTTGTCGAGGCTGGAGTGCCCCAAGGCAGGGTCTTGGGCCCAGTCCTGTTCTCATCTTCATCAACGATCTTTCTGACTTTCTGGAATATCCTTTTTATCTCTTTGCTGATGATTTAATCCTCTGCCGCAGCATCTCTCATCCCTCATCCTTCAGGTAGGAAGGCAGCAACCTCTTTCCTCATTGCAGACCTTGATGGAGTCGGGAGCTGTGAAACACTTGGAATGTCTTTCGACCCTGAGAAATGATAGCCTCACTCTGTATCTATGAAAGACCATTTGGCAAACCCTCCTATCTATTTCCTTAGCAATCCTCTTGAAGAAGTTTAGTCACTCAACTTTTGGGTTTCACGAACAACCATGATCTTTCTTGGGCAAAACATTTATCCGCGATGCCTTCAAAGCAAACCCGTCAACTGGATCTATATCGTGAAAAGTCTTCCCTTGGCAAATCTGAACTTTTCTCAACAAGGCCTTCATTCACAGCTCCATGGAATATTGCTCTCCCCTTTGGATAGATGCTCCTGCTTCACACTTTGCACTTCTTGATTCTGAAGACCAAAGCCCTCAAAAATCATTGGAATCTCCGACGATGAAGTTGAGCCTTTGGACTTGTTACTCTCACTTCTCAGGCATATGTTGGTGGCCTCTCTGTATTCTACTGCCTTGTTTTTGGTCTTTCACCCTATGCCCTTTTCTTACTCCCCCCCCCCCCTTCTCCCCAGGTTCATACAGGACACACAATCTGGTGGTAAGGCATTTTGGTGAAAATTCTAAACCAGACTCACTGCTCTTCTACTGATGTTTTTACCTCTCATCTATAGAACCAACCTCCTCAGTCTGTTCAATCTAATTATTCCTTCAGAGATTCAAAATGACTGTTCATTACCACCTCAGGTCATTCCCATCCATCCATAATTATGATATTTTCTATCCTCATTTACCTTCCTCAAGCCCACACGTTCCTTTTCAGTTTATTGTGTTTCCTCTCCCTTTCCTCTCCCTCTCTCTCTCCTCTCCACTCAGCCTCTTTTTATTTTTTTGTTCCATGTCTGTTTCATCCCCAGTTTTTCTTCTCTTATTGCTATGGTTGAGCTTGTATCCAGCTTTTTCGCCCCATGTGTCCTGCTTCCGCTCCCCTTGATCTCATTTCCCCCCATGCCCACCTCCTCAAAGGGCTCTCTGTTGTGTCCTTCTACCCTGCTCTTGGTCTTTCCCCCCCCCTCTGTTTTCACCATGTTCTTCTTCTGTCATATTGTGATCCGTTCCATGTTCTATCTATTCATGAGCCTCGACTTTGTATACAAAAAAAAACAAATCCTTGGAGCACTTCAAAATCATGCACAAAATGTGACGAAGGCCACCTGTACACCAGAATAAGCAGCTTACACCCTTCCTGAAGGTGATTAGTGAGTTAGCTGCATTTTTACCGGCAATATCATGGTGACGGATACTCCTCTGAAACTCCGTTTCCAGAAACCAATAATCCAGCTCCCAAATTGTGGCACAATCAGTCTGATCTGAACACATTTTCTCAGATACCAGCCTAATGACTTTAGCCCTTCGCCACGATGGACGTACAATTCCGAAATATTAAAATGAATACACGTGTGGGATAGACACACAATGTGTGGGCTGGCAGTACATATAGAGACAAGACGAGCTGGGGCCAGCAGATTACCCCCTCCTGAAGGTCATTAAGGAGGCAACTTGGTTTTTCTGACAATCGAATCGTGACTTGGTAATTCTCCTATTAGTCGCTTGGTTTAATAAATCTTAAATCCAGATCTTTAATCCTGCTGTGTGCGTGAACCAGATTGAACTTTAAGACTTTGGGAGAACCAGTCAATGTCCTCACCACTTGAACCCCATTATTATTTTTGATCCTCACCTAAATATTGTAATGTAAGATGAGAATTATTTAATTCAATGAATGCTGTCTCTCCAAAAGTATAGTTGGACAAATGATTACATCACATTCTGCAATCAATGTAGAATTGGGGGAAGCATGACACAACCTCCAGGTACTTACCTGCACAAGCTGACCATGCACCTAGTTTAATGTGATGTTTTATGCTCAGTGATGTTTTATTCCAAGTTAATTTAACACTTAATTCCCTTGGGCTTTAGCAAACCTCTATGTGTATTATTACCTCTGGCACCGAAGGTGAAGGAGGTTGTTTTCACCATTTCTGTCCGTTTATTTGTTTGTCTGTTTGTTACTTGCAAAGTCGAAGATTTTTCAAGTATATTGGTCAGTCGATTTTGTTATCCGTTTGTCTGTTTGTTGGATTGCTATATATGCTAGATATCCCTTATTGTCGGTTTTCCGTCTGTCTGTCTGTGTGTGTGTATGTGTGTCTGCAACGCGAGGCCTACAGCACGAACCAGCAAACCGATTTCGATGAAACTTTGCCAACATGTGCAGTATTTGTTGGGAATGTGCGCGTTTGAATTTCGTTGCCTAGCAACCACCCGTTGCTGTGCAGCGGCCGAAAAACCACGTACAGTATTTTCAATACTTGTCCTTCAGTTTTGAATGTAGAGAAACGAGACTTCGGAATTAACACTTCGACACATTTAGAAATTTTCTTGAGCCGATTTTTGATTGAGGTTTTATTTTTCAAATGGTAGTCCTCAAAATCGGGTGTCTATTTACCATCATTTTTTATGAGGGCTTAGGAAAGTGGGCGGAGCTTAGGGAAAGTGGACGTGGTTGATGGAAAGTGGAGTGGCGTAGGGAAGTGGGCGTGGCTTATGGAAAGTGGGCGTGGCTTATGAAAAATATTCTGTGGCTCAGGAGGTGTGGTCAAACAAGAGCATTGAGAGAAGTTTATTGGGTTTTCCGTGTGTGTGTGTGTGTCTGCAACGCAAGGCTCCACAGCACAACCAGCAAACCGATTATTTTTCAAATGGTAGTCCTTCAAAAATAGGGTGTCTATTTACCGTCATTTTTTATGAGGAGTGCCAGTTGGCAAAAATCGCAATAGGAAAAATCTTGCCAAGCAGAGGAACAATTGTATGTGAACCAATACGTCTTGGCAATGAATCTTCCTCGGTGGATCGGTCAGAATGAAAAGCATCGTATCCAGCGCTTCGATCCTAGCGAATCCCTCGTCGCCTACCGGCTTGTCTTTCTGTCAGTCTGTTTATCGCTACAGGTCACAATTTAAAACCGATCTTCACGAAACTTCACCATATGGTAGAGTTTGGCAAAAGCAAGAAGCTTATTGTTTTTGAGGTCAAAAGGTCAACATCGGCAAAAGGTCAACAAATTTTCCAAATTACTAAAATCCTCAATTTTCATCTGATTGACGACATTTGAAGAGGATTTATATTTCAGGTCAAATTAATTCAAACAGTCAATTATTTTGGTGAAGATCTGAATCCGGATCTGGATCTGATAATTTTTAAGTGATTCTTCACCATTGAGAGGGCTAAACTAATATATAGCACAATATCTCAAAAAGTTGTGGGATTTCGGATAAATCTTGGTGGACAGGTTGGTGTGTGGCAAGGACGAATTGATTCGAGGCAGTGTGCCTTGTCATCCAGGATTGGTTCTTGCCTAGGAACCTTTCTCAGCAATTAGTGATATGCCCCAGAGCTCTTTAAAGAGCACTGGCCTTTTAATTATATATCTATCTAACTATCTTCTACATATATATATATATATATTATATATATGTATATGTATATGATATATATATATATATATGTGTTATATATTAAAAATAATATATATGTATTATATATATATATATATATATATATATATATCATTGACCCCTCCTACGCTCCTCGAGCTAAAGTAGCTGCATAAAGAAT
>CM068957.1:126780896-126804815 GCA_035128595.1 Eptatretus atami
TATATTTTATATATATTATGTATATGTATATATATATATGTGTATATATATTAAAATATATATATATGTATAATATATATTATATATATATATATATATATATATATATATAATATATATATTATATATAATATCATTGACCCCTCCTACGCTCCTCGAGCTAAAGTAGCTGCATAAAGCAACCCAGAAGACTTACACAAGGTAAGTGCTAAACGCTGTTTCAAACCCTTCCCAGAGTTCCTCAACAACGAAAAAAGATGTTCACACATAGTACACACACGACAATCCCAATGCTATACACTCCCCTCACCTACCGGACCGGTTTCATTACTTATCATTTATATAATCCGAGCCACCTGGGTGTAGATGATTAAGTGAGAGCTGATTGGCTATTCCCTCCATTCAGAGGTGAGAGCAGTGGGTGGTCTTTCTATATATCTATACATATATATTTATTTATTTTTATATTAAAATCTCTGCCAGTCGTTGGTCTGTCCATTCGAGGAGGGGCTTCAAAATCAAATTGCCATCATTTTGTTTACTATGTATACCGTAGCCTCTTCTGGAAGGCTCACACTTTCTTACACTCTCACAGCTTTATCATAACTCTAATTTGATATCTGATTCATTTTTCATGGTCGCTAAGGTGGTTTAAGACTCGGTTGCAAAAAAAAAACGTGAAGAAAATTGGACAAAAATAGCGTTTTGGACAAAAATGCATTTTAAGTGAAATTAAGGCCTGTAATAAAAGTCCGTTCAGACTCCCTCACGACTATATCTTAACTCTAATCCACTATCTGATTTCATTTTTTATCATCACTAAGATGGTTTAATACTTGGTTGCAATAAACGGTAAAAAAACAAATTGGACAAAAATGCATTTTAATGAAATTTAGGCCTCCAATATAATGTCCATTCAGACTACCTCACGGCTTTATCTTAACTCTCATTCAAATCTGATTTCCATTTTTTGTAGTTGCTGAGATGGTTTAAGTTTCAGTTTCAGCAAAAGGTGAGAAATATCAGACAAAAATTGGTGTTTTAGATAAAAATGCATTCTAATAGCCGTTTTGAATGTATCTTGTCGGATGTGATGTGGGGAGAGGAGAGAGGGGGAGGAGTGGGAAGAGGAGAGAGGGGGAAGACAGGAGGGAAGGGAGTAGAAGAGAAAGGGCAGGGTTCCCTGCTGGGGAATGCGTTATAACAGCCGTTTTGAATGTATCTGGTTGGATGCGATGTGGGGAGGGGGATAAATGGGGGAGGAGTGAGGGCGGGAGAGGAGAGAGGGCAGGAGAGGAGAGAGGGTGAGAGGGGAGAAAGTGGGAGAGAAGAAGGGGGAGTAGAAGAGGAAGAGTAGGGTTCAGGTTGAGTCAGATATTGGAGCATGCGTCGGAGCAGCTCTTCGCTGTATCCACCTTTCACTGGTACTCCAAGGGCTTCCATTTGGCCATCACCCAGGCAGATGCTTTGCCCATCCCCATCTCCTTGAGTTGCCGATCAACCTGCTGCAACCATGAGGCATGTAGTCGGCCCATTGGCCTCCTCCACTCAGGAGGCTACCTCGCTGAGAGAATCTGGTGAGCAGGATCAGTGTCAGGAAAACGAGCAACATATCCATACAGCCACAGTTGATGTTCATGCAGGTAACAAATCTCATTTGAGTCCCTCTCAGCAACTGCTCATTGGACACAAAGTCTGACCAGCGATAGCCAAGGATTCTCTGAAGAGACCTGGTATCAAAGGAATGAAATCTCCATCTCAAATCCCTGGTCAGAGTCCAAGTCTCATCGATAGAGCAAGACTGGAAGCAACAAGGACCTGAAGACTCGGACTTTCGTCCTCCTGCACAGGCACCACTGGACCACACCTCATGATCCAGTGAATCCATGACTCCCCTGACCTGGCCAGATGTGTATTGACCTCTGGCTCACAGCCAGCAGAGACATGAATATCACTGCCAAGGTAAGTGAATTTTCTCTGACCTCAACATCCTCACCATAAACAGTACAGACAGGACAGCAGCATCCAAGATGTCATTGAAACCCTGGATCTTAGTTTTGACCCAGGAAACCTGTAATACCAGTGACTCCGACTCCTCATTCAGCACCTCGAGGGCCCCCAAAAGGATATGCAGAGTTTCCACAAAGATGTCTGCATCATCTGCGAAATCAAAGTCAGAATCTTGATATTTCCAAACGATCCACCACAGCTTGATCCAGTCCATGTAAGTGCTGAAAAGTGTGGGGGCCAGTACACACCCCCTGACGAACTCCAGTTATAACTGGAAACAAGTCAGAGATGGTACCACCACATCTCACAGCACTCTCAGTTCCAGAGTATAGTTCAGACATTAGATGATCAGTTTTGTTGGCACCCACGAAGACCAAGAATCCTCCAGAGGGCATCCCGATTCACTGAATCGAATGCTTTGCAGAGATCAACATAGGCTGCAAGCAGCCCCTGCCGAAACTCATCTGCGTTCAGTGAGGATCTGAAGGGCAAGGACATTGTCAATCGTTGACCTCTTTGGTGTAAAGCCTGACTGCTGTGGGAGCTGGTGTTCAAGGAGATGGCGGCAACCATATCAACAATTATCGGAGCAAAGTCCTTGCATGGCACTGAGAGCAGCGTCACCCCTCGTCGTTGTTGCAGTCCTGGCGATCACGTGCCTGTGTTTGGCTTCATGGTTAGAGTGGTGGGCTTGGGATCCAGGATCCTGAGTTCAAATCCTGCTCAGCTGTTTGATTAATACCAAGTGTGGTTGACTCTGCCTGTCATCCTTCTGAGGTCGGCAAAATGAGTGCCAGCTTGCTGGTATCCTGTGTCGGAGTGGCGACCTGTCCAAGAAGTGCCCAATAGCCAAGGAGACTGCTTCGGCAGCACCAACACTCTGCACAGAGTATGGTCCCAATGGAATGGAATGACGATCACCCTTCCCTTTCCAGAAAGGGACAACAAGGCCCCTCTTCCAGTAAATTGGGATGATGCTCGTGTTCCAGCAGAGCACTGAACTTTTTGATAAAAACAATGCACCACCCTCCGCATGATGCACATTTATACACGACAATTATGAAGCTAACAGTTCCTGCTTATTCCATCAAGATTCCTAGCTACTCATACACAGACCATACTAATCTATACATTTTATCTGTTATAATGTAACATCTACCCTCCCTCACCCACCCTACAAGTGTAACAATATGCACATTTGCAGTGGGCATGTTTTTGCTTCAAACCTGGTTATGTTTTTATTTTTGGGAGCAGTTGAGGCAGCGGTCTGTTGCCTATACACAGCCCAAATAACAATGTGGAATTATCTCGAGCAAGGGCTTTTACCACAGAGGTTCCTGCTGGTGTAATAAGCTTGTTCGTCCCTCCGTCTGTTCATTTCCCCCAATTGTTTAGACTACTTATCTGACTTCACATGCAATTCTAATCTGGAAAATCATACGGCCACCATTTTGGTGATAGGCAAAGCCAAATACATCTTTGGAACTGTCCGATTCACAATCGCCATGCCCTCCCTCTAAGTTTCCTTACAGTGTTATAGATCATCAATTATCAAAAGATTAGAACCGATAGGCGCCACAGGCCTTGTGAAGGCCAGGGTGAGTGTATACCTCAGGCTTCAGTCCTTCGGCTTCAAGCATCTGGTGTTAGCCCATGGGCCAGTGCAATTCAAATCTATCTGAGTTATATAACCACATTATATTATATATGCATATCGGCAGTTGGCATGTTTTTGCCTCAATTATCCCGGGTTATTTTTTATTTTCTGGAGTGACGAGGCAGCAATCTGTTACCTATACACCACCCAAATAACTGTGGCATTCTCTCGAGCAAGGGCTTTTCCCGCCGAGGTTCCGCATATCATTGCGGCTGACTATTTTATCTTAAACGACTCGACCAGGTGCAATAAATCCCATGTCATAAAAGCCTTTAACCAAGACGTTCTGGAATCTCACGAGATTGTGAAAGAAAACATCCATCATTCTTCTTCTCCTCCTCTTGCCTTCATAAGGAGTGAGGTCTGATGGCACCATGCTTCTGCCCTGCCTTGATGACGATACTCCTCCACCTCCCTCTGTTCTCAGCCAACTCTCTCCACTCTCCAACTACCTATACTTTACGGACATCCCTCCTCACACAATCCTCCCATCTCTTTTCCTCCTACCTTGCTCCCTCCACCTATCCGCTCTCTTTGCCACTCTCTCTTCCCCCATCCGCACCAAGTGTCCAGCCCATCTCAGCCGGCATTTCACCAATCTCCCCGTAAGTATTTACTTTTAATTATTTGTATATATGCATCAGGAAGAAGATAATTGGTTTAGTGTCATATATTGGCATAATTAGGCTGCTCATGGACACTTGAGAGTTGCAACTCCATGGGGTTTCCGTATATTTCGTGAGATTGTGAGTTTGGCAGGCCATGACATGGAGGAGCCATGCTGTTGCTCTTTTGATCGTGAAGTTGGTGAAAGCATGATAGGAGAGGGGGAAAGAGTTACAGATTCTGCTATTTCAATGAGATAATGAAGAAATATGTAATTATCGATGTGTGGATGTCATTTTGCTTTTATGAGAGGAGTAGGGTGGAGGAGAGACAGAGAGTTACGGTTGGGGGATGGGCGGAGAAGAGAAATATGGGACAGAGTTGGGATGGGGAGGTTGCTGCCTTGGGGGTGGGGGGTGGTTAGGGCTTTCGGGGGAGGAGGGGGGTTGTTGAGTTGTGGTAGAGGGGTCAGAAGTGGTGAGGGTTGGGGAGGAGGTTTGAAGGCTTGGAATGGGAAGGGTTTGAAGCTTTATGGGTGGGAAGGAAAGGTTGAAGTCTTGGGTTTGGGAGGAGGGGGGAGGGGTTGACGACTTGTGTATTGTGAGGTGTTGGGATATGAGAATTTGAACTCACTTTTTATATTGCGCCGATGTTCCGTTGGTCCCTGCTAGTTATATTGGTATTATTGAGTGGTTCAGCATTCCTATTTGCAGTAACGAAAGTACCCGCTTGATGGCAGTACAATGCATGTGTTGCAGATCGCCAGGTGGCGATACAGGCCATGAAGGGACTCAAAACATTTTTGAGTTTCCATTTCCTCTTCGTCTACATTGTCGTAATCCTGCACAATACTTGGATTTCAACCATAGGAATAAAAACATGTCTAGTCAGTGGTTTATTGTAAAAAACAAATTAATTCAATTGTTGTACATGATCCTTTTCTTTGCCAATCCTACTACATTTACAAAATAATATTTTCACTATATTTTTTTTTTGTAAAGCGACGTTCACACTGTATGTAGTACAAAATAATAACTGATATCTATATAATCTTATTTATCGAGGAACTACAACAGTCGACATCAGTGTACTTTGATATGAATTAAGAAAAATACATCAACATTAATTTGTACTTGGATATGAATTAGAAAATACATCAACATTAATTAGTACTTTGATATGGATTAGAAAATACATCAACATTTAATTGTACTTGGATATGAATTAGAAAATACATCAACATTAATTAGTACTTTGATATGGATTAGAAAATACATCAACATTAATTTGTACTTTGATATGGATTAGAAAATACATCAACATTAATTAGCACTTGATATGGATTAGAAAATACATCAACATTAATTAGTACTTTGATATGGATTAGAAAATACATCAACATTAATTTGTACTTTGATATGGATTAGAAAATACATCAACATTAATTTGTACTTTTATATGGATTAGAAAATACATCAACATTAATTAGTACTTTGATATGGATTAGAAAATACATCAACATTAATTAGTACTTTGATATGATTAGAAAATACATCAACATTAATTAGTACTTTGATATGGATTAGAAAATACATCAACATTAATTAGCACTTTGATATGAATTAGAAAATTAGTACTTTAGTAAGTTCCACGGGTTCCTGCGTAAGTAAGTTAATAAAATTAGTGATTAGTAAATACATGAGCATCAATTAGTACTTTGACATGAATTAGTAAATTAGTACTTTAGTCATCAGTAAGTTCATAAAATTAGTTAATTAGCACTTTGATATGAATTAGTAAATTGGTACTTTAGTAGTTAGTAATTAGTACATTGACATACTTTAGTAATTAGTAAGTTAGTAAAGTTAGTGATTAGTAAATTAGTACTTTGAAATGAATGAGTAAATTAGTACTTTAGGAATTAGTAAGTTTGTAAAATTAGTGATTCGTAAATGCATGAACATTAATTTGTACTTTGATATGAATTAGTAAATTAGTTTAGTAATTAGTAAGTAAAGTTAGTGATTTGTAAATTGAAAGACATTAATGAGTTCGTACTTTGACATGCATTAATAAATTAGTGCTTTGGTAAGTTAGTAAAATTAGTTATTGGTAAATACATGAACATTGATTACTACTTTGACATGGATGACAGAATTAGTACTTTAGTAAGTTAGTAAAATTAGTTATTGATAAATGCATGAATGTTGATTAGTACTTTGACATGGATTAGTAAATTAGTACTTTAGTATGTGAAATTAGTGATTCATATATTAGTAATTATTACTTTGACATTAATTACTGTAGTACATACTGCACTTTGACATAAATTTGACATAAACAGGTAGCTAAATAGAGAACTGCATTCCTCTATGGTCTGGGACCCCTTATCACGTCATTCACTCCTGGACGCCATGAAATCTAGAGCTCTCAACAGAATAGTCATCTCTCACAGTAAGGCTGAGACACAAGGCCTAAGGCTCTTACATCGCAAATACGTCTGTGGCCTCTGTTTTATTGCCTCCCTGCGGTCTAATTCCCTCTACTCTCTTACCCTCCGACCCTCCCCAGTTCTTCCAGGATGCACATGTTCACCAGCAACCCCCTCTGGTTAAACTCCAAAACCAGGCTTTCCTCAAACCTCCACTCGTATTTTTCCTCTTTTATCACATTTTGTGAAAAACTCTTCCTGAGAATGTTAAATCATACTCCTTTCTCAAGGACTTCAGGTTAGTGATCCACCACCATCTCCAATTTATCCACCATCCCTACCCACGATCTTTTCTATCCCAAATGGCCATACTAACCCAACCATCTTACTTGCAGGTTAATGTGTTTCCTCTTTCTCTCTTGTTTCCTCTTCTCCTTGCCCCGCCCGTTAATTCCCTTGCTTGTTTTGTCCAAATGTAGCTTTCATCACATTGCCTTTTACCCTTTGTCACCTCCTCCCCTCTTTTCCATGAACATAGATTTCGCATTCAAAGAAATAAAATGGAGTGAGTGCTCTTTGCTCTGGTAGAGGTGCTCGGTATATGCCAAAAATGAAGAGCAAGAAAGGAGGTTAAAAATGACTGATATTCTAAGATCTCAGAGTAAGCGGCACAACAAAGTGCAATTTCACTTTCCTTATTATACAATGTTGTTTCTTTTTTTTGTTATTAAAAGGCAGTTGTGGCTTGGAATTTTTATTTTTACATGAAAGATGATATTGAAAAAAAGTTTTCTTTTTTTCTAAAGGCCTGATCTCATAATAAAACCCACAACGTTGGTCAAAACCCAAAAAGGAAAGAAAACGAGTGATTAGTCATGACTGGCACATTTCCTCCATGAGGTAAGAATAGTGTGTGTGTTGTGTGTGTGTGTGTGTGTGTGTGTGTGTGTGTGTGTGTGTGTGGTGTGTGTGTGTGTGTGTGTGTGTGTGTGTGTGTGTGTTAGTTACAGTGCCTGCTTTCCTGCAAAAGCAAATAAAATTCACATTCCTCATTACCAATATCACACTTACAATCAGATCTAAAGCAAAAAAAATTCCAGTAAAGATTTCACAACTGATATGATGCACTATGTAAAGTCCTATACAAACTGCATGAAACTGATAATTTGCGGTGTAATTAACATTCATTAAAAAAGCTTGAGTTGCTTTTTACCTACTTGCGAGGTTGGACTTACTAAGGTGTTTTGTGTTACCAGAAATGTTCATATCGGGCCTTGTGACAGAGCTCCTGCGGACGCTAGATTGAATAAAGCTGTCTCGCCTGATTTTGAATCTTGACGCAGCTCTAAGTTGTCACCCTGGTGTGCACCATCACTGATGTGTTTGTGCACCGTCCATTGGAGGTGTTGCCCTGGAGGACTCATCTGCCAGCACCGGTCGTTGGTGAATGTTAAGATCCCACGATGTCTCTCGTGGAGAGTAGGTGAGTTATCACCGGCAGCCTGAGTGACTCAGGAATTCCTATCACCTTCGGTCGAACATTTGGACCGGGCAACCGGTTAGTGAAAGGCTTGGCCGAAAATGTTCCCCGACCAAATATGCGAGACAATTAAAATAATTATGGATGTTAAGATGTACGAGTAGAATAATGTCAATTCAATTTGCAATGACCTATTTTCCATACATTTACACTTTTACAAAAAGAAAATATGGGACAAGTTTGGAAAAATATTATACACATGCCCATTGCACTATTAAGAATTAATGTAACATATCTCAACATGACATTACCATAAAACTACCCTGTGGTGACATGGTTTTGCAAGAGTTTATATCAATACTCGTCTTGAACAAGGCCATCATTCTGGGTAGGCCTTGATATGCCAGGCCTAACCAAATTTGAGACCTATGAGTATATTTTTGATTTTTAGCTTATCTTGAATTGGAATTGCAGATAAGGTATTGTTTTCCATTGTTCACCATGTGCACTGTCCGTACGTCCGTCCATCCATCCATCTCCTATTTTGACTTCTCTGACCAAACCGCTGGGCCGATCCGGTTGAAATTTGGCAGCAACGTTATGCTCCTGACTAGTAATGGGAATGGCAAAGCTTGTTCCGTCAAAATGGCCGACTTAATAAATTTGCTCAAAAATCTTTTTCTCCATTCCCACCAGTCAGAATGATACCAAAGTTGGGTTACAACATTAGGCCAGGGTCGGGATGTTAAATTGTGGAAGTTTTGCTGATAATATGACCGGATGTGTCAAAATGGTGTGGACTTAGCAAATTTTTGGGAAAATTGCATAAATGCCTTTCAAAAATCTTTCTCACCAACCCACCACTTAGAATGCTACCAAATTTGGGTTACAACATGAGGCCAGGGCTCAAATAAGCTACAGGTCCAGTGGTCCTATTTTTTCGATTTTTTTGCTTTGTGTTTCCAATAAAGTCGATTCTAGTCTTAATGATCAAATGAGGGGTATTTGTTCAGAAACGTATTTTAAGTATTTTTTCAATATATAATTTAAGTATTTTCAACTTGGATTTTTTCAAGACTTCAAAAGTATATTTTTCAACACTTCAAAATATTGGCCCACTGAACAACTTTTGAAGCCTACGTAAAAAAATGTTTCGGCTGACCAAAAATCTGTCTTCAGTAATAGTCCTGGTCTTGGATGATGCTATTTCTGACTTAATTTGCTCACAGCAAATCAAAAAAGAGAGGGACTAAAAGAAATACCATACTAAAGCGGAAATCTGTATATGTGAATAGCTATTATACTCTTACCAATAGGAATAAACACCTGGTGTTGGATTAGCGGTTAGGGTGGTGGCTTGGGATCCTTGGGTCCTGAGTTCGAGCCCGTTTGACAACTGAATTAACACCAGGGGGTTGACTCAGCAGGTCATTGTCATCCTTCAGAGGTCGCTGAATGAGCACCAGTATACTGGTAGAAAGGATACTGCATCATGGCATCGCCATGCCCAAACCAATGATGCAGCCAGCAGCAAAAAGGCAGCACACGATGGGAATCAATAGGAGAAGCATCTGTCCCTATGTCTGTTATGCTTTATTCGAAAGGGTATATGCTATTGCAGGATAAAAAAACAAAAACAAAAAAAAACAATGGTGCCGTTGGAAAGCTGATAAACAAAAAAAAACAATGGTGCCATTGGAAAGCTGATAAAACAAAAAAACAATGGAAAGCTGATATATCAGTTTACTTCAAACAAACATGTGTGTCCGTTTAATCATAAAATGCCTGTTTTAATGCCCGTGTTTCCTTGATTGTAAAAAGAAGAAACAAGACCAGGAGCTTTAATGTAGTGGCTTCTACGGTACAACAGAAAACCCTTTACATAAAGTTGATGGAAGAAGGGGAACACAAAATTATACACAGTAATTCTTCTCAGAGCAACAGGAAAATGTAGTAATATAGTAATAGGCGTCTGCAAACATTCTTGACCATGTTGTTGAACGTCAGAGGAGGCCCTCACCTTTTTTTTTTCTCTGCCCTTACCTTTTCACTTTTAATTTGTTTTTTTCCAGAACCGCTTGAGCGATTGACACGAACCTTTCGACATAGGATTGCCTACCCGTGGAGAATTAAAAAAAAATCAAAGATACATGATGATTGGATGGAAAATGCCTCAGCATTCCAAAAAATGTGTTGCCTGGTGTTGGCTTCATGGTTAGGAAGGTGGTCTTGAGATTCTAGGATCCTGAGTTCAAATCCCCCTTGGCTGTTGAATTAATACCAGGTGGGGTTGACTGCCTTCATCCTTCTGAGGTACAGTATCCTGTGTCAGAGTTTGCTGGTTACAGTATCTGGTTATGTCGGAGTTTGGCTGCCAGCTTGCTGGTACAGTATCCTGTGTCGGAGTGGTGACCCGTCCAGGATTGTGTCCAATAGCCCATATCTCTCTTGTTATATATATATATATATATATATATATGTAGAAGATAGTTAGATAGATATATAATTAAAAGGCCAGTGCTCTTTAAAGAGCTCTGGGGCATATCACTAATTGCTGAGAAAGGTTCCTAGGCAAGAACCAATCCTGGATGACAAGGCACACTGCCTCGAATCAATTCGTCCTTGCCACACACCCAACCTGTCCACCAAGATTTATCCGAATCCATCCACAACTTTTTGAGATATTGTGCTATATATTAGTTTAGCCCTCTCAATGGTGAAGAATCACTTAAAAATTATCAGATCCAGATCCGGATTCAGATCTTCACCAAAATAATTGACTGTTTGAATTAATTTGACCTGAAATATAAATCCTCTTCAAATGTCGTCAATCAGATGAAAATTGAGGATTTTAGTAATTTGGAAAATTTGTTGACCTTTGGCCGATGTTGACCTTTTGACCTCAAAAACAATAAGCTTCTTGCTTTTGCCAAACTCTACCATATGGTGAAGTTTCGTGAAGATCGGTTTTAAATTGTGACCTGTAGCGATAAACAGACTGACAGAAAGACAGCCGGTAGGCGACGAGGGATTCGCTAGGATGAAGCGCTGGATACGATGCTTTTCATTCTGACCGATCCACCGAGGAAGATTCATTGCCAAGACGTATTGGTTCACATACAATTGTTCTCTGCTTGGCAAGATTTTTCCTATTGCGTATTTTGCCAACTGGCACTCCTCATAAAAAATGACGGTAATAGACACCCTATTTTTGAAGGACTACCATTTGAAAAATAATCGGTTTGCTGGTTTGTGCTGTGGAGCCTTGCGTTGCAGACACACACACACCACGGAACCCAATAAACTTCTCTCATGCTCTTGTTTGACCACACCTCTGAGCCACAGAATATTTTTCATAAGCCCGCCCACTTTCCATAAGCCACGCCCACTTCCCTACGCCACTCCCACTTTCCATCAACCACGCCACTTTCCCTAAGCTCCGCCCACTTTCTAAGCCCTCATAAAAAATGATGGTAAATGACACCGATTTTTGAAGGACTACCATTGTAAAATAAACCTCAATCAAAAATCGGCTCAAGTAAAATTTTCGAATATGTCGAAGTGTTTAATTCCGAATCTCGTTTCTTACATTCAAAACTGAAGGACAAGTATTGAAAATACTGTACGTGGTTTTTCGGCCGCTGCACAGCAACGGTGGTTGCTAGGCAACGAAATTCAAACGCGCACATTCCCACAAATACTGCACATGTTGGCAAAGTTTCATCGAAATCGTTTTGCTGGTTCGTGCTGTGGAGCCTCGCGTTGCAGACACACATACACACACACAGACAGACAGACGGAAAACCGACAATAAGGGATATCTAGCATATATATGGCAAATCAAAATACGACAAACGGAATAACAAAATCGACTGACCAATATACTTGAAAAATCTTCGACTTTGCAAGTAACAAACAGACAAACAAATAAACGGACAGAAATGGTGAAAACAACCTCCTTCACCTTCGGTGCCAGAGGTAATAATACACATAGAGGTTTGCTAAAGCCCAAGGGAATTAAGTGTTAAATTAACTTGGGAATAAAACATCACTGAGCATAAAACATCACATTAAACTAGGTGCATGGTCAGCTTGTGCAGGTAAGTACCTGGAGGTTGTGTCATGCTTCCCCCAATTCTACATTGATTGCAGAATGTGATGTAATCATTTGTCCAACTATACTTTTGGAGAGACAGCATTCATTGAATTAAATAATTCTCATCTTACATTACAATATTTAGGTGAGGATCAAAAATAATAATGGGGTTCAAGTGGTGAGGACATTGGACTGGTTCTCCCAAAGTCTTAAAGTTCAAATCTGGTTCACGCACACAGCAGGATTAAAGATCTGGATTTAAGATTTTATAAACCAAGCGACTAATAGGAGAATTACCAAGTCACGATTCGATTGTCAGAAAAACCAAGTTGCCTCCTTAATGACCTTCAGGGAGGGGGTAATCTGCTGGCCCCAGCTCGTCTTGTCTCTATATGTACTGCCAGCCCACACATTGTGTGTCTATCCCACACGTGTATTCATTTTAATATTTCGGAATTGTACGTCCATCGTGGCGAAGGGCTAAAGTCATTAGGCTGGTATCTGAGAAAATGTGTTCAGATCAGACTGATTGTGCCACAATTTGGGAGCTGGATTATTGGTTTCTGGAAACGGAGTTTCAGAGGAGTATCCGTCACCATGATATTGCCGGTAAAAATGCAGCTAACTCACTAATCACCTTCAGGAAGGGTGTAAGCTGCTTATTCTGGTGTACAGGTGGCCTTCGTTCACATTTTGTGCATGATTTTGAAGTGCTCCAAGGATTTGTTTTTTTTTTGTATACAAAGTCGAGGCTCATTGAAACAGATAGAACATGGAACGGATCACAATATGACAGAAGAAGAACATGGTGAAAACAGAGGGGGGGGGAAAGACCAAGAGCAGGGTAGAAGGACACAACAGAGAGACCCTTTGAGGAAGGTGGGCATGGGGGGAAATGAGATCAAGGGGACGGGAGCAGGACACATGGGCGAAAAAGCTGGATACAAGCTCAACCATAGCAATAAGAGGAAGGAAAAACTGGGGATGAAACAGACATGGAACAAAAAAAATAAAAAGAGCTGAGTGGAGAGGGAGAGAAGAGGGAGAGGGAAAGGGAGAGGAAAACACAATAAACTGAAAAGGAACGTGTGGGCTTGAGGAAGGTAAATGAGGATAGAAAATATCATAATTATGATGGATGGGAATGACCTGAGGTGGTAATGAACAGTCATTTTGAATCTCTGAAGGGAATAATTAGATTGAACAGACTGAGGAGGTTGGTTCTATAGATGAGAGTAAAAAACATCAGTAGAGATGAGCAGTGAGTCTGGGTTTTAGAATTTTCACCAAAAGTGCATACCACCAGATTGTGTGCTTGTATGAACCTGGGGAGAAGTTGGGGGGGGGGGGGAGTAAGAAAAGGGGCATAGGGTGAAAGACCAAAAACAAGGCAGTAGAATACAGAGAGGCCACCAACATATGCCTGAGAAGTGAGAGTAACAAGTCCAAAGGCTCAACTTCATCGTCGGAGATTCCAATGATTTTTGAGGGCTTTGGAGTCTTCAGAATCAAGAAGTGCAAAGTGTGAAGCAGGAGCATCTATCCAAAGGGGAGAGCAATATTCCATGGAGCTGTGAATGAAGGCCTTGTTGAGAAAAGTTCAGATTTGCCAAGGGAAGACTTTTCACGATATAGATCCAGTTGACGGGTTTGCTTTGAAGGCATCGCGGATAAATGTTGTTTGCCCAAGAAAGATCATGGTTGTTCGTGAAACCCAAAAGTTGAGTGACTAAACTTCTTCAAGAGGATTGCTAAGGAAATAGATAGGAGGGTTTGCCAAATGGTCATTTCATAGATACAGAGTGAGGCTATCATTTCTCAGGGTCGAAAGACATTCCAAGTGTTTCACAGCTCCCGACTCCATCAAGGTCTGCAATGAGGAAAGAGGTTGCTGCCTTCCTACCTGAAGGATGAGGGATGAGAGATGCTGCGGCAGAGGATTAAATCATCAGCAAAGAGATAAAAAGGATATTCCAGAAAGTCAGAAAGATCGTTGATGAAGATGAGGAACAGGACTGGGCCCAAGACCCTGCCTTGGGGCACTCCAGCCTCGACAAGGAGAGGGGATGAAATATCCCGTTAAGAGCTACGTGCTGACTCCGACAGTGGAGGAAATTGGAAAGCCATGAGAGGAGTTGGCCGTTGATGGCATTGGTAGAGAGTTGGGAGAGCAAGTGGTGTGCCAGACAAATGTGTGTGTAAAATGCTCAAGATATGTCTGGAGAGATGACCCTAACCTAATTTCCAAGATTAAGCATCTCCAACCATTTATGGGAGGGCAGAAGCAGCACGTGCATGGTGGATGTACCATGTCTGAATCCAAACTAGTGTTCTGAGATCAGGTTGTTGGAGGAAATGAAGGATTTGATTTAACTGTGATGATGGATTCCATGACCAGGTCCCTCCAGGTGTTCAAGCCAGCTATTCACCATCATCTCAGATCATGTCAATACAAAAACCATGATCTTTTCTACCCCCACTAACCCATCCCTCCCCCAAGCTCACCTCCTTCCAAATTTCTACTTTTTCCTTCTTTAGAGTTTGCTTTTGTATCCATCTTGTCCATCCCATGTGTTCTCTCCTTCCCCTCATTCCTCCCTCCATCCATTATAATTATTAGTCCCCTAAGCCTGGTGTTGGCTGAGTGGTTAGGGTGGCTGGCTTGGGATCTTATGGTCCTAAGTTTGAGCCCTATTGGTGGCTGCATTAACACCAGGTGGGGTCGACTCAGCCTGTCATCCTTCTGAGGTTGGCAAAATGAATACCAGTGTACTGGTATAGGGGCACAGTATCAGTGGCATAGTTGTGCCCAAACAAAATGAAAGCTACCTGGAAGCCAAGCTGCCATATGTAAAAAGAAGATTTGTTCCCTACCGGTTTCACTGGAGAGGACTCTAGCTTTGTTCTCTGTCTGCCTGTCTGTCTGTCCATCCCTGCCACCTGTGGTTGTCCAGACATTTTTTTCCCAAACCCTTTAACATATTCAACTGAAACCTGGTACATGACATTATTACGATAAGTTACAGAACAAGTTCAAGTTTCAGGGAGTTTCGTCAATTTTTCACAGAGTTGTACCCTTTTCGGATTTAGAAAATATCACATCGGTAGTAGGAGACATGTATTGCAAAGCAATTCTCGCTCTTGTTTGTCCAAATCTCCCTCTAACTTGTCCTTCAACCCTGCTGTTGGTTTCCCCCCATCTATTTACTGTTCCTTTTGTTCTGTTGCATTCTGATCCATTCTATGTTGTAGCTCTTCCACGAGCTTTGACTTTGAACACAAAAAATAGTCACCTACATTCTACACCTAACCAAAACAGTGTTAAAAGTTGAGTGGGTAGGGAGAAGGAGTGGGGGTGGGGGGGGAGAGAGGGGATAGTGTGATAAGGAAAGCTTGACAATGTTTTTGTTGATTCTAACTCGCATTATTTTGCTTGGAAGTTGCCAAGTGTAACATATTTCTCACATTTCTGACCTATACCTATACTGTAATGTTTACTTCAAGATCCATAACTTTTTTGCCTGATGACATTACGATGTGAACATGCTAAAACTCTCTTGCCAAATCCAAAAAGAATCTCAAGACCACTTTCATTACTCGTGTGTTTCTCATAGCATATCATGCAAGCATGCACTATTCTTTGAGTTCTCAAGGAAGACCCCAACATGACTTTGCAGGTCCACAGCACAGTATTTCTGAAGACATGAAAATTCTACATGGACCTGGACAGGAATTATCAGATCACAAAGCATCTCTCTTTGAACTGCTCACCTATAATCTTCGCAATGATCTTCCACACCTGTAAAGTTATTGTTTTGCTGCATTTGTAGGGTTTTAAAAGGTCAAGTAAAAATCCATTCCTTCTAGGTAATAAAGAGAGCTGCCGTCTTCACTCTCCACAACGTCAGCTGAGCCAAACATCCAAGACACATGAGGGATACGCATGGGAAGCAAGATGGCCGTTCCAATTGTCCCATACTGTTCTCAGAGTTTGGGAATTATTTGCAGGGATGAAGATGAAGCCAATCATTTCCCCCTTATCAGCAAAGGATGTGTTTCAGCGATGATGAAAAGTTGCAAGGTCGAATTCTTGGCCTCTTTACATTATCATAACCTTCTCACACTGATAAATATGCCATTCAGGCACAGAATGAATCAGTGCAGTTTAATATGACACAATAACTATTATTAATTTTTGCTTACTATTATCTCTGCTTATTCTCAAGCAACGTCAAGTGTAAATAACGGTATAATGATGTATTCATCTTTGCTCTCTTCTAAAGAGAAGCACTATCATATAAAATAATATTATATATTCTTTCCTTATTCCCTATACATATGCAAGAATGTCATTGTGTTGTTTGTAGATATTGCAAAAGCAAATTATGATGATTTTCTTGGCTTTGTGGTTCACTAAGCAAGCAGATATATTTCATTTGCTCCATCAAGGTTCTCGTATAAATTCCAGTTAAAATGGATACTCTCCCTTTACCCATTTGCCTTTTCCAAGAAATCATGTGCTCTTTATAAAATCATTTTGAAACATCATGGGCATTTTTCCATCATTTTTATTTTTATTTTTGTCATTTGTGAAATTTACAGTTACATGTGCTCAAGTTACGATTGAATGATGTTCAAAAGGTTTGAGAAACAGAGTATAGTTGTTGGCATCCTCCAGCTGTGGTGTTTTGCTCATTATAATCTGACATGTAAACTTGTTTATATGCCATTCGTTTCATAAGTCTGACATTACTTGTTGTTTTGGTGTATAATCCAGAAATTTTTCACGGTTGTACAATTACTGATACTTGTGGGCATCCCCGCCCTCAGTGCGGGAGTACCCTTCTTGGCCCACGTTCGGTGGTCAATCCCATCCTGAGGCAGTCTTGGAAATTGACTTTATAATTTTTTTTCACTTTTGAAAGAAGTTTTATTGATCACAACACGTCATACTCCATATCGTAAGATAAAGGAAGATGAGTTGCAATACCAGCTATCACCCAAGGTGGCGCTATTTCCACCACGTGTCAATTTTGGAGTTTTGGTGATATCCACATTTGCTACATGATAGGAAGATTTACTAAAATTGAGCGTTGAGCGGTCGTCAAATTTTTTATGCAGAAACGGTACTATATCCAAAGAAATCCACGAATTGCATAGTGGTCGTATATGGTGAAGGTGCACCCTCACATCCCACGGAAGCCAAATGGGCAGCTGACCTTAAGCATGGATGCGAATCGAGTGAAGATGGCAAACTATTTAACAGGTCGAGGCAGCACTCATGGAGGATTGTTGCATTAAGGTGACTGAAATATCGATGGAACTTCAGAATTTCTCAAAGTACCATTTTCACCATCATCATCGAACAGTTGGGCATGGCTGAGGTTTCAGCAAGATGTCTTCCAAAAACTCAGCACTCATGATCAAAGGTGTGGACTAGGCATCATGTCTGGAGCTTCTCAGACTATTCAAAACAGATCCAGTCAATTTCATCGCTCATCAGTTAACTCATGATAATGGAGCATGGCTTCCCCACTGATATCCTGATACCAAATTGAACTCACTGCAATATCATAACAAGGGATCGCTGCAACCAAATACATTTTGCACATAACCCTCAGCCAGTAAAATCATGGCCTCAATTTTATGGGATGCCAAGGGAATTCTGCTGATTGACTTTGTGCCTCACAGTTTTATTTCACCTGGAATCGACTTTAAGTGAGCTTACGGGTTGGCGCATCATCCTTCCATCAGTCTGTAAACACTTGCAACTACTAATCCGAAACTATTGATGGGATTGTGACCAAACTTGGCTGAAATGATAATTGGTGTGATGGAAATCATGTGTTCATGGGATCATCTTCCTCAGCCTATAAGTAGGTCATTGTAAGGTCTAAAGGTCCCAAACTTACTTGAATTTCGATATATTTTGGATAACAGGAAAACCTTTAATTATCTTCTTCTCTCAAATTGCTCAACTGATTCATGCAAAACTTTAAATTTGCAATCAACTACCCAATGGAAAGATAGTTTGCAAACAACATCATAAGTCACGTGGTATGGCAGCCATATTGGATCACAAGAAAACCTTTAAAAACCTTCTTCTTTGAAACCACTAATTGATCAATGTGAAACTTTACAAACGTGATCGACTACACATGGAAAATATAATTTGATAGCAATGTCATTGGTCACTTGATCTGGCAGCCATATTGGATCAAAGGAAAACCTTTGAAATTCATCTTCTCTGAAACTGCTTAACCGATCAATGTGAAACTTAAAATATATGATTGACTACCTATGGGAACGTTTGATTAAAAGAAGCTGATCCGAAACACAATATGGCTGTCATTGACGTCATAATAAAGAAAGTTGGCAATATATCAAAAATATGAATTACAGACACCTTGGAGTTGTACCTTATTAAAATAGGGCTCATTTTGCACAAGAGGAAGTGACATAATCATACTGGAAATGGGCAATATCTCAAAAACTAAGGCTCATCGACAGCAGGGGTCGCACGACTGTGAACATCATGTCAATACTACATGACCTCAAATTTGTATTCTAAATCCAGCTCATATTTTTACCCTGATCTATCCATCAATCTGCTTTTTGGCAACTGGACAGATGAGCTACAGGAAGAATTGGTCCTCTCTTTTATGGTTGAAAGTAAAACATATTCCAAGTGTTTGACCAGCTCTTGACTGTATCACGGTCTGCCGATAAGAAATTGGCTGTTGCCTTCCTATCTGACGGCTGAGGGATGTAATGGCAGAAGGTGGAGTCATGAGCAAATAGATAAAAAGGATTTTCCTGAGGGTCAGAAAGATCGTTGATGGCGATGGGGAAAAGGACTGGGCCCAATACACTGTTTTGGGGGCACTCCAGCCTCGACAGGAAGAGGAGATGAAAGAGCTATGTGCTGACTGTGCCAGTAGAGGAAATCGGTAAACCATGAGAGGAGGTGGCCTTTGATAGCTCACAAGTCACAACACTACAATCACAGGTCAGGTCAGGTAAGGGAGCATGCACCGGAGCGGCGTGTCGCTGCATCGACTTTCTGCCGGTACTCCAAGGGCCTCCGTCTGGCCATCCCCCAGGCAGATGTCTGGCCCATCCCCATCTCCTTGAGATGCTGATCAACCTGCTGCAACCACGAGGCACGTGGTAGGGCCCATTTGCCTCCTCCACTCATGAGGCTCCCCTGCTGAGAGAATCTGGTGAGCAGGATCAGCGTCAGGAAAATGAGCCACACGTCCATACAGCTGCAGCGGACGCTCATGGACTATGCAGGTAACAAATGTCATTTGAGTCTCTCTCAGCAACCACTCATTGGACACAAAATCTGACCAGCAACAGCCAAGGATTCTCTGAAGAGACCTGGTACTAAAGGAATTAAATCTCCATCTCAGATACCTGGTCAGAGTCCAAGTCTCACATCCATAGAGCAAGGCTGGAAGCACCAAGGACCTGAAGACTCAGACGTTTGTCCTCCTGCACAGGTACCGGCAATGCCAAACCCCATGATCCAGTGAATCCATGACTCCCCAGGCCCAACCGAAATGTCTATTCACCTCTGACTCACAGCGAGCAGAGGCGTGAATATCACTGCCAATGAAAGTGTATCTCCGTGACCTCAACATCCTCACCACAAACAATACAGACAAGATAGCAGCACTGAAGATGTCATTGAAAGCCTGGATCTTACTTTTGACCCAGGAAACCCGTAATCCCAGCAGCTCTGACTCCTCATTCAGCACCTCAAGGACATCAAAAATAATATCCAGAGTCGCCACAAAGAGGACTGCATCATCTGCAAAATCAAGGTCAGAGATCTTGACATTCCCAAATGATGCACCGCAGCTTGATCTCACCGACTTCCTCCCCAGAATCCAGTACATTCAAGTGCTGAAAAGTTTGGGGGCCAGGACACACCCCTGATGAACTCCAGTAACAACTGGAAATAAATCGGAGATGGTTCCACCACAACTTACAGCACTCTCAGTCCCAGAGTATAGTTCAAACATAAGATTGATCAGATTTGGTGGCATCCCACGAAGACCAAGAATCCTCCAGATGGCATCCTGATTCACTGTATTGAAGGGTTTGCAGAGATTAACATAGGCTGCAAGCAGCCCCTGCTGAAACTCTCATCTGAGTTCGGTGAGGACCCGAAGAGCAAGCATACGGTCAATCGTTGACCTCTTTGGTGTAAAGCCTGACTGCTCTGGGTGCTGGTGCTCAAGCAGATGGTGGCGAACCCTCTCAATAATTATCCAAGCAATGACCATGCCCGGCACTGAGAGCAGCATCACCCCTCAGTAGTTGTTGCAGGCCTGGCTATCACCCTTCCTTTTCCAGAGAGGAACAACGAAGCCCCTCTTCCAATCAGTTGGGTGATGCCTGTGTTCCAGGTAGAGCACAGAACTGCATGCAATGACATGAGTACAGCATTTCCACCAGCCTTGAGAAGTTCAGCATGGTTGCCACAGATCCCTGGAGCTTTACCACATTTTAACAGGTTCACCGCAGCCTGTGTTTCCACAAAGGAAGGTGGATCACAGTTGATTGGAGGGTCAGCAATGAGGATAATAATACTCCTGACATCCAACTCAACAGCTGGTGGATCAGCCTGGTACAAGCCTCTCAATGTAACTGGCCCAATGGGCCTTCACTTTTGACTCCTCTGTCAAGGGCCCACCACCTTCCACTCCAACTGCAGTCCACCAAAACGTACAGTTTTACGCCTCAAATCCCTGAACAACTCAGCTCTGCCATTTAGCCTATCCCTGCGACTCTAGTCAATGGTATCCAGTGTCCCTTTAAAGAGAAAATTCTTTTTCACACAATGGTGAGTTCCAAGACATCCACCAGCAACATCAAGGATGGTCGTATTGAAGGCACTCCATAACTCTTCAGGATCTCCCAAAGTACCCAGACCCCCTTAATGTTTTGGGTGGTGGACTTGGGATCCTAGGATCCTGAACTCAAACCCCGCTCAGCTGTTGAATTAATACTAGGTGGGGTTGACTCTGCCTGTCATCCTTCCGAGGTCGGCAAAATGAGTGCCAGCATGCTGGTATACTATGTCGGAGTGGCGACCCATCCAGGATTGTGCCCAATAGCCCAGGAGACTGCTTAGGCAGCAGCAACACTCTGCACAGAGTATGATCCCAATGGATGGAACACTCTGTACAGAGTATGGTCCCAATAGATGGATGGACCCAGTCCCCTCAAAACTCCACTCAGCCTGTTTGCAAACTCCTCAGCTACCCTCTCATCCTTGAGCTTGCCAACATCCAGGCTGGGATGGGATCATTATCCCAGATTTAAGCTGCAACTTCAGAGTTGCTACAACAAGCCTGTGCTCGGTATTGAGGAACTGAGCACTCCGGTAAACCCTGCAGTTCTGGATCATCCTCCAGCGAACATCAACGAGCACATGGTCAGTCTCCTTTGCCACACTGCCAGCGTTGGAGTACCAAATCCAGAGATGAGCCTGTGGGCACTGAAACCATGAACTAGCCACACTAAGTCCATGACTTCTTGCAAAGTCAAGGAACTTAGTGCTATTCTGGTTCACAGTTCCAGATGCATGGGGACCAACACACATCTCATATCCATCCCTATCAATTCCAGTCGATGCATTGAAATCCCCCAAGACGAGAAGAGTATCTTGCCTGGGGCATTGATCAACCACAGACTCGAGTGTGGCATAGAATACGTCCTTCACGGTGAGATCATTTGCCTCAGTCGGAGCATATACAGATACCAGGGAAACGACACCCAGGAATGACGAATCCTTAGTCTCATAATACTGATGAATCCTGAGTCTCCTTTGTCTCATAATTGTCAAGCTCATTGACTGGTGTTTCCTCAATTATCATTGGAGTCAGCGTATTGGACACAGCTACAGCAACTCCTTGTGCATGGTATCCATCATATTGACCAGACCAATAGTAGGTGCAACCATCTGCCATGATCTCACCATGATCTGGTCTCCAAATCTCAGAGAGTGCTGCAATACTGATGTTCAAATGTTTGAGCTCAGATGATAACAGAGACAGGTGATCATCCTCTCTTAAGGATAGGACCTCCCAGGCACCCACCCGAAGGGACGGCCTCAGGTTAACCTAAGGAGACTGCCATCTGGTGGACGACATCCCAGCACCACCCTGATCCACATTACCGCAATCCAACCAAGGAAGGTAACCCTGTGTATTTTCTCCTATCATGAAAGAGTGGGGGTCCCGAAGTCTTTGCTCTCGTCTCCTCAACCGGTGAGCTGCCTGCGAAGGGCAGCTGCACAGGGGGTACTCCCACAGAGTGGGTTTTCAGTTTTCTTTGCATTTTTAGTGTGTTTTGTGAAGTGAGGGGATTTGCGGTGGCCAGAGTGCAAATCCTGCCACCATCCTCCTCAAAAAGTAACGCAACTGCAGGAGGACGTCCGCAGACACAGTTGGGCACTAGAAACGGATGGCTGTTGGCTCACAAGGAGCTCCTCCGCCCTTTGACAGGTTTTATTTTTAACACTGCTGGGTGTCCATATCCATACACCCTCCTCACCAGAAAACCTGGTGGGGGAGATGGTTTAGTCGCCGACAACCCGACCATGAAACAGCTTAGTAGCTGTAGCAAGACCGATATAATCTGGCTTGACATGACTCGCATCACAGGTGAGTATTTTAGCAGCCTAAAGTGAATGTTTATGGTTGGCCATCAAGGCCAAATGTCAAGGGATGTTGACCAACGTTATGCTCCTCCCCCACCACAACACAACAGTGCCTAAGGACCATGGTATGCAGAACACCACTTGAAACTGTGACTTGTGGACCTTAGTGATGCTTACCTGTCTTGGAGCTTGAAATCGCATATGCATAGCCAATGATTAATAAGCAACAAGGAACTGACTGAAGCAACTGAGACATGGATGAAGGAACTTTATGAAAAGTGCTAAATTATTGGCATAGGTTGCTTGAAGAAAAAAAGGAATAAATAAATGAATTGAAGTTAATTGACATGCCATTGAAATATTTAAACGATGGCACTTCTTGGACTTTTTTGGGTATCCAATTTTTCTTACTTTTTAATGTCCTTTCTATCCACTCTTGAAGAAAATTAGTTTATCGGACTCATAAAACTGAACGGTTTTACTGATCATGCAAAGTCGAATAACTCAATGGAGCCCATTGAATTAATGTGTGGACAGTATTTCATAAATGGGGAAGGTAGAACAGGGAACATGAGAACATTTTATACAATCTATTTACATGGGTATTATACAAGCGGAAGGGGAAGGTCCGAATCGTAATTAACCTTAATGGCCCCAGGCACATCACAGGTGAAATAACAGAAGAAAAGACAGTACTGAAATATCCATTGCAGCCTGCTCTGGTGCCACCAAGTTCGATTCTAGATTGATTCTCTGGTCGATTCTGGAGCTTAAATTTTGTAATTCAGCTTCGTTTAAGAGATTTTTGCAGTTATCGCATGTGCAGAAATGAGATAAAGCCACGAACACTGCCGTCTCCGGGCGTTTATAAGCATTGCCATGTACGCCGCGATTCGTACCTATGATAAACAGGCATTCGATAATATGAGTGAGGAAAGTGAAAAAAAAAACTTTATCGTTAAGA